>CM061276.1:33035000-33562500 GCA_030848825.1 Tadarida brasiliensis | reverse complement strand
GGGCACCTAACTTTGCACTGACTTCCTGAAGACACTGGAAGGCCCAGGCCTGGCTCTGGGAAGGGAAGAAGATTGTTGAACTGTGGTGGCTTTAAGACTTTGTGTTCCCTCTGGCAGAGAAAGAGAGATTAGGTTGCTAGGGGACATACTACTTTGAGAAGAACAAGAACACATTTGAGGGCCACCTCATTTATTCTATTCCTGGAATGGGAAAGGGGAACACCCCCTCCCCCCATAAAAAGAGTGTGAGAATGAATACAAGATTTATACAAAAGCAGTAAAATGAACTTGCAAGGTAAATAACAACTCCCCTGGAACACCATCTCACACACTGATCCTGCTGTTATCTGAGGTAAATTTCAGAGCACACACCTGAACAGCAGCAGGGAGAGGATTTTCTAATATGTAAAAAAAATAGCTGAGTTTTGCTTAATACTCATATTGACAGTGTATTTAGCTATAATTACTCAGTAAATATTTATCAAAAAGCATGAAAAAAACCCAGACATTAAAAGGTCTGAGCCGGTGGGAGATCATATCCACAACACAAGGCCAATGCAGAGCAAAACGATTTTATTACATGCGCCTGGGTGCAGGCAGGCTGACCCCTGAAAAGGGGTCAGCCTTAAATAACAGTTGGGGTCAGGTTATATACTCTATTTCTAGCTTCCAGTAGTTCCTGCTGACGTACTCTGCCTGGCCCATTGTCCACTTTGCAGTTGGACTGGTCTGGTATCACAACCTGCATCTGCTGGGTGTTTCATTGTCTTGCAGATAATCTGATAATCCTTACTCAACAGGAGGCTGAGCAAAGGTCATGTAAGCAACGCATTTTTTCAGTTTCTGCCTTTTGCAAGCTTTTGCCTTTACCCTCTAAAATGTTATTAACCCTTTCAGACATTCAAGAAGAAAAAATTACAGACCATTATTTCTCATGAATATAGATGCAAAGATACTTAAGAAATAGTACCAAATTGAACAATATATAAAAAAGGCCAACATCATAACCAAGTAGGGTTTATCCCAGGAATGCAAAGATGGTTAAGTGTTTGAAAACCATTCATAGTAATTCACCATATTAACAGAATAAAAGAAAAAAATCATATGATCATTGCAATAGATGCAGAAAAAAAATTAACAGGATTCAGTATTCTTTTATGATTAAAAATTAGCTCAGGAAATTAGGAATATAGGGAAATTCTGTCCTCTATCTGATAGAGGGCATTTCCTGAAAAATCTACAGACAGCATAATTTTTTTTTCTTTTTTAATCCTCACCCGAGGACATTTTTCCATTTTTTGTTCAGATAGAGTGGGAGAGAGAGAGGAAGAGAGAGAGAGAGAAACATCAATGTGAAAGTGACACATCGAGTGGCTGCCTCCCACACGACCCAACCAGGGCCGGGGACAAACTACAACCGAGATACGCGCCCTTAGCGAGAACCAAACCCGGGCCTCTCTGGACTGAAGGCCAACGCTCTAAACGCTGAGCCAAACCGGCCAGGGCAGACAGCATAATATTTAATCATGAAAGACTAAATGGTTTCTTCTTCTTCCTAAGATGGCACAACGCAAGGGTGCTCATTTCACCATTTTAATTTAATGTTGTATTAGAAGTCCTAGCTAGTGAAATAAGGCAAGAAAAAAATATATACACAGATTGGAAAGGAAGAAGTAAAACTGTTTCTATTAGCAGATGACATGATTGCTACATTTAAGTTTATTCTAAGAAATCTAAAAACAACCACTAGAACTATAAGTGAATTTACCAAGGTCATAGGATACTAAGTCAATGTACAAAGTCAAATGTATTTCTCTATTATAGCAGCAAACAACTGGAAAAGGAAATAATTCCATTTATAATAGCATTAAAAATCACAAAATATTTATTTATTATTAAAAATTTTTTTTTTCTTCATTGATTTTAGAGAGAGAGGAAGGGAGAGGGAGAGAGAGATAGAAACATCGATGAGAAAGAACATTGATTGGCCGCCTCCTGCATGCCTCCTACTGGGGATTTGGCCTACAACCTAGGCATGTGCCCTGACCAGGAATTGAACCGGTGATCTCTTGGTGCATAGGTCGATGCTCAACCACTGAACCACACCGGCTGGGCAAAAATCACGAAATATTTAGAAATGTATTTAACAAAAGATGTAGAAGACCTCTATGCTGAAAGCTACAAATTAAAAAAGATTCAAATAAATAGAGCAGTATACCATGTTTGTGGATTGTAAAAAATTAAGGTTGTTATGATGTTCATGCTGTAAAAATTCATCTATAAGCTTTTACAGAAATTAACAAGCTGATTTTTAAAAATAGCCTTTTTATCTAGGGATAATTTTAGATTTACAGAAAAATTGCAAAAATAGTACAGAGTTCTTGTATACCTCTCATTCAGCTTCCCATAAAGTTAACATCTTACATATACTATCAAACATTTGTCAAAACTAAGAAATCAACACTGGTACATTACTGTTACTTTATCTGGATCCAATCTAGGATACCACATTGCATTTAGTTTTGTTTCCTTCGTCTACTTGAAGCTGTGACGATAATTTTTCAATGTTTCCTTGTTTGTTTGAAATGAGTTTGACTGTTTTGAGGGATACTGCTCAGGTGTTTTGTAGAATGTCTTTCAGTTTGGGTTTTCCTCAAGTTTAGACAGGGATTATGGGTTTTGGGGAAGAATGCCATAGAGGTGAAGTGTCCTCATCATCATATACTAAGGGGTACAGGCTATCAACATGACTTATCTCTGGTGATGTAACTTTGATCACTTGGTTCAACAAGCTGATTTTTTAAAAATAATGAAAAGTCACAATTTTGCTATTGAGGTCACACATTGTGCTTTTACTCATATTGTTTCTTAAAAGCTGATCAAGGGTGTGAGGATGCCCACCAGGGCACTGCACAAAATATGCAATGCTTCACAGATTTGCGTGTCATCCTTGCGCAGGGGTCATGCTAATCTTCTCTGTATTATTCCAATTTTAGTATATGTGCTACTGAAGTGAGCACTTAACAAGCTGATTAAAAAATTTATGTGGAAATACAAAGGACCTAGCATAACAGAAACAATTTTGAAAAGAGCAAAGCTGAAGGATTTACATTACCTGACTTCAAGCTTTACTACAAAGCTATAGAAATCAAGACAGTGAAATTGTCATAGGATAGACAAATATATCACTGGAACAGAATAGAAAGTTGAGAAAAAGTCTCACATTTATATGGTCAATCAATTTTATTTATTTATTTATTTTATTTTATTTTATTTTATTTATTTATTTTTTTTTTTTTGAGAGAGAGGGGAAGGAAGAGGGAGAGATAGGAGCATCGATGAGAGAGAAAATTATCAACATCAATCGGCCGCTTCCTGCATGTCCCCTACTGGGAATCAAGCCCACAACCTGGGCATGTGCCCTGACTGGGAATTGAACCAGCGATCTCTTGGTGCAGAGGTCGATGCTCAACCACTGAGCCACACCAGCTGGGCTGGTCAATCAATTTTTATTATTATTATTATTTTTTATCCTCACCTGAGGATATTTTTCCATTTTTGTTCAGATAGAGCGGGAAGGAGGGAGAGGAGGAGAGAGAGAGAGAAACATCCACGTGAAAGGGACACATCGAGTGGCTGCCTCCTGCAGGACCCCTACCAGAGCCAGGGATGAACTGCAACCGAGGTACGTGCCCTTGACCGGAATTGAACCCGTGACTCATTGGTCTGTGGGCCGACACTCTAACAGCTGAGCCAAACGGGCCAGGGCTAGTCAATCAATTTTAAAGAAATAAATAAAAACAATTCAGTGGGGAATTGTGTTTTCATCAAATGGTGTTAGAAAAAGAGATTGAGAAAGCTGCCTAATGTTACCAAGTTTATGAGTGGTACAGACAGGATTCCAAGCTAGACTTTCTGGCTAACGTGTTATAAATTGTGAATATGAATTTATAATCAATACATATAGGCCACAATATTTTTCTGACTCAAATTCAATTTGAGGCCATACTTTTCAAAAATGTCAATGTCATAAAAGAAAAAGAAAGGCTGATGAAATGTACCTGATTAAAGGAGAGAAGGACACATAAATAAATTCATTGCATGATTCTGGATTGGATCCTGGATCACATAGACACATCAAAATTCCGCAAAGACATTATTATAATAATTGGAAAATGATATGGACAGCATGTTAGATAATAGTTTTGTATGAATGTTAAATTCCCTGAATTTAAAAATCATACTGGGGTTATGTAAGAGTATTTTCTTATTCTTAGAAGATACAGAATTGCCCTGGCCGGTTTGGCTCAGCGGTTAGAGCGTCGGCCTGCGGTCCAGAGAGACCCGGGTTTGGTTCCCGCTAAGGGCATGTACTTCGGTTGCAGTTTGTCCCCGGCCCTGGTTGGTTGTGCGGGTGGCAGCCACTCGATGTGGCCCTTTCACATCGATGTTTCTCTCTCTCTCTCTCTTCCTCTCTCTCCCTCCTACTCTATCTGAACAAAAAGTGAAAAAGTGTCCTCGGGTGAGGATTAAAAAAAAAAAAAAAAAAAAAAGAAGATACAGAATTATTTGGAGGTAAAGGGTCATGATGTCTGCAACTTATTCTGAAATGGCTTAACATTATTAACATCAACAGTAAATATATATCAAAGAAACCAAATATGGAAAAGTATTAACAATTGGTGAATCTAAATTAGAAATATATGGGAGTTCGTTGTATTATTCTATCCACTTACCTGTTTGAAATTCTAAAACAGAAATTTAAATATTAATTTAAATAAACACTTTGATTTGATCCTAATTCCACTTGCCATGATGTTGACAAATTCAGTCTCAGTAATATATGGGGGTGTTCTCTCCTTCTAGCTTTCAGTCCACGTTGGTCACTGAAAGATCTATTGCAGAGCTAACAGCCTCCACACTAGGGCTCAAGTATCTGCTACTTGGTAGCCCTGGTACCAAGTGTCCGATCTCCCTGCATGCACCATGTAGCCCTTCCCCTCCATGGTCCTGTCACCTGCCCAGGTCCCTTTGAGGAAGCTTGTGGCATCATTACTACTAGAGGAATCCCACCTACTTTTCTCTTAGAAAGCCTGAATTTGCTTTTGTGTTACTCCAAATATATTTTTTAACCCCTTCATTTGCTGAGAGGTTGTTCCAGGCTATCCTCTTTGGGTTTTTAAAAACACTATTGGACTCAGCTTCCTAGAGGTGGAGGTTGAAAAGGAAGTGCTGTGTAATTTTACTAGTTCATTATATGAGAGATAAAGACATATCTAATATACATCAAAAAAAAAAAAGTTCAGTGTTTCCTAATATTACCTACAGATCACTCACCTCAGAGTCATCCAAAATACATGGTAAAAATGTTGATTTCTGCCCTGGCCGGTTTGGTTCAGCAGTTAAGAGCGTCAGCCCAAGGACCAAAGAGTCACGGGTCAATTCCCGGTCAAGGGCACCTACCTCAGTTGCAGGTTCGATCCCTCACACCAATCGATGTCTCTCTCTCTCTCTCTCTCTCTCTCTCCCCCTCTCCCGTCCCCCATCCTACTCTATCTAAAAATCAATGGAAAAATATCCTTGGGTGAGGATTTAAAAAAAAAAGTTGATTTCTGATTCTATATCCAGACCCACTGGACCTGAACCTCTGGAGGTGGGGCTGGGAATCTGCTTTTTCTTTTCAGTGTCTTAAAACAGTGTTTGAGTATTTCTCATGATTCTGTGGGCTGACTGAGCAGTTCTGCTGATCTGGCCTCACTCATGTGTTTGCATTCAGCTGATACATTGATTAAGGGGTGGGCTCAGCTGAGACAGCATTTATTTTTAAAATGTTTTTATTGATTTTTTAGAGAGAGAGGGAGAGAGAGATGGAAACATCGATGTGAGAGAGAAACATCAATCCGCCACCACCTGCACACCCCCCCACTGGGGATCAAGCCCACAACCCGGGCACGTGCCCTGACTGGAAATCCAACCCGGATGTCTCAATCCATGGGATGGCACTCAATCCACTGAGCCACACTGGCCAGGCTGAGACAGTATTTAAATGGCTGGTCTTTAATCCCAGGCTTTTTTACAGCATCATGGTCTTGGGTAGTGTTCTATGATGGTCGAGATGGAAACTTCAAGGCCTCTTGCAGTCTAGACTTTGTTCATAACTTTCATAGCACCATTCATACCACAATGTATTGGTCAAAGTAACAAGGCAAGCCAAGATTCAAGGTGAGAGAGACTCCATGTCTGGATGGGAGAGAATCTGCCCTTTTAACATAGTCTCCTTAGAGACTCATACACACCAGAGGTAAGTGTTATTTAACAAATATGTATTCAGAGCTGTTTCCCATTGCATTTGGTACAGATCTCTATTTCTAGCACTTAAACTCATGTACTGTATAATGTAAATGTCTTTGTTTATCTCAGAGGGTTTTTTTTGGTCACCTTTCTATCCCTAGAGTTTATCACAGTACTTGTGACCCAGTAAATGTTCAGTAAATATCTCTGAAATGAACGTGAATATTTGAATCTAGAGTTTGTGGAATATCCTAAGGATAATTTGGGCTTGCTCTCATAGTTTCATTCTAATTAGGGAGGTAAATGTAGAAAGTTAAGATTTTAGATACAGGGGCTTCCTGAAATAGTAATATGCTTAGGTACTGCAACCACTTGGTAGGAGAGTTTGTGAAAAAGAAAGAATTTGAGGAGGAGCTTGAAGAGGGTATCTAAGTGGATGGGCCTGGTATGACCACAGATGTGAAGTTATTACCAGCAGGTTTAGGAGTCAGTGGCTGGTGCACAAGGCTTATAAAAGGGAATGGTGTAAAATATTAGTCAAAGAGGTTGGGGATGGATTGTGGAAAGCCTGGGAGAGTGATTTGATTAAAATATCTCACCACAATGGCAGTTAAAAATGATTAGCTCACAACGTTGCACGTTAACCAAACGTGAAATTACAAAATGCTGGGGATTTCTAGCCCTTGACAGTTGAAGCAATCTCTATTTTAGAACACATAGAAACGAATATAGTGTAGTTATGTTCTGATCACCAAAGAATTCCTTTAAAAATCAATCCGCCCTTCAGGTTTATTGAGATATAATTGACATATAACAAAATCAGATTCTTAGTAGAGGCACAAACTTGGGTTAAATCACACCCTATCCCTTATCGCTGTCCCAAGGCTTCCGGCCAACCACTTCGCCCTTTCTAACACCGCCTTTTCATTTATGTACTGATTACTATGTGCCAATAGCTCTGCAGATACACTCTCTCATTTAATCGGGATTCGCCAGGTCTCATGCAAAGCAAAGATGTAAACCCGGGGCTGGAACACAGGCTGCTCAGTCGGTGAGAAAAACGAGCTTAGCGCGACTCAAGAGGGACCCACGGCGAAGGGAAGGGAAATGGGAAAATAGAGACACGGTCCCCTCTCTCAGGACTCTGCAGGCTTGTACGCCGAGTGAACAGGAAACCTCTCCAGCGTGACATCTGTCAACACATCTCCACTAGGCGCCTTTCCAGAATCACGGTATTTGGTTGGCGAGATTGTAGGGTATGGACGATTCTGATTGGTTAGGTAGACCTCGACCCTAACTACCTCCTGAGGAACAGGCGAGGAGTGGGTGGGACTTGAAACCGAATCCTTGCTTTCATTGGTACAAAGAAAACGAACCAGGAACTATTCGGAAGCGTAATTGGCTGTTGCCAGAAACCTTCCGACAGCCTTTTGGGTCCTGGTTACGGAAGCCGGGGTGGGCTGAGCGCAGGATCTACCCTAAGGAAGTTAGTAGTGAGGACCGCGTAGCGGTGTAGAAGAGATATTTCGGGCCTAATGGCGACTGTGGAAGCAAGCAGCAGCGATGGGAAGGGGCAAGGGGTGGAGACCCCCGTCACATATTACCGTTTGGAGGAGGTAGCGAAGCGCAACACCTCGAAGGAGATATGGCTGGTGATCCACGGGCGAATCTACGATATCACCCGCTTCCTTAACGAGGTGGGGCCCGGGAGGTGGGCGGCCCCTTGAAGCTGCCGGGCCGAGGGGTGGTCAGGCCCGGGAAGGCTGCTGGGGGTGTGTGTAGGAGGGAAATGACGTCTATCTGAGGGCGATAAAGCGTACGAAAGGAGCCACAACCCTCTGAGAGGGCAACGGGGCGGCGTGGGGGGATTATATATGCATGCATTTCCAGCCGGCACTAAATTCTGGTGCCTTAAGTAATATTGTGCGTTACTTATCATGTATCGAGCACTTACTCTGTGCTAGGCTAACTTCTAAGTCATTATGATCCTCATTTTACGGATAGGACCACTGAGTCGCAGACTGAGGACTCTCGGTCACACACTTAACATCCGAGAGCCACTCGAACCTAGTTTTGAAGGGCTCCAAACCTCTGTTCTTTCCAGTCTGCCTTCTGAAGTAATACCATTTTTGTTTTTCGTTTTCTTGATAAAAAGCTGAGATTCATCCCCTCCTCCATTATGCTGTGTTTATTTTTTTCTAACTTGAGTTCTTGAGGCCAGAGGGTCATCAGTTGACCTTATTTGGCCACTGACTCAGGTTCTGTCATTCTTTTAAATCTTCAAGTTGTTCTATTAGATATTAATCAAGTTCTCTTTGAGACGAGAGTACAACTGAGTGATTTTTTTTCTTCTCAATTTAAGGGAACAGGAGAGGCATTTAATTTGTTTAAACTAACTTTATTGAGGTGTAATTTGCATTCAATGAAGTGTGCCCACTTAAAGTACAGTTTGATGAGTTTTGACAATATATTCACCCATGTGATCACAATCTCAATTACGCATTTCCGCCACTGTAACAAATTCCCTCTTGCTCATTTGCAGCAACCATTCTCCCCATCCCCACTCCCTGAAGCTTTGACATGTTTTTTATATAAGTATTTATTATATATTATATATTGGTGTGTACCATTTTATTTTAAGTAATAGATTAGTAATCTTTTGGTTAACTCCTTGGAAATTCTTGCACAATGTAACTTTATTGCAACTGAGAAAAATGTTCCTTTCTAATAGTTCTTTCTCTGAAGCAAATATACAGTAAAATATATATATATATTTTTGGTACGTGCCCCTAGCGGGAACCGAACCCAGGACTCTCTGGTCCACAGGCTGACGCTCCAACCGCTGAGCCAAACCGGCCAGGGCTATTTTTTTCTATTAATTTGGGGCCTAGGGGGGAAATCTCTACTTCCTGATTCATAAATCTATAAAAACTTTTAAAACATATAATTTCCCCAGAAGCACGTTGTTTTTGTTAATCCTCAGCCGAGGATATTTTTTCATTGATTTTTAGGTGGGGTGAAAGGGGTGGGGGTGGGGGGGGAGAGACACATAGATTGGTTGCTTCGCGAATGTGCCCCAACCAGGGCCAAGGATTCAACCTGTAACCCAGGTACGTGCCCTTGACTGGGAATCGAACCTGAGACCCTTTGGTCTGATGGCTGATGTTGTAACCGCTGAGGCAAACTGGCCAAGGCAGGATGTTGTTTTAATAAATCTTCCTCATGGCCAGTAAGTTAACATCATAAAGTTTATTAACTTCTTGCATTTGTATGGTATATGCATTTTATGCTTTTAAAAGTACTTTCCCATTATTTCATCCTCAAAATAACTAGTTGAGAGTGCCTTGGATAGTAGTGATCCTTTTTTTTTAAACGAGTACAAGAAACAGGTTCAGAAAGATTTTGGTCATACAGGTGATTGGTGGCAGAGTCTGGTTTAGATAGATCATGTCTACATGGATTTCTTCAGATTTAGATTTCTCTTGTCTGCCTGGTATTATTTCAAAATTCTAGCCTTAGCTATGTCCTTTGGTGTATGCCTCGTAATACGTTTCAGTTGTGGGTTGGCAGCATGTTAAAGCATAGTTCGTAATGGGTAGGTAATAATGTTTTTCATTTGTGGTTTTATTTTCCCCAAATTTCTCAGGAACACTCAGTTCTTGTAGGGCACATTAATTCAGTCTACAGTAGTAGTTGCTAACCTGGTTTACTACATGCTGATGGAGCCAGAGACATTACAGGTGTGCCAAGGCTTTCCTTAAAACTTGAGCTGCAGATCTTTACCTGCAGTTAGCCATTTTACTTACCTGTTCTGTAGTCTCTGCCCGTTTTCTTCCTCATCCCAAGCCTATTCAGTCATTCACTTACTCATTCACATATTTATCAAGTGTGTGCTATGTGCTAGATACTGTTCTAGGTGCTGAAGATATAGCAGTGGATAATTAAACACATGCCCTCGTGGAGATTACAGTCTATGGGAAGTGGACAATAATCAGAGTAAATAACTAAAATACATGCTATGTTAGATAGTGGTAAGTGCTAAGAAGAAAAATAAAGCAGAGAAGAGGGCTATGGGTGTGTATTGGGATGAGGGGATGAGGATGATGGGTTGAAATTTTAGGTATGCTGGCCAGAGATGGCTTTATTAAGATGACTCGAGTAAAGGCCAGCAGAAGTTAAAGGAGCTAGCCATGTGGATATCTGCAGGAAGAGCATTCCTGGCAGAGGGAGCAAGTTCAAAGGCCTTGAGGTAAGAATATGTGTGGTGTGTTTGAGGAACAGTGTGGAAGGTCATAGTGGCTGGATAGAATAGATGAGGTCATCATGGTCAGGGGATAGCAGATCAAGTTCTAAAACAAACTTTGCAGGTTTTAGAAAGGATTTTGACTTGTTTTGAGGACGGAAACCACAGTGGAGCAGAGGAGTGACATGATGTGACTTAATGGTTTAATAGTATCACTCTGACTATACTGTTGAAAAGAGACTGAAGGAGGACAAAGGTGGGATTGAGGAGCCCAGTTTAGTAAGGAGGCTGGGCAAGAGGTGGTGGCTTGGTCCAGGGTGTGAGATGTGTCAGATTTTGGATGTGTTGTGATGGTAGACCCAGTAGGATTTAATAATGCATTGGAGTCCGGCCAGTGTGGCTCAGTGGATTGAGCATCGTCCCGTGGACTGGGAGGTCCTGGTTCGATTCCCAGTCAGGACACATGCCGAGGTTGCAGACTCGATCCCCAGTAAGGGGTGTGCAGGTGGCAGCTGATCCATGTTTCTCTCTTACATTGATGTTTCTCTCTCCCCCTTCCTCTCTCTCTAAAAAAAATCAATAAAAACATATTTTAAAAGTAATAATAATGCATTGGATTTAAGGAGTGAGAGAAAAAAAGAGTCAAGGATGACACCAAAGATTTTGGCCTAAAGGTCTGGAAGAATAAGGTTTCTATTAGATGAGATGGGGAAGACTTAAGGAATTAGGACTGTTTTACAGCCAACTTATTTCACATTTTAAATATAATTTGGAGGGATTGGGAATGTGATGTAGGGAAATTAGAACAGGTATCTTTTTTCCAGTCTGCGGGCCGAAGCTCCAACCGCTGAGCCAAACCGGCCAGGGCAGAACAGGTATCTTTTTTCTAGAATTATTGTTTGTATATCCTTCCAGGGTTTTGTTTTGCATATGTAAGCAAAAGTGAACATAGCCCCTCCTACTTTTTTTTTTTTTTTTTTATACAGACGGTAGTGTACTGTACACACTGGTCTGTGCCTTGCTTGTTTACTTAACTGTACATATCAGGAATCTTTCCACATTGATACCTGGAGCACTTCTGATTCTTCATAGAACTTGTATGGATCATAATTTATTTAAGCAGTCTCCTATTGATAAACATTTAGGTTGTTAGTAATATTTCACTATCTAGGGTTTTCTCCCCCGAAGTGAACTCTATTGCGAGCCAATATATGTACAGTAAAATGTACAGATTTTATATGTAGAGTTCACTGAGTTTTGACAGAAATCTTGCCTGTGTAATCACCATCACAGTCAATACATAGAACATTTCTACAGCCTTTGCCCTCATATAACCATTGATTTGATTTCAAATACTAGAAAACTGTGTATGCACTTTTGTGTCTAGTGTCTTTTGTTCAATAGATCTGTGAGATTCATCTATGTTTTCTCAATGTATCAGCAATTTGTTCCTACTTACTGCTTTTTATTTCATTGTATGATATTCTAAAGTTTGTTTATTGACCTGTTGATTGACATTTGGGTTGTTTCCATTTTTTTGGCTATTATGAATAAAGCTGCTATGAACTTTCATGTACAAATCTTTGTGTGGATATATGTTTTCATTCCTTTTGGATAAATATCTAGGAGTGAGATTGCTGGGTCATATGTTTTGGTTGTTTTTTGTTTTGTTTTTTAACTTTTTAAGCAATTATCAGATCTTTCCCCAAAATGGCTACAAAATTTTACACTCCCACCAGCAATTCATGAATTTTCCAGCTTCTCCACATCATAATTGACACTTGGTATTTGTCATTTTACTTTTAGTCATTCTAGTGATGCTGGTGGGTGTGTACTGGCATATAATTATGGTTTTAACTTGCATTTCACTGATGACTAATGATGTTAAGTATCTTTAAAGGCTGAATGACCATTTGTATGTCTTTTTGTAAGGTGTCTGTTCAGTCTTGCCCATTTTTTAATTGTGTTGTTTGTTTTCTTATTATTGACTTGAAAGTGTTCTTTATATATGCTAGATGTAAGTCCTTTCAGAATATGTATTGTGAATATATTATCCCAGTCTGTATTTTGTCTTTTTCACTTTCAAAAGTGTCTTTTGAGAGAATTTTGGTAAATTGTATGTATGAAATAGAATTCTAAAGGCTGGTTGCTGACTTTGGGGTTTATGTCTGGTTCAGTTCCCTACTTTACTACTTAATAGTTGTGTGACCTTGGGCAAATAAGCTCTATGAAGGCCTCTCCCCTCTGTAAAATGGAGATAATAGTACCTAGTCCACAGGGTTGTTTTGGGACAGTTCATTTAGATAATGCATATAAAGACATCATGGTACCTGGTATAAAGAGCTCAGTAAATGTTAGTGGTTATTTTTATTATTAATACAATATGTTTTCCTGCAGCATCTTTTGAGTGCTTACTAAGTAGCAGATGCTGTGAAGATTTAAAGGTGAATTAGCTGCCTTGGACTTGCAGGGAGGATGAGGTCTGTGCACAAGTAGTTGTTGTGCAAGGTAGAGCATGGGCTTGCCTTCAGTAAGACTGAAAATGCAGGCTCTTTTTGGTGCAACCCTAGAATAACTCCTGAAAGCTTCAGAGTTTGACTAATAACAGTTTTTACTGGATTTCTCCAAGGCTGGTCAGAAGAAAGTGCAATTTTACCTATTTTGTGGAATTAGCAAACCTGTAGAAAGAATGCTATCTTTCCTTGAGCAGCCCCAAGTGGTCAGTCCTAGGGAAGGCTGGGAATAAGATGAGGTGAAATTTAACCTCCAGCACTGTCCAGGTGAGAAGCCCTGATCAACAAGTTGAGTTTTACTTATTTATTTATTTTGTATGTGGACATGAATGAACACATACCAGAGAGGGAGAGAGGGAAGGTGGGAGGGAAAGTGGGCAGAGTGCTCCCTTGATCTCACTGTGTTTCAGGTGCCACTCTACATTCTGGAATACAGCCATTAATAAGACAACTGTGGTCTCTGTTCTTACGGAGCTTACAGTCTAGTGGGGGAAGAAAGACATTACATAAATAATTGTAATTGTGATAAATAAATACCATGATGGTGTGTAAAGAATTATGAAAATTTGCAGCAGTGGGACCTGATCTGGTGGGGTTAAAGTTGTCAAGTTATGTTTGGACCTGCAGATGTGAACTTCAGACCCTGGGCAGTGGTGACTTTGTGTAGGTGACACCCCTGACTAGACTCTTTCTAATCCAAAGGCAAATACTTATGAACCTGCACCATTTCTTCCTGTTCCCCACCCAGGTTTATCATCTTTCTCTGCCCTGTCAGACATTTTTACGAAGTGGTTTTTGTCCTTTCCAAAATTTTAACCTCTATATCTTATTTTGATGAGGTATTCTGCTAATCTGGCCAAAGGTCCTTCTTTTCGTCACCTGGCCTAATTTTGCAGCTTCCATAATCTTACTTAATGTTTCTAGATTACATTTTCCGAGTCTGGTGGTCTTTAGCTTATTCCTATTGTCACATTTTTATTACATCAGTATGGCATTTCCACCCACAGAGAATTTTTTCCCAACAAGATTTTTATTCTGCAACTGTTTGTCATTCTTCACCTTCTCCTCTTTTCTGTCCGTCTGTCCCCTATCCTTTCTGTGGAATTAGTAATGAAGTGTTATTTTTCTGTTAGTAACCTGTCCTCTTTCTTTTCTATATTAAAACATAAGTTTTCTGTCCTCTTTTCAATAATACTTAGTAAAGTAAATGAAAAGGAAAATGCCAAAATGCTTCCCCTGCTCTATACCACATATTCTTTGGACTGTTTAACTAAAATCCTTCACAAGAGGATATTACAAAATTTCCTTTGTGTCTGTAAAGTATTTCACTTGATTATTGCTTGGTTGAGATAGAAATGAATTAATTATAGTCATTGTTTCATCTTTTCTGACAGGTTATGGTCTTTGTTGCAGTATCATTTATTTGGAACATTTTTTATTTGTAATATTGTATAATATTGTATAACATTATATAAGCTGAGGCAAGATCCATTAGTCATAAATCAAACGCTATTCAGGTCAAAAGCATATTTTTTGCAAATTCATAATGAATTATATTCATTAAAAGCAAAGCAGGTCCTAGAGAAAAATGGGAAATATGTTCTGCCTTATATTAGGTTTATTTATTAAAAATAAGGAGAAATTTATTATTACCTAGTAGATCTGAATAGTATAGGCAACCAATCTAGATTACTGAGGATAACCCCAAATTCCTTCAGTCTTATTTGTTTTGTTTTACTGTAATTCAGACAAAAGCAAATTTTTGGCTTATACTCATTATAGGCATGTAAACCTAGCTTTATTCTTTTATATTTATAATGTAAAATTTGCCATTTTAACTATTGTTAACTGTACAATTCAGTGGCATTAATTACATTCACAAGGTTGTATAACCAACACCACTATCTAGTTCTGAAACTTCATCATCCCAAACAGAAAAGTCTGTATCTACTAAATAATAACTCCCCTTTCATTGGTCTCCCCAAGCTCCCTGGTAACTTCTAATCTACTTTGTGTGTTTATGAATTTGTCTATTCAAGGTAACTCATTTAAGCGAAATCATACAATATTTGTCTTTTTGTGTCTGGCTTTTTTTCACTTAGCATAATGTGTTTGTTTAAAGTCTTTTGTGGTAAAATATACATAACATAAATTTTACTGTTTTAACCATTTTTGTGTATAGTTCAGTGGCATTACAACAAGTACCTTCACATTGTTGTGCGACCATCACCACCATCCATCTCCAGAACTTTTCATCATCCCAAACTGGAACTCTGTACCCATTAAACACTAACTCCTCTTTGCCTCTCAATTTATTCATACTCTGCTTATAGACATTGGGTTATTTCAAGTTTAGGGTCATAATGAATAATGTTGCTATGATCATTTGTGTGTGTGTGTGTGTGTGTAAGTACATATATCTGTACACATTTCTCTTGGGTATATACTTAGACATTCCATTTGGTTTTTTAATTCAAAATTTATTAAGGTAATTGTAGATTTACATCAGTTGTAAGAAATAATAGAGAGATCCATTGTACCTTTTACCTGTTTTCCCCAATGGTAATATTTTGCAAAATTAGTACAATATCACAACCAGGATATTGACATTGATATAATCTTTTTTTTTTTAATCCACAGATCTTATTCTGATGTCCCAGTTTTACTTTTTACATTTGCTTTGTCTTTTAAAGAGATGGTTTAATTTGTAGAGTCTAGAGTCATTTGTTTTTTATTATGGTTCTCAACATGCAAATTACATCTACCTCTTGCCACAGAAATGGCACCCTGCCACTTCCCTGAAACATTTATTTAATCCAGACAGAATTATTCCTGGGCAACCCTTATCTACATATCTACCAGCAGTTGCCCTTTCTCCCTTGTTATAATGATACATAAACTCTTTTATCCAGAATAACTGGGTCTTTAGTTCAATTGAGTGGCCAAATACAGTATAGAACCATTGATTTTTTTTCATTATATTAACAAAAATTTTTTTTCTTTTATTGATTTTAGAGAGAGAGGAAGGGAGAGGGAGATAGAAACATTGATGAGAGGGAACATCGACTGGCCGCCTCCTGCATGCCCCCCTGGGGACCGGGCCCACAACCTGGGCATGTGCCCTGACTGGGAATCGAACTGGCGACCTCTTGGTGCATGGGTCGATGTTCAACCAATGAGCCACACCAGCCGGTCTCAGTGTATTTGTTATGTTCTGAACTCCATATCAAGAACCTCTCATTGTTTAAGCCATCTTCAGTCATCCTGAAAGTACTTGAGAACCCAGTAGTGTCTCAGGGTCACTAGTTTCCCCTGGACAGTATTAAGAGATATAGAAGGTTTGCAGTCTGTCCTGTGCCTGAGTAGTCCCTCTGAAAAATATTTTATTTGAATAAAGTTTTGACACATTTGTTCATGTCATTCTGTAGTCTCAAAATGAACAATACAGGGAGGTTTGTTTTGCTCATCCATAGTTGCTAAGTTTTCATTAATAAAAATTATTACTTTTGTAGAGGAAGTTATGCAAATACCAGCTACATACATTTTACAGGGGGTTTGCATTCCAAGAAAACAAGAGTTTACTGCAGTTAGAACTCGGGCTGATTGCACGTGGTAATTAGTTATAATTGACCATGTTTCTTCCAAAGATTGAATTTTTGCCAAGTTTTTATATATTATCATTAGCTTGAGTTTTCTTCTTCCTCTGCCTTTCATTTCTACACTCACCAGAAAGAAATATTAAAGCATTTAAAAAATAGCCCTTTCCCTATATGCTACCCAGCACACAATCCTCATTTCCTCTCGTTTCAAACATAAAGGGGAGTCAGGCTCAGATAAGAAGGATCCTTGCTGCATGCCCACCAGCTCATGCATTCTTTTATTGTTTTGTTTTGAGAGGCTCAAGCTCCAACAAAAATGACAAAGTTAAGGGATACTCCAAGTTCCCAGCAGAGTTATTCCCTGCTTGGTCTTAAAAAAATAATAAAAAATAGAGATCTGTAATTCCTTCTTGAATATTCTGTTGAAGTGGAGGTCTTTGACCATGAGCTCCTCTTTGACATAATCTAGTGCCCACTGCTGATCCATTAGCTCCAAAACTTACCACTTTGTCTTGAAAGCTTTGTTGGTGTCTGCAGGCATGATCATGGCTGCTCCAGTCATTACTTTTGCATCATTTCTGATTGGCCGTTGGAATCTTGGCCCAGAATCAGAGAGTAAATGTCCAAATACATAGTAGAATTACCAGGATGCAGTTAATGTGAGTAGTTTGGTCCCTTGCTCTAGTGTAGGCTTAAAATAGGGTCAGTGGATGCCCTGGCCGGTGTGGCTCAGTTGGTTGAGCATTGTCCTGTGCACTGAGAAGTCTTGTCAGGGCACATGCCCGGGTTGCGGGCTTGATCCTCAGTATAGAGTGTGCAGGAGGCACCCGATCAATGTTTCTCTCCCTCTCCCTTCCTCTCTAAAAATCAATAAAAAACATATTTAAAAAAATAGGGTCAATGGAAACACAACTTTGATTGTGACAAAGCTTGAGAATGTCATGTTGATCCGTGCACCAATGAGAATCATGGGGAAGACATTTGTTAATTCCCTTTCATTATGTCAGTGGGCATAATGAGATCACTCATAGAAGAGGGAGGTGCTATTTCCCCTTTATTTTTAATTTTTTGAAAAATTGATCCTCTGAGTTGTTGAAGTAGTTTTCATGTCAAGGACTGGTTGGGAATATTAGAATTTAACTGTTAGATACCTGCTTCTGGGTGAGCTTCTTGTCACTCAGCAGCAGGATGGACACATAGTGGTGGATCATTCCCTCAAAGGTGATGATAAAGATGGACAGGACCACCCGGAGCAGCTCCTGCCCACCATCCTCACTGAGAGCCAGCTAGGCCAGGGCCCTAGGGCTTCTCCTCCCTGGTGAGCTGGGCTTTTTTTTCTTCTCAGAGCTTTCTTCTACCCCTCAGCCTGGGCATTATCTTGGCCCAGGATAGGCCTGGGCCTCGAGCCTAGTGCACTTCCTCAAGCTGTAATGCCATTTCATTGTAAACAAGAGCATGTGAAGTTTATAGAATTCTAAAATAGAAACCAAGGTTTCCTTGAAATCTTTGCATGTTCCAAACCATCTGTATTAAGACCACATTTTGGAGCTACTAAATGTAGGGGTTTTTGTGTGTGACGACTATGACCTCCTTGCCTCAGTGAAAAAAAATAGATTATAAAACATATATACTGTATGAATTCATGTTTGTAAAAACACAAAAGCCTTTATCACTGCCTAGTATATAAAATAGTAAGTACCAATACAATTTATGGACTAATGTTTGAAGTGATTGAATGGATATATAGGAAAACAGTGGAATATTATATACTAAAATGTTAATTGTACTTATTTCTGTTGTATTTATTTATTTGTTTATAAGTGGTGAGAGACTGTTGAAAATGAAATATTTTACATAGAAAGAGCTGTGTAGAAAGTCATAAATTTAACCATTCCCTGAAATATTTCAAGCTACTAGGAAGTTTTGTTATCCTTTTACTCTGAAAAGCAACATAATAGTTGGGATATGTCATAAAGAAAAAATACCTTTCATAGTTTAGGTACATAGAGCAAATTGGGACACAATTCCAAAACAAATGGCTTAATACAGCTGAGAGGTTTCAGATGTAATAGCAGATGAGTGGTAGCTATCTTATTCTTGCTTTAAAACAGCATGCTTAAATACTGGGATGGGAGACCCACCCGCTGGCTGTAGACCTTTTAGGAGGCAAAGTAGAAGTAATTCTTATCCTCAGGGAGCTCACAGGCAAGGGACTATGACTGGGAGGTTACACATATATTTATGCTTCTGTTGAATTCATTTTTAAGACAGGGATGATCATATTAGTCCTGCTTAAAAGGTTGTTATAAAAAGGAACTACTTAAAAGCATTACTGGGTAGTTCAAAAATACAAATTTAGATATGACAAATAATGTAAATTTTAAATTTGCTAGTTGTAAGTAAATGTTTATGAGTATTTACTTTAGGTCAGGGATTGTGGCGAATGTAACTTTTAAAGATTACTTATTTTCTGAGTAGGTAATACTTTACTTGGTAAAACAATTTCAAAAGGGTGTGTAGTTTACCGTCTTTCTCCCACCCTGTCTCCCAGCTACCACGTTCTTATCAGTGTTTCCAGGGAGATCTTATGCATATGCACACATATATGTATCTGCTTTTTAAAATCACAGATGTCTGCCCTGGCTGGTTTGGCTCAGTGGTTAGAGCGTTGGCCCGTGGACCAAAGAGTCTCAGGTTTGATTCTGGTCAAGGGCACCTCAGTTGCTGTTCGGTCCCCAGCCTTGGTCAGGGTCGTGTGGAAGGCAGCCAATTGATGTGTCTCTCTCATGTTGATGTTTCTCTCTCTCTCTCCCTCCCACTCTCTCTGAAGATAAAAGGAAAAAAATATCCTCGGGTGAGGATTAAAAAAATAATAAAATCACAGATGATAGCATATTATACAAACTGCACCTCTCTTCTTCTTGAGTACCAAGTATTTCATATCCGTATCAAATTTAATACAATAGTAATTTAGATAGGTACTCGTTATTTCCATTTTAGAAATAAGGAAACAAAGATATCTAAATTTCTTAATTTGTCCCAGGTAATGATATACCTTGTAAGTTATTGATAGAATCTACTTCCTAGGTATAGAGGTAGTTATGTAGGTACTACTTATTTATTTAACTTTTTGTTTTGAAACCATTTCAAACTTACAGAAAAGTTGCAAGAAATAGAATAGAGGATTTTATGTATTCTTTGCCCAGAGTCCCCATTCGAGTTTCTGTAGCTATCTCAATAGTGTTGGCAAAAGGAATTGACCCAGGAGCACACGTTGTTCCCACTTGTTTTGTCTCTCTAGCTCCTTCAGTCTGGAACAGTTCTTTAGTCTTTCCTTAGCTTTCATGACCTTGATATATTTGGAGATCAAAGGTCAGTCATTTTGTAGACTATCAGTTGGCTATTGTCCTAGGTTTCCTCACAATTATACCCATATTATGCATTTTTGGCAAAAATATCACAGAAGTTTTGTTGTGTTCTCCCCATTGCATCCTATCAGGTGGCATACAATGTTGATTGGTTCCATTACTCCTATTAACAGGAGAGAAGAGAAAAGAGGGGGAGGGGAAAGTGATTTCTATTGGTTTGCTTTTCAGAGAGCCCTCTGTTCAGTAAATATCTTTCCCTCGTAGCATCCTGGTGGAGAAGAGGTTTTGCTGGAACAAGCTGGTGCAGATGCGAGTGAAAGCTTCGAAGACGTAGGCCACTCCTCTGATGCCAGAGAAATGCTAAAGCAGTACTATATTGGTGATGTGCATCCGGTAAGAACCAACTGAGCTAGGAGTGCTGATGGAGAGGAAAGCTCCTGAATAGCCACAGTGCAATGGGAATTTATTCCACCCAGCCATCAGGCTAAATTTTCTCCAAAATCATCTGGCCTTCCTGTGCTACGATACAGCATCTTGTTTGTAAAACAGCACATGTAGTATTTCTGAAAAGCTAAGGAAACTGATTTTGGATAGTTTTTGTTTAATTGATTAGTTGATTTTTGTAATGCAGTTAACAACATCTCCACTTAAAATAGTGGTTTGGTTGCTCTTGCAAATTCCTTTCTAAAGGTGATAACTATGGACTTTTTAAACCATACCATTCTAACAAGAGATCTTATGCTCAGAGTCGGGTATGGGGTGAGGGGAAAATACCCTTATGCAGATCCTGATGTCTCTCAGGAAATTAATTTCTATCAGAATGTAGTCTCATGTTCCAAGGTTAGAAACAAGCACATAGGGAGCATTCATTTGGATATATCTTAAAATATTATTTGTTTCCATTTTTTAACAGAATGACCTTAAACCTGAAAGTGGTAACAAGGTAAGAAGTCATCTGTTTCTCTTGTGTGTTTCAAGTGTTTATATTTCTATTTACTCACATAGAATTGCTTTTTTAAAAATCATCTTAACAAGAGAAGTGTTTACTTTTTCCCCAAGCAAAAATCCTATCTTTCAGGAATTTGGACTCAGTACCACCTCAGGAAAAAAGAATAGCTGAGTTTTGAACAGTAGGAAACATTTGTTCATGGTTGTTTACTTTTTTTTTTTTTTAATTGAAACTCTAAAGCCATGCCCTATATGGTTTTGAAAGAAATTAGTTTATGGGTTCAGTTGTAGAAAAGTATTTATTATTCTTACATTAAATAGTACAGGTGATAATAATTGCTTCTGTATTGGAAAAAGAATTGGAAAGTTGATTTTTCTCTCAGAAGTCTTAGAGGGAGTTGTAGACTAAAGTAATTGAATAGAACAGGCCTTTTCCTGTTTTCCAAATTTAATCCTTTTATCATGTAGGCACAAATGGGCCTAACCCTTCCCATTTACTCAGTGATACAGCAAAAATAAATGATTAAACATTTGAAACCTTAATGTGCACTGCATAATGTACCAGGAAGAAAATATGAAAGCCTTTTTTTGCTTCCTACAAAGTGAGTGGTACATCTCCTTTATTCCCTCAGTTTTCCTTGATTTCTGTCCATCAGATAGCTATTACACTACCCTCTGATTTAAAGGGACAACAGTTTAATAGCTGCCAATAATATCATGGAAATGATGCTCCTTCCCCTTTTCCTCCTTCTAGCTTCTTGCTTCCCTTTCCTCATTGAGCTGGAATTATTGAACACGTTTGACACAACAATTAAAGTTGGCCTAGGCACAAGAATTCTTTCAACTCAAGGTTGCTTGACAGTGTCTCCCATCTGTTGCCCCACAGTCCAGAGTGTGTAAATTAACTCTTAGTCTTACTACACTCTGCTACTCTGAACTGTTGAATTGTTTATGAAGGGGGATGAAATGGTTCTTTAAATGCTTTGTGAGCACTGTTGGTTGGTTTGTCCACCCCTCCTAACACATATACTATCCTTATTTTTTCTCTTTTCTTTATTGATTTCTAGAGAGAGAGAAAGGGAGAGGGAGAGAGAGAAACATTGATGAGAGAGAACATCGATAGGCCGCCTCCTGCATGCCCCTCACTGGAGATTGGGCCCACCACCTGGGCATGTGTCCTGACTGGGAATCGAACCGGCGACCTCTTGGTGCATGGGTCGACGCTCAACCACTGAGCCACACTGGCCGGGCTACTATCCATTCTTGAATCCTCGCTTGTGTAATTAAGAGAATATTTGGCCCTGGTCAGGTGGCTCAGTTTGTTAGAGCATTGTCCCATACAAAAGTTTGTGCGTTTGGTTCCTGGTCAGGGCACATACCCAGGTTGCAGGTTCCATCCCTGCTCAGGGCACATGTGGGAGGCAACCGATAGATCGATGTTTTTCTTTTTTTCTTTTTCCCTTCCTCTCTCTCTAAAATCAATAAAAACATATCCTTGGGTGAGGATTAAAAAAGAAAGAGAGAGCCCGGCCGGTGTGGCTCAGTGGTTGAGCACCGACCCATGCACCAAGAGGTCACCGGTTGGATTCCCGGTCAGGGCACATGCCCAGGTTGTGGGCCAAATCACCAGTGGGGAGCATGCAGGAGGCAGCCAATTGATGTTCTCTCTCATTGATATTTCTATCTTCCTCTCCTTTCCTCTCCCTCTCAAATCAATAAAGAAAAAAAAAATCCTTGGTTATTTAAAAAAAAGAGAGAGAGAGAGAAAATTTCAACTAAGTCTGGTCTTGTTTATTGAACATGTCCAGAAAACATTGCTCTCAGAGGTCAACATTTGATTTAAAGGATAGTCCCATTTGTATAAGAGATGCACCTTGTATGTGGGAGCCATAATTCACTTCTGCATAGCAACCATGAGAGCACCCTTTATATGAAAATAATAGAGGCCCTAGCCTGGTAGCTCAGTTGGTTAAAGCATCATTCCAATATGCCAAGGTTGCAGGTTCAATCCCCGGTCAGGGCACATATAAGAATCAACCAATGAATGCATAAATAAGTAGAACAACAAATTGATATTTCTCTCTCTCTCTCCCTCTCCCTTCCTCTCTAAAATCAATCAATTAAAAAAACAATAAAAAATATTTTGGGAATTATAATGTGTAGAAGTCTGTTGTTGTTTTTTTTTTGTTGGTAGTACAGTATATAGTTAAGACCATTCCTAGGAATGGAGAGTGGTGATTTTTAAATTCTGCTCCTTGTGCCACCTCTGTTGGAATCCTTTGGCATGTTTTCTAAAATGTATAATTCCTGAGCTTCCATTATTACTGATTCATCATCTCTGGAGGTAGGACTTGGGAATTTGCATTTAAAGTAACCCAGGTAGCCAAGCACCAGACTTTTTGCTGAATAGTATGTTGGTCTTTCATTTGGAAACTTAGGGATCTTTCATTCTCTTCTGTGAAAAGCACTGTCTGCCTTCTATAGGCCAAAGAATTCATTAGAGATGTCTCAGTTAAATTAAAACTGTTGAGCCTTTGACTGTAGTAAATATAGAAAAAGAAACCCTTTCAGCTCACCTAATTCTGTAATAATTTAGAAGTCTCCAAATGTAGTTTCGCTCCTGCCTGGGTTAAACAGTGATTAAAGGCAGTGTTTTCAAGTATCTGTTTTCCTCATGAATGTTGTACCCAAAGGACAGTCTCCATTAAGTAGAGAGTCTGGCAGTTGAGTGTTTCCAGTCGCACTGCTGTGCTCATGCAGATCAAGCAAGCAAAGCCTTTTGGAAAAATTTCAAGACCACCTACATAGGTTGTCATGGGGCTGCAGTTTAACTGGATTTCAGGTCCAGGAAGAAACTCTTAGTTCCTCAGATTTATTTCTTACAGAGGTTTTATTTTTTATTTTATTTTTTATCCTCACCCGAGGACATTTTTTCATTTTTTGTTCAGATAGAGTGGGAGGGAGAGAGGGAAAGAGAGCGAGAGAGAGAAACATCGACGTGAAAGGGACACATCGAGTGGCTGCCACCAGCACAACCAACCAGGGCCGGGGACAAATTGCAACCGAGGTACATGCCCTTAGCGGGAACCGAACCCGGGTCTCTCTGGACCGCAGTCCAACGCTCTAACCCCTGAGCCAAACCGGCCAGGGCGATTTCTTACAGAGGTTTTAAATTGGTACTTCTGTGTCTAGGATGTAGGTGTCTCTTTAAAAAATTTTTCTGTTCTAGTTTAAACATTCACCTTGAAGAATTAGATGTAATGTTAATTTCATTAATACTTTCTGTTGGTTAAGGGTTTTTGAACCTATATGAATAAGTGATTTTTTTTTTTTAAGCCTGCCTTATGGGACAGTTTTCATTTTCCTTCTTCTTTTCCCTTCCTTTATTTCTCCACTTCTCCTCTCCTCCCTCAGCTTCATATCTCTTCCCTGCCTGAAGTCCCCCTCCCCCAATAATAAAAGACAACAACAACAAAACACCCAAACATTGCTATTCCAGTGAATGAATCAGTTACCTTTCCCCAGTTTTTTTGAAACTACCTTTCATAATGCCTTTGCTATGTATGACACAGGTAAATAATTGATGGTCACCATTGTTTTCTTTTGAGATTGAGAATGCCTGAGGTTCAGGGCCCTGACAATACTAAAACTGAAAAGCTTAGAAAACAGATCTGGCCCGTCTGGTGTGGCTTAGGGGTTGAGCATCGAGCTATGCACCAGGAGGTCCCTGGTTCGAATTCCAGTCAGGGCATGTGCCGGGGTTGCAGGCTTGATCCTCAGTAAGGGGTGAGTAGGAGGCAGCTGATTGATGTTTCTCTCTCACATCGATGTTTCTATCTCTCCCTCCTTTCCTTTCTAAAAAAAAAATCAATAAAAACATAAAAAAGAAAAAACAACTAATAAGATTGTCTCCATAAAGGCTTAAAACATTTTTAAAATTTATTTTTTAATTTAAGTTTAACTTTTGAAATCTAGTAAATTTCACATAATATTAGAAGCAATCCATACATTGCATTTAAAGGCAGATACATTTTTTTTCTCCCAGATGCTACTTACTTTTGTTATAATACAATTTTCAATTACACATATATAGCATATTATCCATATATAACATTCAGTTTACCTTCTCATATGGGAGAGATAACCAAAAAGAATACATTGTTCATGTAATGAAGTTAGTTGGTTACATTATACTAAAAATTGCCTTTTAAGAATTCTTTAATATTCTTATCATACTTACAACCTTATTAAGTTTGGAATGGGGAGGTAGATGCCCTTTAGATGAGTATTACCATCTAATTCATTTACCAAAGAATTTTGTCAGGTTACCTTGTTCCCTGTTTTTGTCTAACATTTGTATTTTGTAACATAATCTTTTGAAATAAAACATAGAATGTAATGGCAAAGTCGTTGTTGAAAGCCAGAATACCCTTTGCTGAGGGATTTCAAGGATTAATGTCTTCTCCTTGTAATGTTCTATTTAGAAATTATATATTTTTTGCAAAACAAGGTGTCAAAAGACAAGGTAACATCCATTTTAAATCAGCCCTCCAATGTTTTAACAAATTTTTTTATTTCTTAGGCCCCTGTAGGAATCATTCTATGAGTGTTTTAATTTTTTTCTTCAGTGATGTCTTATATATTGTATCACAATGGGTTCTTGTGAGAGTTGTGTAGAAATTTGTTTTAGAGGATGTTTTTCATCCTTGAATTTTGTCCTTATCTACAAGGAAATATTTTTTTCTGTGACTGGGCTGACTCTAGTGAAATATGCTTTGCAAGACAGTAATTGTTAAACGGTATTCTCATCCAGAAAGAAATTTTAGTACATTGGAGCCTTCATGAGAAGGCTGTCTTCAAGATTTATACCACATGGCTGTGTCATCGTTGGGACTATAAAATGTTGAAATCATATATTTTCAATACTTAAACTATTTAGATTGTAAGATGAACCTAATACTAAAATTCATAGAGTGACAGCTTATGCTAAAGTCCATTGTATTATAGGGGGGAAATCCTCTCCAGTAGGGTTTTTTTTTTTTTTTTTTTTATCCTCACCCGAGGACATTTTTTCATTTTTTGTTCAGATAGAGTGGGAGGGAGAGAGAGGAAGAGAGAGAGAGAGAGAAACATCGACGTGAAAGGGACACATCGAGTGGCTGCCACCCGCACGACCAACCAGGGCCGGGGACAAACTGCAACCGAAGTACATGCCCTTAGCGGGAACCGAACCCGGGTCTCTCTGGACCGCAGGCCGACGCTCTAACCGCTGAGCCAAACCGGCCAGGGCTCCAGTAGGGTTTGAAGCCAGAAGTTCCTGACTTGTTTTTCATAAGTACTGGCCACACAAATACCAACAAGTTCTAAATAAAAAGCTATAAAAACTACCAGACCATCCAAATACTCATTAAATTTGCTGAAGGTGTCCTGTGGCTTAAAATCCACTTCTAATTTTAAATACTTAGAATCCTCTTGGAATAGCAAACACCCAATTGAGGAATTAAAACATAAGTTCCTTATATACCTTATAATATATTTTTTATTTAAACCCTTGAAAGTCTAAATATAAACTATTTAGGCTGAAGGGACACTTATAATGTCCTTTCTGTATATTTTAATGCATTATAATCATAATTATGACACATTATTTCCTATGTTTATGTCCCGGTGACTGAGTGCACCATTTTTTAAGCTTGTGTTCTTCTAACAGGGTTCCATAGTGAAACCATCTCTACTGACCCCCAAGTCCCCTCTCAGATATTTGTCAATTATGACATTTGTTTATTATTCTTTTAACAGTATCAAAGAGAGTCAGAACTTAATGGTGCCTCTTGGAAGAGTATCTAGAAGAACATACCTTTATATACGTGGTGTAAGATAGAAAAATCTACATGTAGTAGTGCTCCTTCAGTCTTCTTAGACACGGGGGAATGGTGTTTCCATCTCTTCTAACCTTCAGAAAGCTGCTTTGTAGGTTTTGCTAAAATGCGCTTGGATCAGAAAATTGTGTTGAGTTAATTGAAGAATTCAAGTTCATCTGGTCTGAGCCTTCAATTTTACAAGTGAGGAAATTGATTTAGTATTGAGCTTGAAGATCTTAGACATAATTTTAGTTATAAGCAGCTTTATAAAAAGGTTACTCAGATATTATGAAATATTTCCTTTTATTTTGCAAAGTTCAGGTTTGGTTTGGTTTTTATATGTATATTAATATGTATGTTTATTTTATGAGGGAATTAAAGCCTTAATGAACCTTGAACTTTAGGAACCAGTATAGTTAAGCAGTTAATATTCTGTGCATTTTAAACTAAAATCAGAGTAGACTTAAAGCAGTTCGTTGTTTGGAAGTGTATTCCAAACTCCTTGGAGAATAAAGAAACATGCATATTAAGTACTTGGTAAGGCTTCTGCTAGAACTCTGGATTTGATCTGCTCTCTTGTAACTAAAATCATGAATAGTGCTGCAATTACTACTTTTTATGCCAGAGATCGGGAGCAGTCACTGTTCTCTTGACCAAAAATCTTGCATGTAAATTAAAATGTGGGCACGAACATAACCAGCCAGATATGCCTGAACACTCAAAGGGATAAGTTAAAGTCAATCATAAACTGTAGGAATTTCATTTAAATATCCATTAGATTCAGCACAGAGCTTTGGAGTGGAAATGAGAATTGGAAAACTGTATTGAGAGGACAGAAGGGTGGAAGTGAAGGAAAGTTTTGTGTTAATAGAACCTTTTTCTTTTTAATTTTGTA
Organism: Tadarida brasiliensis; assembly: GCA_030848825.1. Lineage (NCBI taxonomy): Eukaryota > Metazoa > Chordata > Mammalia > Chiroptera > Molossidae > Tadarida > Tadarida brasiliensis. Next base: position 33,534,782 of record CM061276.1, on the reverse strand, counting down.
AATTTAAAAATAACTTATTTGGCTTCTTTCCAAACTTGGCTGAGGTACTTGGCTAAGAGTAGTGTCTTAAATAACTCTTTCATTGTAGTTGATTAAAAGTGGAGTCACTGTAGTTTGGCATTTACTGGGCTGTTAGTGTCTTTTTTAAAAAAAATATTTTATTTATTTATTTTTTAATCCTCACCCAAGGATATTTTTACATTTATCTTCAGACACAGTGGGAAGGAGGGAGAGAGAGAGAGAGAGAGAGAGAAACATCGACATGAGAGGGACACATCAACTGGTTGCCTCCCGCAGGCCCTGGTTGGGGTTGGGGACAAACTGCAACCGAGGTATGTGCCATTGGCTGGAATCAAACCTGGGACTCCTTGGTCCGCAGGCTGACACTCTAACCGCTGAGCCAAACCGGTCAGGGCGGGCTGTTAGTGTCTTAAAGAGAAATGTTCTTTCTCTTCTCTTTCCTCCAATGTTAGGGAAGTTGGTCTTTTTGACTCTAGGGATGGATTGATCTTAAAACAGGCATTGAAGTATTTAGTTTAAAAAAAAAATATATATATATATATATATATTTTAATATTTTTATTTTTATTTTTTACTTATTAGAAACTTTTTCAATTTTAGCATTTTATGGTTTGGTTCTCTGTGGTCTCTCTGTTCCGCTCTTTCTTCTCTCATTTTACTCACTATGTTGTCTAAGGTTCACTCTAATTAGCACACATCCAGGGCTTTTGGTTATAAAAGAGGCTAAAAGCTTTGAAATCTAGAGAATCCATTTATATGAACTATATATAATATATATGGCTTTTAATGTGATGCAGATTAAACATCATAACACATATATTACTCCATAGTGCTGTCATGTAAACTTTTCAAATCATCCCAGAAAATAAATACTAACTCCACATTTTATGTTTTATAAATCATTGGTATATATGTGGATAAAGCATAAAAGACCATGGACATTTTCTTGATGGAATTCAATTATTCCTTGGCTACTATAGTGGAATTTTTTTTTTATTAATTTTTTTCTTTATTGATTTTAGAGAGAGAGGAAGGGAGAGGGAGAGAGAGAGAGAAACATTGATGAGAGAGAACATCGAGTGGTCACCTCCTGCATGCCCCGCACTGGGGATTGGGCACACAACTTGGGCATGTGCCCTGACCAGGAATCGAACTGGCGACCTCTTGGTGCATGGGTCGATGCTCAACCACTGAGCCACACCGACTGGGCTATAGTGGAATATTTTAAAAGTCAACATTATAAATTAATTTGATACACACACCATCGTCACTGCTACCACCCTTCCATATCTGTTAAACATTTGTGTATTTGTCAAAGATTGACCTGCAACATGTTTAATTAGCCCAATTTGTGCTATTCTAGTAGATATGACCCAGATAACAGTAATCATTAAGATCTCAATGAAGTGTAATAGTATATTAATGTGGTTTATCTAAACTTTTTTATTAGAAGTTTTACTTGCCTATAGGCTAATTTCTTTCAGGTTTTGGGCATGTGTTCATTTGCATGACAGTGTTTTGGATATATGAAATTAAAACTCATTTCATGGTCTGCTCTAAAGTATTTGGCCAGTATGTAGGGTTTTTGAAGATTCTGGGAGATTACTGAAATGATGGTTAAACTGAGTTAATATTCTGTGTTCACATCCTGAAGTATTTCTACATATTGGCAAAGATGATATTTTGGGCAGCAGTAACCTAAACTACTGGGTTATTGCCCTCTGGCAGTAAGTTAGCAGGTCTTTTGTACTATACAGTTAATTAATAGAATCAATAACTTCATTTGATATTTACTTAAATTGAATTTTAAAAGTTTAGTAACAGCTTTAGCTATGGAACCATAATCACAGTCTATTTTGGAACATTTTCATCATTCCAAAAAGAAACCCTAAACCATTAGCAGTCATTTTCAGTTTTTCTCCAACTCTTCTTCCCCTGAGTCCTAGGAACCAGTGGTCTGCTTTCTGCCTCTAAATTTGTTTATTTTGAACATTTCATACAAATGGACTTATATAATATGTGGTCTTTTGTATCTGGCTTCTTTCACTTAGCATGTTTTCAAGGTTCATCTGTACTGTAGCACATATTAGTACTTCATTTCTTTTTATTGCCAAAATTTTGTTTTTAAGGTTATTTTGGAATTTTCTTTTCCTTAACTCCATTCTTCCCCTTTTCATTGTGAAATAAGCCCTAAGGTCTCTAATCATAATTATTACGATTTCAGAGAGTAAGACAGTTCATTTCTTTAAGCCACAAAACAATCATCTCCATGCTCTAGAGCATTTTATAGTTAACCTATATATTATAAGACAAGACTTTAATTTTTAAATGTGTTTTCAGAATATGTGATCTTAGCTACTGCCAGTGGCAAGCCCTGCTGAACCAGGCATATCACTGTGACTACAAATTGGTCCATTTCAATATAGTTTGTATCAGTAGCATTTTTTTACACCTAAAAAAATGTTTAGGTCATTTCTTTATGCTTTCGTTAATGGTTCTTCACTAGGGAATACCAGTGTATTATCAGAAATAGAATTCCTGGTACTCCCATCGCATATGGATTTGTAGACATCAAACTGCATGAAAGATGAAATTCTGTTATTAGCTACATAGTTTATATAGTTGTTCAAGGAGATTTATATACTCTGTGTTAATCTTCATTCTTTTTGTTTGTCATTTTTGAATTTGCATCTTCAGGATCCTTCGAAAAATAACACATGCAAAAGGTTAGTATCTCTTTAATGTACTTCATTATGCTCAACATAATGTCTGGCAAGAGGTTCTTCCATAAATCTACATGTATGATGTAACTTAAGAGTACAGTTTGACAGCTAATTCATTTTTGGCCAAAATTATTGCAAATTGAGAAGTTCCTTAGCATTAGCAAAATTAATTTTTACAGTTTAAATCATTTTGAGTAATCTGAAAAGTTCATGACTTGAGGAATTTTTAAATCAAATTGGAATCACACTCAATAAGAGGCTGGTATGTGTGGACAAGTAACTGCTATTAACTCAAGCCCAGTCTCTGCAGCTCAGCTCAGCTGTGCATCTGCCTCTTAAAACTTAATGTCATTTAATCCTCACAATCACTCTGTAAGGTAGGTACTATTATTCATTTGACAGAAGCAAAAAATTATGTATTGCAGTCATATTAAGGAATTTGGGCTTTCTCAGAAGCTTACTTACTTTGCAGTAATATCAGTAATATAGCTCTGAAAAGTATAAATTTGCCATTCCTTAAGTGCTTCTACTTGACATGACTGTGGAATCCTGGCTTGTAAAAAACCTTTATAGAGATTATATAGAGCTATCTGTTTTATCTTTCTGAGGTTCCCACTTAAAGCATTTCATAGAAAGGGAGAAAATGTGTCTTTTTTCCTCATGAAAGTATCATGTGTTTTTTATTTGAGGTGATGGACAGAGTATTAGAAAAGTGCTAACTGAAAGGAAACAGTAAATTCAGCTTCCTTAATATTAAGTACTTACGCTTAATAAACAATTGAAAATACAAGCCATAAACTTGCAATAGACTTATGCTACAGATAAAACTGAATAAGAACTATTATGTAGAATACATAAAGAATTCCTACAAATCAATTAAAAAATCTTAGAATATGAGGAAAAGACTTAAGCACCTTACAGAAGAGGAAACACAAATATAAGCTTATGAAAGAAAGTTATAATTTTGTTTGTCATCAGAGAGGTGCTCATTAGAATAATTGGGTTTATTTCACACTTACCAGATGGGCAAAAATTTAAAATTTTAGAAATCAGAGTTGTTGTTTAGGAAGTAGATCACCAAGATCCTTAGGCCCTCTTAGGGAATATAAATGGGCACAATCACTTTGGAAAACAATTTGGCATTATCTTTTAAATTTGACAATAACTTTGACCCAGCAATTTCATTTCTAGGGTCGTGCTCAAGAAATTGTGTGCACAAGCATACCAGGAAACACGTACAGGAATGTTCATAACAGCATTATTCAAGATCTTAAAATATGGGAAATAACCCAAATAACCATTCATTATCTAAGTGAATGAATTAATTCTGGTATATTCATACAGTGGAATGCTACAAAGTGATAAAAATAAATGAATCACAACTACATGCAATAACCTGAAGGAATCGCCAAGAAGAGAGTTCTGTCTTATGGCCAGGAAGTTATTGCTGAATCTAAATCTCCTTGGTGAAATATAAATGCGTTTTCTCTGGTTCTAGTCTCAGTGGCAGTTAAGTAAAGTATTACCAAGGAGTATATGAGGATTGGTGGTCAGCCATCTTCGGTCTTTTGTACTGAGGAATTTCTCTTCATTGCTGTCTCAACAATCCTGCTTTTAAAAAAAAATTTTTTTTTTTTAACCTACCTGATTGATAAGCTAAACTTGGCCCAGAGCAGCTTTTTTTTTTTAATCCTCATTCAAGGATATTTTTCCATTTTATCTTCAGATAGAACGGGAGGGAGGGAGAGAAAGGAAGAGAGAAGGAGTGAGAGAGAAACATCGATGTGAGAGAGACACATCGACTGGTTGCTGCCCACACGACCCCAACCAGGGCCAGGGTCGAACCGAAACCAAGGTACATGCCCTTGACTGGAATCGAACCTGAGACTCATTGGTCTCCAAAATAATTACATTCATTTACAATTTGCAAGTAAAAAAAGCAGATGTTATCCCTTTACAGTGATAGATGCCACAGAATGTGCCGATCTACACAGACTCCTTCCTTATATAAGACACACTGCATTATATTTAGAGAGTTGACACATGAAGCTTTGTCCTGAAGACACAGGTAGGCACAGAGCATTCACTCTGCCAAAGAGGCTCAAGGTTTTAGTTTAGAGGGCCACATGTTAACGACAGGTGCTCTTAGTGGCTGTCATATCTTCATATTCTTTATAAGCTATTGAGCCATCGGGCTCAATGGTCAACACACTCAAAGGGCTGTATTTGACAGGCACAGATGATGGCCTTGGCACTGAGGAGTCGAGTTGCTTCTCATAGATGATGTTCTGCACTCTTAACTGCTGAGCCAAGCTGGCCACGGCCCAGAGCAGCTTTTGCCATACTTTTTTTTTTGAGTAATAGTGTTCTTTTTATATAACTTTTCAAAAAATGAGTTCCAAGAAATAATGAAATATCATGATTAAGCAACACTCGTTAAGAAACAAAAAACCTGCCCAGCCAGTGTGGCTTAGTGGATTGAGCGTCATCCCATGCACCAAGAATTCACCGGTTTGATTCCTAGTCAGGGCACATGCCTGGGTTGCAGGCTGGATCTCCAGCAGGAGGCAGCCGATTTGTTTCTGTCTCTATCTCCCTCTCCCTTCCTCTCTGTCTAGAAAAAAAATCAACAAAACAAAAAAAACAAACCTTCCTCTGCCATTTGGTAGAAATGTTAGGTAACTTTTGTTTCACCAACTATGGGTCTAAAGGTAAACATTTACTGAGTACTCTAGAAATGGTTGCCACAAGTACCACTATTCCTAGTAGAAATCAACTGTAGTTATTTGTTGTAATAGGTGCAGTTAAAAATGCAAAGATGAATGAGCCTCATTCCAGCACTGAAAGAATTAAAAATGTATAACCATATTGCAAAGAGTAGCTAATGAGTTGAATCTGCACTGCAGTGCAGCTGAGTTTCTAAATGAGCTTTCCCTTGCCTAGTATAACAAAATCCCTTTTACTCATTAGGACACATGGTGAACCTGTTCGAAGTGCAGACAAGTTTTTATATTTATACAGCGACTGTGGAATAGCAAACCTCTAAAAACAAGGACCACAAGTGCCCTGACAACCATAGGATGACAGACTTACAAAGGGGGAGATATTCAGAGCAAATATGAGCTAGGATAGTCTCTAAATTACACCATTATCAAACTACTAGCTAATCCTTTAAACTAGAAGTAAGTCTAAACTCATGTTCATGTGCAGTGCCTATCCAGAGGCAAGTAACAACGAACACACCTTTTTCCCCATTTACCATGTAATGCCACAGAGTAGCATAAATCAATCAAGTTAGATTCACCTGTAATTGAAAACCAGTAGTTCTAATATGAGCTTTTGCCATACTTAAATGTACAAAGTGCTAGGCATGTTTAGGCAAAGAGAATCATTTTTATTATTGAGCTTAACTGATTTTATTGGCTTCAAAACTTTTTAATACCAAAACTGCATATGTCATAAGTAGACGGGCAGCCAGGTCATTTGGATCATGTAATTACACCTTCAATCTAGCAGTGCTAATGAGCTCTGTTAGAAGAATTATTTTAAGGTGAATGATGACTGTTCTGAAACTCCTAAGGAAAATCTCTTATTAGAGTTTTTAAACCAACTGCCATTTATCTAACTTTATTAGAACTATTAACATGTTCTGTGTGTGTATGTGTTCATACTTATTAGTGTCCAAACTTAACTAGAGATTACGAGGATAGGTTTGGAATCAGACTGCTTGACTGACTTTGCTTTGTGATTTTGGGTGCAAAGCTTGTATTTCCTATGTAAAAAATGAGAATAATAGTAGAACCTATTTCATATTGTTGTTGTGAGGATTAAAATGTAGAAATACATGTGAGGCAGTTATTGCCAATAGTTGTATTAGATGTTAATTCTTCTAAATTTATAATTATATATATATAAAATAGTGGCTTTTTTCTGTTTAAAAATGTTTATTGTAGAATATGTGAAAAACAAAACACAAAGAACTAGCCATAATCTCATAACCCAGAAAGAACCATTATATGACTTTGTAAAAACATGTATGAAGGTGTGTACATATATCTTTTTTTGTAGCATACTGGACATTTTTCTTCTTTTTTAAATTATCATTTAATATTGTTACTCCAATCCAAATATTTGTTCTTCTCCAACTACTGTGTGATAAAAGCAGTTAAAATTCCCAAAGTAAATTTAAAAATATTAAAATGTGAATGTTGGAAAATGGCAAACATTTTGTATAAAACATTCATGACTTTATTGCTTTTTCCCTCCAACTTCTAGTTGCTGGTCATGTTGGATTTTCCCCATCATAGGCGCTATTCTCTTAGGTTTCCTGTACCGTTCCTACTACATGTCGGAAAGCAAATCCTCCTGAGGAGGCCTTGTTGAAGCCTGGAAAGCTATCCACTTGGGAGTGAAAACTAGAGACTTCTTTGGAGGCTGCAGCGGTGCCCTGTTCTCAAATCCTTCCAGTTGTGTTCTTCCCCCTTGGAGCCTAGACGGTTGGCTGCGCATCCACCTCAGACCTGGGGACAGTGTCCTTTCTCAGAGCCTTACTCTCAAAGCACCTGCTCATTGTTCGGTGTCCTTGCCAATGTTTCCTGTCTTCACTAGTTTTCACAAGCACCTTTATATTACAAAACTTTCTGTTAATAACTGCAATCCATATGCCCTAGTGACATTGCCCTTTGGTAAAAATGCCTGCTTTCCAATACTTTGCACATTGGACATTCTTAACACAGCAGCAAACTCTGGTTTTTGAAGCTTTTCTTTTTCCATTTTTCTTTTAAGTAAATATTATTACTTTAAAATTCGGATTCAATTTTATTGTTTGTCATAAGGGGTTTAGTGCATGAAGTAAGTTGTACATCTATAATTTAAAACACAACTGCCAACTGATCTTGTTCCTTGTTTATATTTGTTAAAACCAGAAAGAGCCATGTGATCATCCCCTCCCTCCCGAGCTAGTGCAGCAGGTAGCTCTCGCCACCCCCTTGTTCACTATGTGGTGCTGGACAGAACTATGCTTCTCTTTCATTTCTAGGAGTGGAGAGAAACAGGAAAAGGGAGAGATGAATTGGAGTGATAGGGCGAATTCATAGCAATCTTTCTTCTGAAAAATATTGAGAAACACCACTATAGGACAGGAGTTTAGAGAAAGCACCAAAGACATCATCTTTTCTTTGGTTTGGCACCAGTTTCTAGCCATCTTTCTTCTTCTTTTTCCTTTCCCTCAACCATTTTTATTGGTAAAATATAAATTTGTAATTATGTCTGTAGAGCTTTACCAGAAAATTTTGCTGCTTTTTTGTTTATTGATTAGCAAAATTTTTATTCCCTGTTCTAATGAAAGTAAGAGACTCCAAACTGATTAAAGACACAGTATTTGATCTTCTGTTTGCCCAGTGAAATAAATTCCATAGTCAAGTGGCATTTGAAGGGGGAGATGGTAACAAAAGAATGTTTTCTATTTCATCTGTATTTTACCTCCATGGCTCCAATTTGTGGTTTTGTTGTTTTTCCATTGAGAATTTAAAAATTGGTAGTTTTTTTGTTTTTGTTTTTTGTTTTTTCTCGGATGAGTGCTTCATTGAAGAGTAGGTTATTACTTAGAATTATGTTACTCTTTCCTCTTGGTTCGGGAATTTCTTTGGCATATTTGCCTTTACTTTTTTTCCCTGTGGAAGCACCTGAGGAGACAGCACACTGGCTGTTTTCTGCCCATCATTTGAGGATTACCCATCTGCTTTTGAGCCATTGTCATACACAGCAGGGAGCAGCGTGGTTCAAGAAGGACCATGGGCACTGCTTAGTACCTCCTCCCACTTCCTGCTTGCCAGGGACTTGACAAGACAGGAAACTGCCCAGCAAACCAGTGTTGGCCCATGCAAACTGTTTAAGAAAAAGTTCAACCCAGGTCTTGTATCCTGTGATTTAGCAGTTGACTGAATTCAGAATTCATCAAAATAATATTACCCATTTTTGCACTGTGGAGTAATGTTTTGGGATTTCTGGCTGACTTTTGTATATCAGGGATATGGTATAGTCAAACTTTTATCATTAGAAAGTGTTTTGTATGTATTATAAGATGCCACTTTAAGATACTTTATTGAAAAAAATAACCTTTGGTTATTATGTAGCAGAAGTGGTGTGATTACAAATGCTCCTTTATTTGAATGCAAGGAAGGGTTGCCTTGAATAAGAATTGGCATATAATTGCTATAAGTTGCATATTTACATGGGACCACATTGGGGTAGAAGTAAGGAACAAAGGACTATTGAGGAGTTGGAATGGGAACATTCAAGCTAAAACTAAGCCGGAAGATAACTTGGATCAATCAAAAGTGTGTTGGCAGTCTCCAAAATTGAATGGAAAACATCTGGCTTATAAGAAACATTAAAGAATGATAGTCTTAAGTAAAATTGGTGTTTTTGACATTTTTAGGGTAAACACCAATGCAAAAGCTATGTTTTTCTATTTCATATTGGTTGTCTTTTCCTGTTTATATCTGGACTCAGAGCCAAAGAAAAAGATTTTCAGATTTTGTCTCTACCATCTATGAAATTCATCCAATACCCAGGGTTTCTTTTGATCTGCTAATGTGATGTCACTTTATATTATAAAAAACCACTTTTGGGTCCATTTACTATTATTTTGCTGCCTACATAAACAGCCAGGTGAAAGGTAGAGCTTGTGTGAGAATTTGCAGAGCTCTTTCTAAACAATAAAGTAATACAGCATGTTAGCCAAATCCATCATAAAGGACTTTTGTTTTAAGAGGTAGACTGGAATTCTCGAAACAGTCTCAACATTGGTAGGTCATGAAAACCCCTCTGGAACAAGTAGGGCCAGCCCCTGTTGGCTGACCGTGCCCCCTGGGACGGGTCTCAGGGTGTTTGGTTGTTTATTCCCAAGGACGATTAGCTGCTGCTGCATACCATACTGCACACATGTGGCTGGGATCACAAAAAGAGCAGATAAGGGAAAATTTTTGCCACCGAAATAGGGATGTGCCAAGTCTCCAAAATTTCCTGGCCCCTGTCTCTTTAAGAATTGGTTTGTTTGCACATAACTTCTACATTTGTAAAGACAAGAAATACTGTGTTTAGTTCTTATGTGACTGCTTAAACAGAAACAAAAACCCATTAGAACCTATAATTTGAGTCTATAAAGTTCTCTGAGTAGTCGTCATAAATGCATATGTTGTGAAATAAGACCATTGTTGAGTTTATAGTCATTTAGTTCTGATGTGGAGCAAGGAAAAATGCTTTTTACAGGCCAGGTATATCTTTACCCATGGTATCTCGTGCTTAAAATCTCAAGTGATAGCTATCTGGTTAAATTCCATTTTAGAAGATTAAAATGCAGAATGTTAATGTTTATTACTTCCTTCCCCAGGAGAAATGTATTCAGACATGTCTTGTCTCAACAAGAAGTTGATTCTTTTTAAACCATCTCACTCGGTTGCCAAATATCACAAACGTAATGGGGAGTTTGGTCACATTGGGCTGTTGTGCTCTGAAAGAACCTGGTTTGAAATTGGGGGTGATCTGAGAGGAGGTTCTAAGAAGCAGAGTGGTATTTAAGTTACCCACCCTACATCTAGCCTCTTACTCCTGAGTTTTAGGAACTGCTCTTTGCCTGTATCTATACTCTACATTTGCTATTTTGACAAAGCATTATTCTGATTATTTGACTTTCTTTTTACTTAACCCTCGACTATGAATGAGTAATATTAACATTCCTTTTGTGTATTCAATAATGGAGTTTGTTTACCTATTTTATTTCAACATGTTTTGAACAAAGATCTTTGTCTCTTTCTGCTGGAATGTGCACACAGTGAATGTTTGTTAGAACTACACACAATAAAGATACTGTTCGCCTTTTCTTGCCCTGACTACAGTTATTAACACACACACACACACACACACACACACACACACACACACCGCTCTTTTTTAAAAGTAGAAGTGTTGGCTTTGTGATCTTCAGGTGTCTTAGAAGAAAATGATTTAAGAAGCATGAAAGTCACCTGTTTCTGTGCTAACACTGCTTAGTGCAGCGTGGTGGGGAGTTCTGCGGTTCAGGGTTCTTACTGCAGCTCTTTCCTTGAGGTGAGTGGCTCATTTGATAATCATGAGAGGCAAAAATCAATACTTGCTGTATTGATGGATGTGAAGTGGCCACCAGGTAGACATGTTGCTGTTTTTACTGAGACCATCTGCAAAAAAGCCAGTACAAGGTAATAATATTTTGTTATCTGCAATGCCAGTCTTCAAAATTATTGTTTTTCTTGGACATAGCTAAACTGTTGGGGAAAATTAAACACCGAGATTGAAGTTCTAATGATTGTTTAATAAAACAAGGGAAATAAACCATTTTTGTCATTGCTTCTAAAATCTACTGATAGCCTTCTAACATCACCAATGAGACAATTCCTGCGGGCTTCGTCTCTTCACTGTCACATGAATTGAGGGTTGCTAACAGGAAAGCATAGTCCATTCTTATTACTAACTTTTGAATCTAATGTATAATCTTCAGCCATAATAATTCATATCACTGCATTCTTCCTGATCCTGAGTATTTGGCAGGTGCTTGACAAATCCTGGCTGATTCCAAAAACTGGAGGTAGAAGAGTGTGATTCCAGTTATGTAAATTTAAAGGTAAGAAATACAGTCTACTAAATTTTCGGTAATTGTAGGTAATGTTGGTAACCTAACTTTAATTAGCTGAATAGAAGTCTATACTACGTGTTTCAAGGCCCACTCAGCTTAACTGCATATATTACCAGCATTTTAAAAACTTAATTCTTTTATGAAGCATTATGGAGAGACTAGAGTTGCTTTCCAATGAAACATGAGGATGCAGTTGTAACACTATCATTTATATTACATCTACCACGTGCCATGCAATGTCTTCAGTAGTTTACAAACATTTCTGCTCCTTCCCCATCTACCTTACATGGTAGATGGGGGAGAGGGGTAACCCAAATCTTACCAGTGGCTCAGAGAGCCACTTGACTTGCCTGAGGCCACACAGCTAACTGGAGAGCTAGTGTTTTTTTGTTTTTGTTTTTTCGTTTTGTTTTAATCTTCACCTGAGGATATTTTTACATTTATCTTCAGACAGAGTGAGAGGGAGAGAGAGAGAGAAACTTCGCCCTGGCCGGTTTGGCTCAGTGGTTAGAGCGTCGGCCTGCGGTACAGAGAGAAACTTCGATGTGAGAGAGACACATCAACTGGTTGCCACCCGCATGACCCCAACTGGGGCCAGAGATAAACCGCAACCGAGGAATCAAACCTGGGACTCTTTGGTCTGCAGGCTGACGCTCTAACTGCTGAGTCAAACCAGCCAGGGCGAGAGCTACAGTTTAAACCCAAATCTAGCTCTAAAACTCAGTTTCTGCTGTTGGTGGTTCCATAGAAAAACTAAGCTCAGCCCAGCCGGTGTGGCTCAGTGGTTGAGCGTTGACCCATGCACCAAGAGGTTGCCGGTTCGATTCCTGGTCAGAGCACATGCCCAGGTTGTGGACCCGATCCCCAGTGGGGGGCATGCAGGAAGTGGCCAATCGATGTTCTCTCTCATCAATGTTTGTATCTCGCTCTCCCTAAAAAATCAATAAAGAAAAAAAAAATTAAAAAACAAAAAACTAAGCTCAAACTGTGCCAAAATAAATAATATGCCCAGTAGATCTAATGATTCCCATATAGATGTTTCTGTGATTAATAAAACGTAACCAATAATGTAATTGTTTTCTTAAATAGTAGATACCAAAAAATGGCTAGTGTCTTAGAGGTCTTAGTTGTTGAACAGAATCATATTGATTCAGTAGAAACAAAGTATTTAAAATGACAATCACATCCCTTGCAAAACGGTTTCCTAAAGCCAGTTAATGAGAATTTGGATTCGAACTATGTTATTAGAAATAATTTTGGATAAAGGGAAGCCTCTACAGGATAGAGAGTTGACGACTATGGAGGAAATGTTTAAGCAACACAGATGAGAAGTCCCTGCATAACTTTGCCCATCCCATCACCCAATCTGGGATCCTGGATTAAGATTTAACCTGAACCTATATATGTACATTGTTTTTAACGAGAAGTAATTGTTCAGTGGTTGGCTTGACCTTACCCTCTTCTGGACCGATCTCTCTGAATCATGGAAATCTACTCTGAGCATGTGGCCTAAGATTTGGAAACTTGTCATTTCCAGCTTTCAAAATTGTTATACTACATCATGAAAACATTCAGGTTCATTGGAGAAAGCACAACATAATGCAAATCCAAATGCCGTTATTTACAAGTGTGACAAATGGCATCTTTGATCCCTCAGTGCCAGTTTCAAAGCAGTTTCCTGTTGTTCCTCCTCCTCTTAATCTCTGCGACGGAAACAATGTTAGCTTGAGAACCACATGGACCTGGAAAGTGAAACACAGTAACCCAGGTGCTTAAATTTCATTTTTCCTTAAAAACTTAGTTTGGGGATTTTTTTTTCTAGTTTCTTCTAGGTTTTTCAGAAATGGGTGTGGCATTACCTTATAGAACAATGGGATGATGTCCGCAATAAAAATATATCTTCCAAATCTGCCCACTTTGATTTACCCAAGAAATCTAATCAGGAGCAAATAGGAATAGAAGTTGGGAGAAGCTAAACCAGGAGCAGCACAGGAAATTGAGCTTTCCAAGACTCCCAATCTGACTCTTTTTCTTCTGTATGCTTTTTAAATTAAAAAAAAATGTTCCCTTACCCCCGATCCTAACCATTGCCTTGACCCTTTGTTTTGTTTTACTTTGAACTACTTTGCCTCATATTTTACCGAATAAATGAACAGGGAGCACCTCAGCCATGCTTCTCTTCATTTTTAAGTGCTGTGGTACAAAAATGTACCCGATAGTCTCCTAGAGAACATTTGGAAGAAATAAAGCTGATTTGTTTAGAATTTGGACCATTTTTATAAACTAGTGCAGTTCTGTTTGAACATCTCTATTGACCTTTGTTTAAGGCTAAATTCTACCTCTGAACTTTCCATGTATGAGTCAATAAAGTTGCTTTTTGTATAAACTAGTTCAAACTGGGTGTCTGAGACACACATATCCTGACTACTATGACCTCTGCAATGTATCTGACCTTAAAATGCCTGCCTTGGTGATGTCTTAATAAGGGTTCTGCCTCTTTAAGTAAACCTAAGCAGAAACTTATTCTTTATTGTGCCAAGTCTTGGTGTCTTTGGAAAGAAGAAATATTCCTCACTTTAAAAAAGATATACATACTCAGATTATCATTGCTATAAAATAAGATACAGAAATCTTTTTAAGGTTTAAACTGAAGGCAGATACTATAATCACAAACTTTGTGTATGTGTGTGTGTGTGTGTGTGTTATTTAAGTGTCTTCATTAATGGACTATATGCCCTCTGAAGGAAGGGTCTTCTGCATCCTTCAGGGTGTCTTATATTATACTGGACCACAGGGAAGGCTGAGTGACTCAGGATGGTTTATTGTGCTGTGTCTGAACCGTAACCAAATTTACTGAATAACTATCTAGGACTCCCAAGTAGAATTCTGAGATGAATCCCAGTGTTACCCACATCACTAACAACCCCAAACCCCATTCACGCCTGCACACCTACAAACCAGTCCTGTTTTCTCTGTAAATAGATTCAGCTGCCAGCATTCATTGGTTTCATAAAAATATTTTAAATAAACTTTATTTTTCAGAACAGTTTTAAATTTACAGAAGACTTGTGAAGATAATGTAGAGTTTCCATAAACTTGGCACCCAGTTTCCCCTATTAATATCTTACATTAGTATATTACATTTGATGAGCCAGTATTCACACATTATTATTGAAGTCCAAAAAAGATTAAAGTCCAGCCCTGGCCAGTTTGGTTCAGCGGTTAGAGCGTCAGCCTGCGGTCCAGAGAGACCCGGGTTTGGTTCCCGCTGAGGGCATGTACCTCGGTTGCAGTTTGTCCCCGGCCCTGGTTGGGTTGTGCGGGAGGCAGCCACTCGATGTGTCCCTTTCATGTCGATGTTTCTCTCTTTCTCTCTCTCCCTCTCTCCCTCCCACTCTATCTGAACAAAAAATGAGAAAATGTCCTTGGGTAAGGATTAAAAAAAAAAAAAAGATTAAAGCCCATACATTATTCCTATTTCCTTAGTTTTTGCCTAATATCTTTTTTTCTGTTCCTGTATTGCCTGTTACATTTAGTCAGCATGTTTTCTTAGGCCCCTCTTGACTGTGACAGTTTCTTGAATTTTTAAAAATTTTATTTTTAATCCTCACCCTAGGACATTTTTGCATTTATCTTCAGATAGAGCTGGAGGGAGAGAGGGAGGAAGAGAGAGAGAGAAACATTGGTGTGAGAGAGACACATCGAATGGTTGCCACCCACATGACACCAACTGGGGCCAGGGCCAAACCGCAACCGAGGTACATGCCCTCAGCGGGAACCGAACCCAGGACTCTCTGGTCTGTGGGCCGACACTCTCACCACTGAGCCAAACTGGCCAGGGCAGTTTCTTGAACTTTTGCTTTTGATGATCTTGACAGTTTTGAGGAATATTGGTCAGGTACATAGTAGGATGCCCTGTATTGGAATTTGGTATTTTTCATATGATTAGACCGAGGTTATAAGTTTGGGGGGAGGTTACTGAAGTTATAGAGAGATAAGTTGCCATTTTTATCACGTCGTATCACAGGTATATGCTGTCAGTATGATCTATGACTTGATGTTGACCTTGATCACTGTGCTGAGGTAGCGTTTATTAGGTTTCTCTCCTAGAAATCTATCCTTCAGAAGCAACTTTCCATACTGTTCCATATTGGAAGGAAGTGACTATGGGCAGTCCACACGTAAGGAGTAAGGAGTTATGCTCTACCTCCTTGAGGTCGGAGTAGCTACACAAATTATTTGGAATTCTGCATAGGATATTGAGTCATAGAATTTTGTACTTGATTAACATTTAGGTTGTTTTTTGACTAACCTAAAAATAACAGTACAGGGTTTCTGATTGAACATAGTTTGAACAAACTTGTTTATCTCTGCTCCCTTCCAAAAACCACACAAATGATGAGAGTAAGGAATAAAAAAAGATAAAAATTCAAAAAGACAAAGTGAATGAGAGAGTACACCTCAGTTGTTGAAAGATCTCAAGAAAATTTTGGAAGATGGAAGGCCAATAAAGGTAGAAGAGGTGTCCAGCCAGTGTGGCTCAGTGGTTGTTTTTTTTGTTTTTGTTTTTTAATTTATTTTTGTTACAGATGTTTCTCCTTTTTTCCCCATTGACACCCTCCACCCCAACCCCCCGCCCCATCCCCAGCTTTGTTGTCCATGTCCATCAGTTATGCATACATGCGTATAAGTTCTGTGGTTTATCTCTTCCCTCCCCCCCACCCCCTCTTCTGAGGGTTGTCAGTCTGTACCCTACTTTCACATCTCTGGGTCTACCCTGTTCCCCAGATTGTTATGTTTATTATATTCCACAAATGAGTGAGATCATGTGATATTTGTCTTTCTCTGCTTGGCTTGTTTCGCTTAGGATAATACTCTCGAGGTCCCTCCATGTCGTCTCAAAGGATAAGAGATCTTTCTTTCTTACAGCTGCATAGTACTCCATTGTGTATATGTGCCACAGCTTTTTTATCCATTCATCCACTGATGGACACTTGAGCTGTTTCCAGATCTTAGCTATTGTAAATAGTGCTGCTATGAACATGGGGGTACATGTATTCTTTCTGATTGGTGTTTCAGGTTTCTTAGGGTATATTCCTAGAAGTGGGATCACTGGGTCAAATGGCAGTTCAATTTTTAATTTTTTGAGGTAACACCATAGTGTTTTCCACAGTGGCTGCACTAGTCTGCATTCCCACCAGCAGTGTACTAGAGTCCCTTTTTCTCCACACCCTCGCCAACACTTGTTGTTTGACGATTTGTTGATGGCGGCCATTCTGACAGGTGTGAGGTGATACCTCATTGTTGTTTTAATTTGCATCTCTCTGATGATTAGTGATGTTGAGCATTTCTTCATATGTCTCTTAGCCATTTGTGTGTCCTTTTTGGAGAGGTGTCTATTTACTTCCTCTGCCCATTTTTTATTTGGGTTCTTTGTCTTCCTTTTGTTGAGTTGTATGAGCACTCTATATATTTTGGAGATTAACCCCTTATCTGATGTATCATTGGCAATTATGCTCTCCCATACAGGGGGTCCCTTTCCTTTTTGATGGTTGTTTCTTTTGCTGTGCAGAAGCTTTTGAGTTTGATGTAGTCCCATATGTTCATTTTTTCCTTTTTTTCTGTTGCCTTAGGTGATGTATCAGTGAAGATTCTGCTGTGTATGATGTCCGAAATTTTGTTGCCTACATTTTCTTCTAGGATTTTTATGGATTCACGAGTCACATTTAAGTCTTTTACCCATTTTGAGTTTATTCTTGTGTATGGTGTAAGTTGATCAATTTTTGTGCATGTAGCTGTCCAATTTTCCCAACACCATTTATTAAAGAGGCTGTCTTTACTCCATTGTATGCTCTTGCCACCTTTGTCAAATATTAATTGAGCATAACGACTTGGGTCAATTTCCGGGTTCTCTGTTCTGTTCCACTGGTCTATATGCCTGTTCTTGTCCCAGTACCAGGCTGTTTTGATTATAGTAGCTTTGTAGTATAACCTGATATCCGGTATTGTGATCCCACCTACTTTTTTCTTCTTTTTCAACATTGCTGTGGCTATTCAGGGTCTTTTTTGGTTCCATAGGAACTTTTGGAGTATTTGTTCTAGTTCTGTGAAATATGTCGCTGGTATTTTGATGGGGATTGCATTGAATCTATAGATTGCTTTGGGTAATATGGACATTTTAATGATGTTCATTCTTCCAATCCATGAACAAGGTATGTGCTTCCACTTTTTTATATCTTCCTCTATTTCTTTTTTCAATGTCCTGTAGTTTTCTGCAAATAGATCCTTTACTTCTTTGGTTAAGTTTATTCCTAGGTATCTTAATTTTTTTGCCGCGATGGTAAATGGGATTGTTTTTTTAGTTTCTCTTTCTGTGAGTTCATCATTGGTGTATAAGAATGCCGTCGATTTCTTGACGTTAATTTTGTGTCCTGCTACTTTGCCAAATTCATTTATTAGGTCTAGTAGATTTTTGATGGAGTCTTTAGGGTTTTCTATATATAATATCATGTCATCTGCGAATAATGACAGTGTTACTTCCTCTTTTCCAATTTGAATTCCTTTTATTTTTTCTTCATGTCTGATTGCTGTAGCTAAGACTTCCAGTACTATGTTAAATAAGAGTGGTGAAAGTGGGCATCCCTGTCTTGTTCCTGTTCTTAAGGGAAATGTTTTTAGTTTTTGGCCATTGAGAATGATGTTGGCTGTAGGTCTTTTGTATATGGCCTTTATTATATCAAGATATGATCCCTCTGTTCCCAAATTGCTGAGCGTTTTTATCAGAAATGGGTGCTGAATTTTGTCGAATGCTTTTTCAGCGTCTATTGATATGATCATGTGGTTTTTATCTTTCATTTTGTTTATGTGATGTATCACGTTTATTGATTTGTGAATACTGAACCAGCCTTGCATCCCTGGGATGAATCCCACTTGGTCATGGTGAATAATTTTTTTGATGTATTGCTGGATCCGATTTGCTAGTATTTTGTTTTGGATTTTGGCATCTATGTTCATCAGGGATATTGGCCTGTAGTTTTCTTTCTTTGTAGTGTCTTTTTCTGGTTTTGGAATTAGGATTATGCTGGCCTCATAAAACGAGTTTGGAAGACTTCCTTCTTCTTGAATTTTTTGAAATAGTTTGAGGAGAATGGGTGTTAGTTCTTCTTTGAATGTTTGGTAAAACTCCCCCGTGAAGCCATCCGGGCCTGGGCTTTTGTTTGCTGTGAGAGTCTTGATTACATCTTCAATTTCCTTAGCTGTTATTGGTCTGTTCAAGTTTTCTATCTCTTCCCGGTCCAGTTTTGGGAGACTATGTGTTTCTAGAAATTTGTCCATTTCACTTAGATTGTCTAATTTGTTGCCATATAAATGTTCATAGTATTTGTTAACGATCCTTTGTATTTCTGTGGTGTCAGTTGTTACTTCTCCTCTTTCATTTCTGATTTTGTGTATTTGGGTTCTCGCTCTTTGTTTCTTGGTGAGTCTAGCTAAGGGTCCATCAATCTTGTTTATCTTTTCAAAAAACCAGCTCTTTGTTTCATTGATCCTTTGAATTGTTTTTCTGGTCTCTGTGTCATTAATTTCTGCTCTGATCTTTACTATTTCCTTCCTTCTACTTGCTCTGGGGTTTTCTTTTTGTTTGCTTTCTAGTTCTTTAAGTTGTGAGGTTAGCTAGTCTATTAGAAATTTTTCTTGTTTCTTGAGGTAGGCCTGTAGTGCTATGAACTTCCCTCTCAGAACTGCTTTTGCTGCATCCCATAGATTTTGTGTTGTTGTGTGTTCATTTTCATTGGTTTCTAGGAAGTTTTTAATTTCTTCCTTGCTCTCCTCAGTAACCCATTCATTGTTTAATAACATGCTATTTAGCCTCCAAGTGTTCAAATGTCTTTGCATGTTCTTATTGCAATTGATTTCTAGTTTCATGCCATTGTGATCCGAGAAGATGATTGATATGATTTCAATCTTCTTGAACTTGCAGAGACTTAGTTTGTGTCCTAACATGTGGTCTGTCTTTGAGAATGTCCCATGTGCACTTGAGAAGAATGTGAATTCCGTAATTTTGGGGTGTAATTCTCTGTAAATATCTATTAAATCCATTTGGTCTAGTGCTTCATTTAGAGTCTCTGTTTCTTTGTTAATTTTTTGTCTAGAGGATCTATCCAGTGATGTCAGTGGGGTGTTAAAGTCCCCTGCTATGATTGTATTGCTGTCGATTTCTCTTTTGAAGTCCTCCAGAAGATTTTAAATATATTTTGGTGCTCCTATATTGGGTGTACATATGTTCACCAAGGTTTTGTCTTCCTGTTGGATAGATCCTTCCAATATTTTGTAGTGACCTTCTTTGTCTCTAGTTATGGCTTTCATTTTGAAATCTATTTTATCAGATATGAGTATTGCTACCCCAGCTTTTTTTCCCTTTCCGTTTGCTTGGAAGATTTTTTTCCATCCCTTCACTTTCAGCCTATGTGTGTCCTCTGTTGTGAGGTGGGTCTCTTATAAACAACATATATATGGGTCATGCTTTCTTATCCAATCCGCTACTCTGTGTCTTTTTATCGGAGCATTCAATCCATTTACATTTAAAGTGATTATTGATATGTACTTATTTATTGCCATTTTTGTTTAGTGTGGTTCTATTTTCCTTCCTATTTCTTCTACTAATTACAGCAGTCCTTTTAACATTTCTTGCAGTGCTGGTTTGGTGCTAATGTATTCCCTTAGCCTTTTTTTGTCTGAGAAGCTCTTTATTTGACCTTCTATTTTGAATGATAGCCTTGCTGGGTAGAGTAGTCTTGGGTTCAGATCCTTGTTTTTCATGACCTTGATTACTTCATGCCATTCCCTTCTGGCCTGTAGTGTTTCTGTTGAGAAGTCAGCTGATAGCCTGATGGGGGTTCCTTTGTAGGTAACCTGTTGCTTATCTCTTGCTGCCTTTAGGATTCTCTCTTTGTCTTTAATTTTTGGCATTTTAATTACTATGTGTCTTGGTGTGGGCCTGTTTGGGTTCTTCTTACTTGGGACTCTCTGTGCTTCTTGAACTTGAATGCCTTCTTTCTTCACCAAATTAGGGAAGTTTTCTGTCACTATTTCTTCAAATATATTCTCTAACCCTTGCTTATTTTCTTCTTCTTCGGGGACTCCTATGATGCGAATATTATTACGTTTCCAGTTGTCTCACAGTTCTCTTAAGCTGTCTTCCTGTTTTTTCATTGTTTTTTCCTTTTGGTTTTCTGATTGGTTGATTTTTTTCTACCCTGTCTTCTAATTCACTGATCCGGTCCTCAGCTTCCTCTACTCTGCTGTTTAGCCCTTCCAATGTGTTCTTCATTTCTGCTATGTCATTCTTCATTTCCAATCGGTTTATTTTCAATATTTCTATGTCTTTGCTCATGGTGTTGATGTCCTTATACATGCTGTTGAGCTTCCTCAAGATCATGGCTCTGAATTCTAGTTCTGTTAACTTGCTTAACTCCATTTCATTTATCTCATCTTCGGTGGAGGTCTCTTGTTCTTTCACTTGGCATCTGTTTCTTTGTTTCACCATTTTGGCTATCTCTGTGGTTTTGGAGCCTGCCAAAGTTTTCCTGTGGATGTTGGTGTTCTGCTGTTTGTGGCTCCCTGTACTGGGTTTGGATGTGCATGAGAGGACCCACGTTATACACCACTGTCGAGTCTTACTTTCCTGGGTAGATTTGCAAGCCCAGAAAAGGTTAAGTTATCCTCTAGCTTTTTGCCTAGAAGCTATTAGTCAAGGTTACTTGAAGAGCCTTGGGTTCTCAGTTGAATGAAAACCTCCCTCAGGTGTTCAGTGGTTGAGTGTTGACCCATGCACCAAGAGGTTGCCACTTTGATTCCTGGTCAGGGCACATGCCCAGGTTGTGGGCCCGATCCCCAGTGCGGGGCATGCAGGAGGCATCCAATCAATGTTCTTTCTCGTCAATGTTTCTATCTCTCCCTACCTCTCTTTCTAAAATCAATAAAGGAAATAAATAAATAAATAAATAAATAAATAAATAAATAAATAAATGTAGAAGAGGCTAGCCCAGCCAGAGTGGCTCAGTTGGTCGAGAGTTGTCCTGTCTACCAAAAGTTTGCCAGTTTGATTCCTGGCCAGAATCTGAGAGGATCTTGATATGAGATTACCAGCAAAACTGAGGGCATTGGTGAGTATGGAGCTGAGAGGAGGGATTAAGAGGAAGTTCATACTAATTGCTGACACCCTTCCATCTCCATCCAAGAATCCCAACAGCCAAGATTCTAACCCCAGGCAGGGGATAGGAAGATTCCTCTCTGGAGAAACTCACCAGTCCAAGAGAAAAGATCTACAGATACTGACATTTGGCAGCTTTCACATGGTCACCCTGCTGTGAAATCCTTCAGTAAGCTCTGCTGATGCAAAGCATCCAAAAAGGCTTTTAGTGGACCAGGACTATCAACCATTTTTTGGAAAGCCTTAACATAAAAGATAGTGACCAAAACAAATAGGAAAAAGGAAGTGAGAGGAAGAGATAATGTAGAAGAAAAGAAAAAAGGGTGGGGGGGACGAAACAAACTCTGATAACTTCTGAGAGATGACATTGTATTCATGAATACAAACAGTATGGTATTTTAAAAGGAACATTCAGATAATAAAAACTCTAGACATTACAAATTTGAGGCTACCAATGAATGCTAAAATTAGTGGGCAAAAGCTTAAGGAGATACAGGATATTTACATAGGCTCAAAATATCTCCCCTAAAACATTTATTAATTACGAAGAGAAAAGCAGTACATTTATAATGAAGAAAGCTGGCAAATATCACCTTAGCCAAATGATCAAGTTTAACATCACCAGTAATAACATATCAATATCATGTACCCTTGATACATTGAGAAGGTCACATTACTTCTGTTGTATTCCTCAAAATTCATAACTTCAATCTAGTCATGAGAAAACATCAGACAGACTCAAATTGATAGGCATTCCACAAAACCACTGACCAGTATTCGAAAGTATCAGGTCACAGAAGACAGAGGACGACTGAAGAACTGTCATAGAAAGGGAGGAGACTGAAGAGACATGCCAAGTAAATGCAATGTGGGATCCTAAATTGGATCTTGGAACAGAAAAAGGACATTAGTGGAAAAACTGGTGATATTCAAATAAAGTCTGTAGTTAATGGCATCTTAGTTTTGATCATTGTACTTTGATTATGTAAGATGTTAATATTAGGGGAAGTTGAGTGCAGAATATATAGGAACTCCACTATCTTTGCAAGTTGTTTATTTTTATTTTTGTTTTTGTTTTTTTGTTAATCCTCACCTGAGGCTATTTTTCCATTGATTTTTAAAGAGAGTGGAAGGGAAGGAGGGAGGGAGGGAGAGAGAGAAAAACATTGATGTGAGAGAGACACATCAATTGCTTGCCTCCAGCACAACCTCCACTAGGGCTGGGGATCCAACCTGCAATTCAAGTACGTGGTCTTAACCAGGAATCGAACCTGAGACCCTTCGGTCCACAGGCTAACACTCTAACTACTGAGCCATACTTGCCAGGGCTGTTGGCAAGTTTTTGTAAGCCTAAAGTTATTTCAAAATAAAGATTTAAAAAATGATAGCAGAAATAAAAATGAAAGCAAGAGAAGGTATGGAAAATTAAAATGAGGAACTCTCCCACAAGGTAGGAAGAAAAAGAAAGATGGAAAATGAGAGGTTCATACCAAGAGTTACCCTGTCTCAATTAATAGCAGATCTAGAAGTGAAAAAGAAGAAATAATTATAGAAATAATACAAGAAAACATCACAGAGCAAGAATTACGATTTTTGAAGGTTGAAAGGATCCCTAAATGCTCAGTGCGATAATGAAAAATAACTTACACCAAATTCTATCATTGTGGAATTTCAGAACAGAAGAGATAAGAAAATCCAACAAGGCCACACTTTGAATCACCTTGAAATTACCTTGGAACATTTAAAAAAACACCAGTATTTGTCCTTGCCACACATCAGTTGAAACAGAATCTCTATTTCAGGGGAACATGATGCATGGTGAGGGTTGAGAACCACTGTCCTAAAAGCTTCCAAAGAGAAAAAAATAGTTCACTTACAAAGAATCAGGAAACAGGTATCAAAATTTTTCAACAGCAGCGCTATAAACAAGAACTCGGTGGAACAATACCTTCTGAAACAAAATGTCATTAAACTAGAATTCAGTATACTTAAGAAATATGTTCTGAAGAAATAAGAATTGCCACCCTTGGATGTGAGGGCGATCTGGCTGCGACATCTGTCAACCCATTGATCGCCAGGGTTGATTCCGCTGATCTGGCTGGCTAGGCGGCTGTCCCTCTCCTCCCTCACCGATTTTTGTGCGTCCCACCCGAAGCTGCCCGCTGGGTTAAAGAGGGCGACCTTCCCCCCAGAGGACAGGACCGGTCTTCGGTCAAGGGTATACCAGTAGCTGCGCTCCCCTGCTAGAACCTCCAAACAAGCTCTCAAGGTCCATTTGTAGGAGAACACAAGGTAGTCAAGCTTCCAAGACTCCAGACATATCCAAATGAGGCGCTGCACGGGGCAGTCTGCCTTTCCTTAACAAAAAAACAAAAAACAAAAAAAAAGAATTGCCACCCTTAAGTCTGTTCAGAGGAGGTTTGGGTTTTTTCTAAATGAGATTTTTAAAAAGTGGAGGCACCGGTCACTTTCTGTATTTGCTATGCATATTTCTTCCATGCTACTCTTTCTTAAACATTCTTTATTCAAGAACTGCCACCCTGGCCGGGTAGCTTACGTTAGAGGATCATCCCGATACTCCAAGGTTGCAGGTTTGATCCACGGCCAGGGCACATACAAGACTCAACCAATGAATAGATAAATAAATGAAATAGCAAATCTCTCTCTTTCTCTCTCCCACTTACACACATTCTCTCTCTTAAATCAATAAATTTTTTTTAAAAAAATTGTTTTTAAAGAATTGCCTAGTTTTTAGTTTCCTCTTATGATTTGACCCAATATGACCTATGGGATTTTATAGGTTGGAGTGGTTACAGTGAAGTGGAAAATGTGCCCTCTGCTGGTATGGCAGAAAAGAGCATTTGTCTTAAAATCTCTACAACCTCCATGTGACCTTTATAGAGCAAATTAACAGAGGCTTCTTCTTGACATTTAGAGTGCAATTAGAAAATCCTTACCTGAATTGCTTCTTGGCATTGTGAAATATCTAACGTCTTTCAAAAAGGCCTAACCTATACAAAAAAGCAGAGTGGGGGTAGTATAGGATTATAACTAAAAGATACATTCTGGGTTGACAAAATAATGTATAATAAAATGTATATGATTCACATGTTATTTTTGAGAAAAAACTGGGATTCAAACAAGAACAAACATTCAAATATCCAGAGGATATTGGATGGCTGTTGGATATAGAAAATGCTACTAAAATGATTGATGATCACAGGATATTATATTTTCACTTTAGCTAAAAAGAATAAATATGTTTTTTGAAACTTGAGGGGTTGGGGCTTATTGAGATCAGGTGGGTTATTGATGTACTTTCTCATATGAGAGCCATACATTTTACATGTAATATATGTGCTAATAGTTGCCTTATAAATATAATAGCAATTAAAATTAGAAACAGTCATGAGAAAAGGATTTCCTCAGAAATGTTAGCTTTGTGATAACTTTTTCTGAAGGATATGTTGAATTTTTTTACTCTTCAATTGGGATTGCCCTTGTAGTCATCTTTTCTTGGTGATACTGAGAATAGTATTAGTTATATATTTACCCAGCATGGATAATTATTTAAAGATCTTTTTCATTTTTGTTATCAAATTATAGTTGGTGGTACACATATATATGTAAAATTTACATACATATACAATGTAATACCTTTAAAGCATATCTACTATTTGTCCTATCACCTACAGACATGTACATTTTACCATTTAACACAAAAATATCACTATTTTATCTATCATTATAATTGTTTCTCACTGATGAGAATACCTTACCTATCCAGATATTCTTTGATGATAGATTCCTCCAACAGGTATTCACCAGTGTTCTAGTAATATGTGACTAGCACATTGATAAAAGGGACATGTAAACATGTTACATTCCCAACTACCTTAAGCAAATGAATATTTATATATATATGTGTATATTTATGGCTCTCATTTATATTTCGGGATTTTAATGTAGAGAATAGTTAAACATCTAGGGGGACTGCATGGCTGTTGGGAATTATCAAGGTAACTGAAGGAATTGGGGTCCGTTGAGGAGCCATGGCGCACACACCTTGTAGCATTTAAATGGCTGCCCTGTGTGCGCTGCCTTCCATCACATGATTTGTAAAACGGTAAGATTTGTCCTAGGTGTATACTGAAATGTTATGTCCTGTGCTTAACATAACTGGGAACAGACACTATCCCAATAACTTTAAAAAATATGTTTATGACTCAGTGCCCAAACAGGCAATTCAGAGAGGAAGAATCATTGGCATTCGGAGGAGACAGGGCAAGAGCTGCTGTGTTTATTTTGTCATGGCCAATTTATTCTGTCCTCACAGAGAGTTACTTACCTCTAACCTTGAATCTCCAACAGTATGTTCAGCCACAGATCTTCACTATTTATAACTCTTGTTACCATT
Source organism: Tadarida brasiliensis (assembly GCA_030848825.1). Classification (NCBI taxonomy): domain Eukaryota; kingdom Metazoa; phylum Chordata; class Mammalia; order Chiroptera; family Molossidae; genus Tadarida; species Tadarida brasiliensis. Next base: position 33,508,740 of record CM061276.1, on the reverse strand, counting down.
TGGCAATATGAAGCATTTTTATAAATGGGTTGAGCTAGTCATTTCCCGTCTTTTTTTTTTATCCTCACCTGAGGACACTTTTCCACTGATTTTCAGATAGAGTGAGAGGGAGGGAGGGAGAGAGAGAGAGAAACATCGATGTGAGAGAGACACATCAGTTGGTTGCCTCCCACAAAACCCCAACCAGGGCCAGGTGTCCAACCGCAACCAACCATGCCCTTGACTGGAATCGAACCCATGACCCTTTGGTCATCAGACCAACACTCTAATGGCTGAGCCAAATGGGCCAGGGCTCCCATTCTTATTATGTGGCTTTCTGTAGGGAGCATTGGAGTGGACCTCTCAACATCCATCCCACCCCCCAGATGATAAAACTAAGACATTTGGGGCAATCCCATCCCCTGCACTGATTGGTTTGCACAAGTGACCCAATTCTCACCGGTGTTGAGACTTCTGAAGTTTCCTCTCCAAAGAGTCACAGGAAGAACTGCTGTGGCCACCCTGCTACCAGCCTTACAATGAAGCAAACACCAAGATGCCTGAGTGGAGAAATGAAAGACCTCGGGACTTTGTTGACTCAAGCTGCTGATTCAATTAACCCTGAAGCACGCTGTACAGCAGGACTTCCATTTTTGTGGAGATCGTAAATTTTCTTATTGTTTAAGCCATCCAAATTGGGGTTTCTATTACTTGCAGCTGGAAGCATCCTCACTGATAAGCTATTCTTAAGAGAAATGACTCATGGGGAAAACAATCCTCCCAGCTCCTGATTAACTCTGGCCTCCAGAGATAATTATCTGGGCCATCAGATACATAAAAAATAGGGAGGTCATGAGATTACAATTATAATGGTTACATTTAGGGAGAGGGTGGGGATGGTGACTGGGAGGGGGCCTGAGAGGGGCTTCTGGAATGCTTGTAATTTCTTGATCTGGGTGGTGGTTAGATGGGTGTGTTTACTTGGGGATAAATTCACTGAGCTGTATACTTATGATTTGTGTACTTTTCTGTATGTAATTTATACTTCAATTTTTAAAAGTTTATTGAAAAATATTATATTGTAACCAGGCTTCCGAACAATCTGTTTATATCTTGACTGGAAGGATATGAATGACATATCATGGTCATTTTACTAGGCAGCCAAATTAAGCTGTAAGGATATGCTTTCTTTTAGAAAGTTCCAGAAGCTCATTGTCAAGACCTCTTGTCACTAGTGTATGGTCAACTCGCTCTAATCTCAGTCAAAATATTTCTCCTTATGGTTTGAATGGGAGAGTCTCAAAGACTTACAAATGAAGGAGCTCATCACTTTTAGAATTCAGTCACAATGGATATTAAAAACCAGAAAACAAAAACTAATAGATTCGAGTCTGTCCATGTAGGGCTTTGTCAAGAAACACTCTCAGAGGTGTGTTTTATTTATGTGAGGGTCCCCTCCAGGGGAACCACTGGGTTTGGAAGAATGTCACCATGAACCTCATGTAGCCTTAGTTACTGAGACATCTAATTCATGGAGGAAGAGATGTAATATGTTTAGTCAGTTTGTGGGAGAATAATATATGGGCTTTGGGGACCAAATTATCAGGAGAAAGACTTGGCTCCACTAGAGGAAAACCAGCTAAGGAAAGTTACCATAAATCAGGTTGGCGAGTGGAATTGAACATGTGGCAGGAAGACCTTGGAAATATCAATCTTCATGAGGGAGAGGATTCAGGGAGCAATCACATCGTGAAACTATATGGATAATATGGTTGGTGGGTGGTCAGACCCATGGAATTAAAATTTCTTAGAGATTTAGACCCCTGTCCTTTTTGAGTAGCCACATTGGTCCACAGAACTGGAAGCTCCTAGGAAGAATGTGGAGACGTATTTATGTTCCACCTGACTCTTCAAGGTGCTTTCACGTTCATTATGTCCTCATTACAACCTTGTGAAGTTGGTAAGTTAGATATGATCATGAGAGATAGGTTTTAGGGTCAGACCTGAACTTGAATACTGGCTGTCTTACTAGTACAGTGGTATTGTGTCATTTACTTAGCCTGTGTGAGGACATTGCACAACATATGAAGATATTTTTGATTGTCACAACTGGAAAAGTGCCATTAGTACCTAGTGGGTAGAGGCCAGGGATGCTGCACAGCATCCCATAATGCACAGAAAGCCCCACTACCACAAAGAATTATTCCGCTCAAGATGTCAACGGGGCCCGGCTGGTGTGGCTCAGTGGTTGAGCATCAACCCATGCACCAAGAGGTCGCTGGTTCAATTCCCGGTCAGGGCACATGCCCAGGTTGTGGGCCTCATCCCCATTGGGGGGCATGCAGGAGGCGGCCAATTGATATTCTCTCTCATGATGTTTCTATCTCTCCTTTCCTCTCTCTCTAAAATCAATAAACCAACAAACAAAAAATTTTTTTAATGTCAATGGTGCCGCTATTGAGAATCCGTGGGCCCTATCTGATTCTCAGTCTCTTCATCTAAAACATGGGGATATTGACATTACCTTATCAGGCTATTATAAGGAATAGATTAAATAACAGTTGGTAGTGGATTGTCTGTTCCACTCGCTGTTCTAGGAGCTGCCCTCTTAGGACTGTACATCTCTCCAGAACTAGATTTCCATGAGCTGACTGGCAACCATCCACAGTCCCCACTGAGTTTCATGATGTTTTTCTCTAGCATGGTGTGATTCTCTAGCATTTTGCATGGTGTGATTCTGTCCTTTTGCCACAGTTGAGTGAATCAGGGTTGGACACTGGATCCTAACTAACGAAGTAAGAATTCTTTCCGCCCTGGCCAGTTTGGCTCAGCGGTTGGAGTGTTGGCCTGCAGATCAATGAGTCGCGGGTTCGATCCTGGTCAAGGGCACATACCTTGGTTGCGGTTCATCCCCGGCCCTGGTCAGGGTCGTGCGGGAGGCAACCAATCGATGTGTCTCTCTCACATCGATGTTTCTCTCTCTCTTTCTCTCTCTCTCCCTCCCACTCTGTCTGAAAATAAATGGGAAAATATCCTCGGGTGAGGATTTAAAAAAATAGAATTCTTTTCCCAGAGAATTTACTAATTTGCGTTGATGAATTCCACGCTCAGTCGGGCTGGTATCTTGAATGAAGAAGATACAAACCTGAGAGTTGTGTGAGTGGTGATTTTCTCACATGTGGACGGGGTGCAAAGACAATCAGCTTATAGCAAAAGAGAAGAATGTAACATTTAGGGAAGGAAAAGCAAAGAGACAGAGTCCTCAGAGTCTGTTCCCAGGCTGCGCTCTGCCCTTGGGTTCTGTAGGCCATCTGAATCCTTGTAATACTTCTTGCTTAAGCTGCCTTCAGTTATGTGTTTCTTGTGCCCAAGGGACACATAAAGACTACTGATATGTAAGAGTGCTTAGCATGGTGCCTCGGAATAGTAAGCCCAGAATGAGTGACAGTTGTTACTATCACCCCCATATTAGAGATAAAAAAGTTGAGGCAGAGAGACTAAATAATTTATCTTCCATCACACAGCTCTTTAGTGGTAAACCCAATCTGGAGTCCAGGCCTCCTGACACCTAGACCTGAGTTCTGTTCTGTTTATACTTTGAATTGTGAAATAAAACGTTTGGAATAGTGCATGAGTAGGTAGGTACCTATGTACAATTAAAAATAATTCAAAGTGAGCCTGGCTGGTGTAGCTCAGTGGTTGAGTGTCAACCCATGCACCAAGAGGTTGCTGATTCTATTCCTGGTCAGGGCACATGCCCAGGTTGCGGGCCTGATCCCCATTAGGGGGTGTGCAGGAAGCAGCCAATGGATTTCTATCTCTCCTTCCCTCTCCCTTCTTCTCTCTCTAAAAATCCATAAAAACATATTTTAAAAAACAAATAATTCGCCCTGGCCGGTTTGGCTCAGTGGTTAGAGCGTTGGCCTGTGGTCCAGAGAGACCCGGGTTCGGTTCCCGCTAAGGGCACGTACCTCGGTTGCAGTTTGTTCCTGGCCCAGTTGGGGTCGTGTGGGTGGCAACCACTCAATGTGTCTCTCTGGCATCGATGTTTCTCTCTCTCTTCCTCCCTCTCTCCCTCCCTCTCCATCTGAAGATACATGCAAAAATGTCCTTGGGTGAGGATAAAACAAATAACAATAAAAAAAAACACAAATAATTCAAAGTGAATCTTGATGTATCTGTCACCCAGGACAAGAACTGGACAACTGGCTTCAGCTCAGAAGACCTTCCTGTGCCCCTCCCTGTCACGTCTCCTACTCTCCCTGCCAGAGGAAACTAATGTCCTGGTTTTTTCAAAAATAGTTTTCCCACCTACATATGCATACTTAAACCACATGATTTAGTTTTACTGTTTTGGAACTTTATATAAATGAAATTGTACTATACATGTTATTTTGTGACTTGTTTCTTTCGATACTGTATTTGTGAGGTTTGTCCATGCTGTTACGTATAGCTGTAGTTCATTTACAATTTATCCAAACAACTGATAATGGGCATTAGGTTATTTCAGATTTTTGGCCAACAATATTACTATGAGCATCTTTGTTTGTACATCCTGGTGCATATGTGCAAGAGACTCCTGGGTGTATATGTAGGAGTGGACCAGCAGCATTTGAGACCACCTTTGCCCTACATCCTTGTCATTTTGGGTTCTTTTCCATGCAGATGCCTGAGGCTTTGGATAAAGACAGTACTGTGTAGTTCTGTGGGACACATGGTGATTTAAAACACAGTATCCTTCATCAAATAGTTAAACAGAGTTACCATGGAACCAGTAGTTCCACTCCTGTGTATCTACCGAAGAGAAATGAAAACTTATGTTCACATAAAAACTTGCACATGCATTTAACCAAAAGGTGGAAACAGCCCAAATGTTCATCGGCTGATGGATGGATAAACAAAATGTGGTGTATCCAAATAATGAGGTATTATTTAGTATAAAAAGGAATGAAACACTGATACATGCTACAACATTGTGCTAAGTGACAGAAGTTAGACACATGTAATTCCACTTATATGAAATGTCTGTAATAGGCAAATTCATAGAGACAGAAAGTAGATTCATGATTGTCAGGCTGGGAGTGACTCTAATGGGTACAAGGGTCCTTTTTAAATTAAATTGATTGGGGTAACACTGGTTAATAACATTATATAAGTTTCAGGCGTACAACTTTATAATACAACATCTGTATATTCCATTGTGTGCTCATTAACCAAAGTCTAGTCTCCTTCTGTCACTATGTATTTGACCTCCTTTACCCTCTTCATCCTTCCCCAACTCCATTACCCCTCTGATAACCACCATACTGTTATCTGTGTTTATGAGTTAGTTTATTTTGTTTGTTCATTAGTTGCTTTTTTAAAAAAGGATATTTACTAATTTTTTAAATATTTGTTTTATTGATTCTTTTAGAGTGAGAGGAAGGGAGAGATAGAAACATCGATGTGAGCTCTGGGCGGTTTGGTTCAGTGGTTAGAGCGTCAACCCATGGACCAGAGAGTCCCGGGTTCGGTTCCCACTAAGGGCATGTACCTCGGTTGCAGTTTGTCCCCGGCCCCGGTTGGGGTCGTGAGGGTGGCAACCACTCGATGTATCTCTCTCACATTGATGTTTCTCTCTCTCTTCCTCCCTCTCTCCTGCTCTATCTGAAGATAAATGGAAAAAAAAAAAAAAGAAACATCAATGTGAGAGAGAAACATTGATTGACTGCCTCCTTCACACCCCCTGTTGAGGATTGAGGCCGAAACCTGGGCATGTGCCCTGACTGGGAATCGAACCAGGACCTTTCAGTCCATGGGACAATGCTCAATCCACTGAGCAACACAGGCTGGGCTCATTTGTTGCTTTTTGTTTTATATCTCATATATGAGTAAAATAATATGGCTCTTGTCCTTTTCCATCTGATTTATTTCACTTAGTATGATACTTTCAAGGTCCATCCATGTTGTATCAAAAGGTAGTATTTCAGCGTTTTTTATGGCTGAGTAGTTATTTCATTATATATACCACATTTTTATCCAGTCATCTATTAAATGTTGTTTCCATGTTTGATTATTGTGAATAATGCTGCAATGAACATAGGAGTGCATAAATCTTTATGAATAAGTGTTTTTACATTTTTGGGGTAGGTAACCAGAAGAGGGATTGCTGAGTTATATGATAGCTCTAGTCTTAATATTTTGAGGACCTTCCATACTGTTTTCCATAGAGGCTGCACCAGTTTATATTCCCACCAGCAGTGAATGGGGATTCCTTTTTCTCCACAACCTCTCCAACACTTGTCATTTCTTGTCTTATCGATAATACTCATTCTAACAGATGTGAGGTGGTATTTCATTGTGGTTTTGATTTATATTTCCCTTATACTAGTCAAGTTGAGCATCTTTTCATATATCTGTTGATTATCTGTATGTCTGCTTGGGAAATGTGTCTGTTCGGGTCCTCTGCCCATTTTTAAATTGGATTGTTTTTTTGTTGTCATTGTTGAGTTGTGTGAGTTCTTTTTTTTTTATCCTCACCCGAGGACATTTTGCCATTTTTTGTTCAGATAGAGTGGGAGGGAGAGAGAGGAAGAGAGAGAGAGAGAGAAACATCGATGTGAAAGGGACACATCGAGTGGCTGCCTCCAGCATGACCCAACCAGGGCCGGGGACAAACTGCAGCCGAGGTACATGCCCTTAGCAGGAACCGAACCCGGGTCTCTCTGGACCGCAGGCCGACGCTCTAACTGCTGAACCAAACCGGCCAGGGCGAGTTGTGTGAGTTCTTTATGTATTCTGGATATTAGCCCCTTATTGGAGGTATCATCTACAAATATCTTCTCTCATTCAGTTGATTGCCTTTTTGTTTTGTTGATGGTGGTTTTTCTGTTGTTACTGTTGTTTTTTTGTTTTTTATCCTCACCGGAGGACATTTTTTTTTTTTGCATTTATCTTCAGATAGAGCGGGAGGGAGAGAGGGGGGAAGAGAGAGAGAGAGAGAAATATCGACATGAGAGAGACACATCGAGTGGCTGCCACTCACACGACCCCAACCGGAGCTGGGGACAAACCACAACTGAGATACATGCCCTTAGTGGGAACCGAACCCAGGACTCTCTGGTCTGTGGGCTGACGCTCCAACCGCTGAGCCAAACCGGCCAGGGCTGTTTTGTTTTTTGTTGTGCAGAAGCTTTTTAGTTTGATGTAGTCCTGTTCATTTATTTTTGCTTTTATTTCCCTTGCCTTTGGGGTCAACTTCACAAGAACCAGTCTGAGACCAAGGTTCATAAGTGTAGTACCTATGTTTTCTTCTATGTGTTTCATTGTTTCCGGTATTATAGTTAAGTCTTTAATCAGTTTTGAGTTAATTTTTGTGTATGGTGTCAGATAGCAGTCGAGTTTAATTTTTGTTTAATCCTCATTCGAGGCTGTTTTTCCAATTTTCTAATACATCATCTGTACACTGCATTCTGTGCTGCTCGCTACCTAAAGTCCAGTCTCCTCCTCTTACCATGTATTTGATACCCTTTACCCTCTTCATCCTCCCCAAACCCTTCTACAGGGCTCCTTTTTGAAGTGATGAAAATTGTCTGGAATTAGATAATGATGATGATCTCATAAGTTTGTGAATATACTAAAAAGCACTGAATTGCAATACCTTATATGAATGAATATTATGGTATGTGAATTACATACATATTTATAAAGATGTAAATAAAAACACAGTTTCCTTATCATTCATTCATTTATTCAAAACACATGCATTAAGCACCTAAGACATGCCAGTCATTCCTTAACACACTGTCAGGGAAATAGTGGTCAAGGAGTTAGAACCACTGTCAGGTAACAAGTAGCACATTCAAGAGGGGTGATTGAGGAGAGTTGAATGAAGGGACTGTTTGCAGAAGTGTGGGCAGGGTAAAGAGATCTCTGGTGAAGGGGTGGTGAGGCACTTCTGGGTTGGCAACAGGTGGCAGCCATTCCCACCGGGCCTCGGAGGGCAAGGAGAGAAGGTAGTTACCAGAACCCAGGCTGGTGCCCTGGAGCGCGGCAGGGAGGGAGCCCCTACCCCACTGTCCACTCTCCCGGGTCCTGCTTGGGGTTTGGGAGCTTGAGCAACACAGAGCTCATGTGTCAGCCTCCTCAGGCCTAGAGGAGAGGGGAGAAGGCTGGAGAGTGACTTTGGAGATGCAAATGGAGATTATCTATCCTCATGGACTTTACATGCAGAGAAACAGACAAATAAACTAATTTCAAAACATGATAAACAGGCTGAGATGGAAGATGTGTGAGTGACTGGGGGGAACAGTTGAGATTTGGTGCCTGGGAAGGTCTTTCCAAGGAGAAGGTACTGTTTAGCTGGGTCCTAAAGGATTAGCCGCCTGGTGGTGAAGGTGCCATTTATCGAGAAGGGGAAGCTTGGAGGAGAATCAGCCCTGAGAGAGGAAATCAAGAACCCCCCTGGGATATGGTAAGGATAGAGCATATACAGACATTGAAAAGGAACAACTCAAGGCTGAGTGAGAAGCATGGGGCTCACGGGCAGGCGATGGCTGTGGGCTGACACCCAGGCCTGCCGCTCGGAAGCCGGACATGTGTGGACTGCGCCCTCCCTGGAGGCTATACCAAGTGCTGGCACAACACACTGGCTCCGGGCCTGCCCGCCTGCTCACGCGTCTCCTTCCAGCACTTATTGGGACTTCTGCCACGTCCCAAGTCCTCCCCTTACAAAGGCAAGAAGGGCCAGAGGAAGGGAGTGTCTTTTTGAACACCAGACGTGACACATGGCCTTAAATAGGCAGGAGCTCTCATTTGATAGCTGGGGTGGCCACAAGGAGAGACGTGGGCTTGCCAACCATGAAGACTCCAAAATCTACTTAGAAAAGCACCCAGAGGGAGAAGCAGGCCCAACAGCCTGGCTTGTGACAAATCAAGAAAGCTGAGAGGGCACTGAGTCTGTGATCAGCACATTCCTCCTCACCTGGTGGGTCTTGTGGCATCAGCCAGAGCCCACCTCCGGGTGCTTCTAGCCTGCACAACTTGGCACATCTCAGTATTTTCTTCCACAGAGGTCTCTCCCCTCTGGCTCCCTGCCCAGCCAGTTGCCCACAGACTGGAAAACAAAGGCTCGCTGCCTTCCCTGGAGACCTGGGCTTAAGGGATGGGCCCTGGGCAGGCTGGGCGGATGCTCTGTTGATTTTTTTTCCAAGTGCAGAGAATGTGACAGCCAATTCCTGTTGGAAATGGCTTTTGTTTTCTTTGGAGCACAAAGCACTTTTCCTTTCTCGTGATTGTTTCAGTTCAGGTCATGTTTAGGATGGAGATGATTCGCTAACCTAATTGCATGCCTTCCAGCTCTGTGGTACTTAACCTTTTGGGGCACAAATCCTATTGCAATCCTGATAAAAACTATAGACCCTCTCCCTAAACACACACACACACACACACACACACACACACACACCAAATTTAACATTTACTATTAATCCTAGTAGTTTAAGATCCCCTGGGTTAAGTAGGTTGAGTCCTTCCTACCCTTTCACCCCCTCTCTCCCCCCTTCTGCTTTCTTTTCTGTCTGAATTTTAAAACTCCCTTTTTTTAGCACTTCTCAGGGGCCAGCATTTCTTGCTTGGCTCCTGCCTGAATTAATCCCATGTGTCCAGCCGCTGAGGAGCAGGGGCCCTCGCTGGATTCGGACTGTCTCTGTCTTAAAGGCTCTAGTCCAGCGGTGCTCCAAGTTTTGGGGCCGCAGAATATCCCAGTGGAATTTGTAAAACCTTGGTCTGATCTGTGCCTCCTTATCACGAAGGGGCTGGGCTGCGAGACTCTCGGCAGATTCTAGAAGTGGTGGCGCAGCTTTGGATGAGACTGGGGAGACAGGCGTCTGGTTTTGTTCAATTCCAGAAGCAAGCCACTTTGCCAAAAATGCCAAAAATAAAAGGACTGTCTAGACACTTACATATTAGAAGCTCTACAACGAAGAGAGACCATCCTAAAGATCATTGAGTTATATTTAAATGGTGACACAAAAGTTCATTTATTTAACAAACATGTATTGTGTGACTGCCGTGGGCTGGGCAGTGTTCTAAGTCCTGGGGTCCATGGCGAATAAGACAGACAAAGCAGCAGAGAATTCTACGCAGAGACAAATGCAAGGATGAAAGTGAAATTAGGTGAAGTGAGAGATGTGATGGTGGTAGGGACTTGATCAGAGAAGGTGTCTCTGAGAAGGAGGCATTGGAGCTGAAACGTTAACATTGAAAAGGAAGCATCCATTTGAGGGAGGAGAGCTCCAGGTGGAGGGAACAGCTGCAAAGGCCCCGAGGCTGGAACAAATTGGCCTGTTTAAGGAAAAGAAAAGCACGTGTGGCTGGCACAGAGTCAGGAACGGGGGAGGTAGGAGGTGAGATGGGAGAGGTCGACAGAAGATAGATCATGTTGGGCGTTGCAGGAAAGAACGGAGGGTGTAAATAGAGCAGGTGTATGATGGGATCTGATTTGCATTTTTAGAGCTGGCCTCTGTGGAAAGAAGGGCCTTCTGGGAGAGCACGAGCGGAAGTTGGTGCTGGTGCCAGCCTGAGCAGTGGTCCAGGTGAGTGGGTGATGGTGGCTGGGACCTCTTGGGTGGTGGTACAGATGGAGAGACAAGGACCATCTGGTGCAAAATATGTTAGAATGCGCTGAGGTTAAGACCCGGTGGAAACTTTACTACATTTTGTAAGGGCCAAAGTTACAGTGTTCCTGCCAGTACCACTGTTCCTGTTTGTGCCCTTCCAGGAAAAAAACAATAACAAAGATACAAATCCTTCTAGGAGAAAGCTGCTTGGCTGTTCTTATCTCCGCAGGACGTTTATCTCCTTGGCAGGCAGGAGGAGGGAGGAAGGGCTGATATGTATTAAGTGCCAACTGCATACCTTGATCTCAATAACCCTGCAAAGCTCATGTTAATGTTCTTAGCCTTTTTTTCTTTTTTCTTTTGAAATGAGGAAACTGAAGTTTAGAGAGGTTAGGTAAATTGCCCAAGGTCACATAGTTAGCAAGTGACAGATCTGGGATCCAAACTCAATTCTGATTACAATTCTTTCCACATTGTCCCTGGCTGGTGAAACCAGGTGAGCACGTTGAGAAGGCCTTAAGGACGCCAAACCTCGGGGGTTTTAGCTCCTCCTTGGATGAAAATGGTCTCCATTGGGGGTCCACTGACTTTTCCAGACCATGGGGGCAGGGGGTAGGGGTGGGTTATGCTGAGGGCAGTGATGTTCAAGAATAATGATTTAGCCCTGGCCGGTTTGGCTCAGCGGTTAGAGTGTCAGCCCGCGGACCAGAGAGTCCTGGGTTCGGTTCCCGCTAAGGGCATGTACCTCGGTTGCAGTTTGTCCCCGGCCCTGGTTGGGATCGTGTGGGTGGCAACCAGTCAATGTGTCTCTCTCACATGCATATTTCTCTCTCTCTCTTCCTCCCTCTCTCCCTCCCGCTCTATCTGAAGATAAATGCAAAAAAAAATGTCCTCAGATGAAGATAAAAAAAAAGAATAATGATTTAAGACATTACTTAATGGTCAGAAGATTTAATGATCCCAAAGAATCTAATGGAGAAAGGAGTCTGGGTCTTGAGATAAACAGGCTCATTAGTGGAAATCAGTTAGGGTGAAAGCCATCAGGATAACTGGAAGGCAGAATCTTTGCCATCTGTTTGACTCTCTTGAGCTGAGAGACTGATGGTGGCTACCAGTGTGTCATGGAGGTGCACAAAGACCCTGACAACAAAGAAATTCTGTGCCAGAAATTCTGCCCTTGCTGCTCTGTGGTCAGTTGCTTGGTAGGAGGGCTCCCTCTATTTCCAGCTAAACCCCTGGCCTGTCCCTCCAGCAGCCACAGAACTGTGTCACCCAGGACTCCTCCGGGTCTCAGGTCTTTCAGAGCAACCCAGAAGGAAGTGGGCCTTGCAGGTGCCACCTGTCCTGACTGCCCGGGACTATCTCAGCAACATTCCCTGTGACTGCACGTAGGAAAAGCAGCCTGTCACACCCAGGGTGACACCCAGTGTTACAATGAGGAGCCTGACATTGTGTTTCTCTTTGGACTGCAAGCTCCATGCAGGGAGGACTGTCTTCTTTTTTCTCTCTCTATCATGTTTGCTGTGCTTGAATAAACTAACTGAGGTGGACTGACAGACACTGTCCGTGTCCTCCAGGACTTGGCATTTCAGGTGGTGTGATAAGCCCGTCCAGAGGAAACCGAGGCATCAAGAACAGTATATTTTGGAATCAGATGGATCTAAATTCCAGAGGAGAGAGTGAAGCCTGGGTTTCCTCTGCTGTAAAAGGAGGTGACGAGGCACCGTGTAGCAGGCAGCTGGCTGTAGGAGTCAATGAGGTGATGCATTTAGTTGCTTAGCAGAGAGCCTGGCACGTAGCAACTCTCAGAGCGAGTACACAATACTCCTGTAGTCACCCCCAGTGCCCTGCGAAGTGCTTGGTGTTTCACTGAGGACTCAATTTTTTTTTTTACTGTGACCCACATTATCACCCAATAATGTGTATGTATATGTGTACCTTTAAATATAACTGAAATGCAAGTTTTATGAAATAATACCCTTAATGCTGCAGGGAACTTTTGGGGATGATGAGCAGGTTCTGTGTTTTGATTAGGGTGGTGGTAGCCTGGGGGTCTTTGTCAAAATCATTGAACTCTATATTAAAATGGGTGCATTTATTGCAGGGAGGCGTTGTCAAAGGCCTCCTGGAGAGGCAAGAGGAAAAAATCCTGGAGCTTTAGGAGCCCTCTTTTTCTAGCTCTTATCAACAGAAAGGGATGACGATGTCACTGACAGGATAAAGTGTCTAGACATGTGTGAAAGCAGACTGCAGAGCATAGGCACCTGTGACCCTGTTTATATGCAGTATTATATGCGATTGTCCATAACAAATCCAAGTCTGGGAGGATTCTCACTAACCTGCCAATAATAACCTTCAGGGAAAGGAATCTCACTGTCTGCTGTTAGATTTTTTTTTTTTTTTTAACAATTTTATGCTATTTGTATAATTTAAAAAGATATTTTTAATTTATTTTAAATCCATTTTAAAATAGGTGATACCTTCACATGGAAAAATCTCCCTCCCATTCTTGCCCTCATCTGCAGAGACACCTGCTCCCCATGCTATAGGTAAGTAATGTTCCTAATTTCATATGTATTCTTCCAGAATTTCTTTATGCATATGTAAGTGGATGTGTATAGAGATTCTTAATTCAACTTTTTTGAGCTCTAGCTCTAGGAAGGAAATTAGAATTCAAACTCAATGATTAGACATAAGGGCTCTGAAGATTTCCCATGGTCAAACACATCAGTAGGTGACTTGTGGGCATGAGCTACAGACTTCCAAAGTGGGGAGGACTTTTAAATATCATATATGTAAACCAGTAATTGATAATGCTCATTATATAGAGGCCAAAATGCAATAAAAAGAAAAATCACCCCAAATCTTTTCAGCCCAGAATAACAACAATTAACATTAATTGAACGTTACTCTGGACCAATGATGGCCAAGAGAACTTTCTACGGTAATGGAAATGTGATTTCTGTGCTATTACAATAAACACTATCTACATACGTCTATTGAGTGCTTGAAATGTGGCTAGTGCAATTGAGGACCTGAATTGTTTCTTTTATTTTGATTTTAACTTAAATATACACAGCCACATGTGCCTGGTACCTGCTGTAGCGAACAAGGTAGCTCCAGCCCCTGCTCAGTGCACATGTACGGTGGAGGGAGGAGGAGAGGCTGGGGATGCAGGCCGTTTGGGCATTGCCGGCCAAATGCCTCATAAGTGTGATTACTAATTAGCCTGGGAATTCTACTTTCAGGAATTATCCTAAAGAAACAGTTATGAATTTGCTCAGAACCTAGCTCTGAGAGTGTTTATTAACATGAAAAACTGGAACATGGCAGGAAAATATTTACTGATGTGGGAATACATTCACAACTGTCCCTTAAGTAAAAGCCAGGTTACAAAGCAGGAAGATTTCATTAAAACATAAAAATAAATAGTTCAAAATGTTATATTTCTAATTGCTCAGTTCCTGGCAGGCACTCCACTAATATGTGTTAAATGAATGAGCGAATCTAATAACAGCACTGGGCAGTGAGATTATGAGTGATTTTATAGTCTCTTCTGCTCCCTTGTTTGTATTTTCTAACTTTCTATGGTGAACACATATACCTTTGTAATAAGAAAAAAAGATGCATTGGAAACATGTGTGTTGCTAGGTCATACTATTTCAGAGCTGGAAGGAACTTTGGAGACAAAGGCACACATGGCTGGTTAATGGCAGAAACCCAGATTTCTCAACTACACACAAACATCTTCCAGAGCCAAGGAGAAAAGATTGCTGGATTGTCTCCTGTCCTGGATTATCCTGGCCAGGACAAAGTCTCTCAGTGTGACAATTCAGGAGTGCATTTAGAGAGGAAAAAACAAAGGGGATTAATGCTCCCCAACAGGACACAAAACATCGTGAAAAATCTCAGCCGCAAAACTCTGGGCATCGAAATCTTAGCTCCAGCTGGGCCTGCCTCCCCCAAATTGCCCTCAGTTGTGACTCCGGCAGGGACACCCTCCAGGACTCCCTGTCCAGCCAGTGGGTGGGACAGAAGTCTCTGTCCCTTGCAGGGGGAAGTTTCCTCGTTGTCCCCACGTTTTGGCTCTTCTTCAAAGCCTATTCTTTTTCAGAATTCTTAACCGAATCCCTAAGTTGCTACTTTAGTTGTCCTTTCTTTTCATTCAGCTTTGCTGTTGGTGTTCGTGTTCAACATAGGAACTTTATTATATGAAATGATTATCACTAATAGCTCTTAGTTCCGAGAGACTCAGTTCCTTTTATGACATTTTTTTTTGAGTACTGACACTATGCACCGGTAGATACAGAAACGTACAAAAAAGTATTTGCCTAAGAGAAATGAGAACATATACCCACAAAAAGACTAGACTTGTACAAAAATGTTCACCGCAGCTTTAGTCACAGTGGTCCCAACTGGTAACAACCCAAATGCCCATCAACAGGAGGGCAGACAAACAAGCTGTGGAACAGGCATTCAGTGGACTACCACTCAGCAATGAAAAGTCACGATGAAATACTGATATGCACAACAGCATGGGTGAACCTAAAATACATTATACTCAATAAAAGAAGCCAGGAAGCCTGGCTGGTGTGGCTCAGTGGTTGAGCATCGACCCATGCACCAAGAGGTCGCCAGTTCAATTCCCACTCAGGGCACATGCCCAGGTTGTGGGCTTGATCCCCAGTGGGGGGCATGCAGGAGGCGGCCAATCGATGTTCTTTCATCGATGTTTCTATCTCTCCCTCTCCCTTCCTCTCTCTCTAAAATCAATAAAGAAAAATAATTTAAAAAAAATAAAGCCAGGAAAAAAAAGAGTGCAAACAGTGTGATTTCATTTATACGACATTTTAGAACATGAAAAATTAACCTAAGGTGAAAAAAATCAAAACAGTCATTGCCTCTGAATAGGTAGGTGGAGGATACTGGATGAGAAGGGACTGAGAACAGTGGGAGAAGGACATGCTCTAAATTGTGAAGGCCTATGTGTTACACAGCTGGACCTGCTTGTTAAATTGTGTAGCCTAACATGCGCAGGTTTTAATATTTGCTACTTTTACCTAAAGAAAGGGGGACAGGGCATGAGAAAATAGTAATGCCATAGAATAGGAGTGGGAAGTGGGTAGAGGTATAGATGAAACAAGAAGGGCAGAATGTTTGCCCTGACTGGTGTGGTCCAGTGGTTGGAGCGTTGGCCCTCGCACCAAAGGGCCGCAGGTTTGATTGCCAGTCTAGGGCACATAGCTAGGTTTCAGGTTTCATCCCCACTTTTATCGGGGCACATTGTGGGGGGCAACCAATCAATCACATCTATGCATCTTTTTCACATGGATACTTCTCTCCCTCTGTCCCTCTGTCCCTCTCCCCCTCTCCCCCTCTTTCCCTCCCTCCCTTTCTTCCACTCTCTCTAAAAATCAGTGGAAAAAAATATCCTCAGGTGAGGATTAACAACAACAAAAAAGAATGGCAGAGTGGATTACGCTCTTTACTTTGTATGTGCTTGAAATGTTCCACAATAAAACTTAAAAAAACCCCACAAACTCAAACCTGTTATCTGTCTATATTGCAGCAAAGGTCCAGCTGATAATTTGAGGAGCATCTAATAAAGGGACTATTTATAAAGGTATATTTAGTGTGGAGAAACCGCAAAGGTTGTACATAATGACTTCCTTCCAAAGAGTACAATATGGAAAATGTGAGCGAGGAATGGCGGTGGGGGGAGAAAGAGTAACTCTATAGTGGGGAAATCTGATACTACTTCAGCCAAGTGATTGAAGTCAACATCAACAGTCATAAATCATGTTGGTGGTATGTATCCTTGATTTGATGTGATGAAAATGGCACTTGAACTATGTGATCTTTCTCCCCATAACACATAACCTCAGTCTCATCACGAGAAAAACGTTAGACAAGTTGCAATGGAGGGCATCCTGCAGAGTACTTGACCAGTCCTCCTCAAAACTGTCAAGGCTGGGCATCAAAGGACACAATCAAAAGAGTGAAAAGGCCACCTACAGACTGGGAGAGAGTATGTGCAAATCATATATCTGATAAGGGGTTAACATGTAGAACATATAAAGAATCCTTATGCCTCAACAACAACGAAAACCTGATTAAAATATAGGCAAAAGACTTGAATAGCAATTTCTCCAAAGAAAATATGTAAATAACCAATAAGCACATGAAAAGGTAACATCACTAATCATCAGGGAAATGCAAATCAAAACCACAATAAGATATAACTGCACACCTATTAAGATGGTTACTATTTTTTAAAAATTACAAATGTTGACAAGAATGTGGAGAAATTGGAACCCTAGTGTACTGTTACTGGAAATATAAAATGGTACAGCTGCTGAGGAAAACAGTATGGTGGTTCCTCAGTTACCGTATGATCCAGCCATTCCATTTCTGGGCATATTTCCAAAACACTTAAAAGAAGGGTCTTTAAGAGATATTTGTGTACTTATGTTCACAATAGCCCAAAGGCGGAAGGAACCCACATGTCATGTCTGTCAATGGATGAATGGATAAACAAAATGTAGAATATACATACAATATACATGGATGAAACTTGAGGACATTATGCCATTGAAATAAGCCAGTCACAGAAAGACAAATACTGTATGATTCTACTTATGTGAGATACCTAAAGTAGTCAAATTCATAGAAACAGAACATAGAACGGTGGTTACCAGGGACTGGGGAGAGAGGAAAAAGAGGAGTTGTTTAATGAGTGTAGAGTTTCAGTTTTACAAGATGAAAATGTTCTGGAGATCTGTTGTACAATAGTGAGTGTACTTAGAGCACTACTGATTATACACTTAAAAATGATTAAGATGGGCCTGGCTGGTGTGGCTCAGTGGATTGAGCATCATCCCATGGACTGAGAGGTCCCAGTTCGATTCCCGTCAGGGCACATGCCTGGGTTGTGGGTTCGATCCCCAGTAGGGGGCGTGCAGGAGGCAGCTGATTGATGTTTCTCTCTCACATCGATGTTTCTATCTCTCTTTCCCTTTCTCTCTCTCTAAAAAATCAGTAAAAACATATTTTAAAAAATGATTAAGATGGTAAATTTCATTATGCATATTTTACCATAATTTTAAAAATCTATCAAGATCATCAAAAAGAAGGAAAATCTGAGAAACTGTCATGGTCAGAGGAGCCTAGGGAGACATGATGACTACATGTAATGTTGTATCCTGGAGACAGGATGACTACATGTAATGTCATATCCTGGATGGGGTCCTGGAACACAAAAAGGACATTAGGTAATCTAAGGAAATCTGAATAAACTATGGACCGTAGTTAATAATGACATATCAACATTGGTGCATTCATTGTTGCATAAGTACCACACGAATATATGCTGTTAATAGGGGAAACTAGGCTTGGAATATATAGGAACTCTCTGTGTTTTTTGTTGTTGTTGTCATTGTACCTTTTGACCATCGTTATCCATTTTGTCCAACCCTACCCCCCACTTCTGGCAGCCACCAATCTGTTCTCTGTATCTATGAGTTTGGTTTTTGTTTGTTTCTTTCTTTTTTTAGATTCTACTTATGAGTGAGATCATACATTATTTGTCTTTCCGTATTCATGAAGAAATAGAAAATCTGAACAGACTGATTACTAGTAAGGAGATTGAATCAGTAATCAAAAACCTCCCAGCAAACAAAAGCCCAGAACCAGATGGCTTCACTGGTGAATTCTTCCAAACGTTCAAAGAAGAATTAATGCCAATCCTTCTCAAACTCTTCCAAAAAATAGAAGAGGAGGGAACGCTTCCAAACTCATTTTACGAGGCCAGCATTACCCTGATACCAAAACCAGACAAGGACTCCACAAGAAAAGAACATTACAGGTCAATATCCCTGATGAACATAGATATTAGCAAACAAAATATTAGCAGATCAAATTCAACAATATATCGTGATCAAATGGGATTTATTCCAGGGATGCAAGGATGGTTCAACATATGCAAATCAATCAACATAATAAACCACATTAACAAAATGAACGATAAGTCATATGGTCATCTCAATACATACAGAAAAAGCATTTGACAAAATTCGACATCCATTTATGATAAAAACTCAACAAAGTGGGTGTGGAAGGAATATACCTCAACATAATAAAGGCCACATATGACATAACTAACGTCCTACTCAATGGTAAAAAACTAAGAACTTTTCCTCTAAGATCAGGGATAAGATAGGATAGTCACACTTTCCACTTTGATTCATCATAACATTGAATTGTCCTAGCCAAAGCAATTAGAAAACTTCTGCATTATCTTCATAATTCTTCTGTAAATCTAAAACCATTCTACAAAATAAAGTCTATTAAAAAAAAATAACCTAGGCCCTACCCTGAAGTAATGTAGTGGCTGGGGGCATGAACTCTGAGTTGGTCAACTTGGTTCAAACCCTGGTTCCACCATGACCTGGCAGTGGGCCCTTGAGGGAGTGACACAACCTCTTGGAGGGACAGTTTCTTCTTCAGTAAAGTGGAGGGTAATACTAGGACCTACCTCACTTGGGTGCTGTGAAGACTAAATTAGATACACCATATAAAGTGCTCAGCACCACCAGGACTGGTTGTAAATGCTTCCTCTGAGAGTTAGAAATCAAGACAGATAATATAGTGGTTGAGAGCATGCATTTCAAGGCCAGGCACTCTGGATTCAAATCCTGGTTCCTCTAGTGTCTATTTATAAAGTGGTGGGCCAGTCACTTGGACTGAGCCTCAGTTTCCTTAACTGTAAAATGGGATGATCAATGCCCACCCAGTAGGGTAGTTGGGAGGATTGGATGAGCACAATGTGTGCCAAGGGTAAGCATTTGATCAGTCAGTGGGAGCTGTGGGAGGAAAGCAGATGTTTAGTACGAGTCCAGGGGAGAAGCAAATAAAACTGCCTGGGTGGCTAAGAAGGCTTCCCCAAGGAGGCTGCAGAAAGGGGCCGGGGCTCTGGCTTCTGGGCTGAGGCTGCTGAGGGGCCCCAGGGTCCTGTATGACCTGCTCCTCCACCCTGTGAGGTCCTCCCAGGTCTCCAGCTTTGGAACAAAGCCTCAGTCTGCTGTTCTGCCACTGTTCTCTGTCTAAACTCTGATTAGGCCCTTATCTCAGTGGCTTTGCCCTGCTTGGCTGCCTGTCACATTCAATTTCATTCCAGGGCTTTCATCCTGCCCTGAGTGTCCCTGAGTATGAGGTTCTGGGACATGGGACCTGGTCTCTATCATCCTTAGTTCCCACAATCCTGAGCACTGTGTCTGGAACACACAGCTTCTTAGTCCATGGCTGCTGATCAGAATAAAATTATTATTGAGAAGCTAACTTCCGGGCCTTGATGATTTCAAGGTTCTGTGAAACACTAGCCCACTTTCCCCTCAGAAATGCCTCCTCTCTCTGGATTCCTTGGCCCCAAATTCTATGATTAGAGCTTCATTGCTTTGGCTTAAGGCAAATCTGGACCTTGTACCTAATAAAAATGCAACATTCTGTATCAGTCAGAGTCCTTGCAGGAAACAGAAGGGCACTCAAAAGGGTTTAACTGAAAAACAAATTAAGGCGATTAGTGACAGGACTATCTACAGTGAAGTGGGCAGGATGGAAGGAACCAGCAAGGATGGAAGGGCGCCCTGGGATTTGGATAGCAGGCTGGTAGCAGCACCCTAGGGTGGCAGGGCCAAAGGGAGTCCAGTGAGAGCTGAGCTCTGGAGGAGCCTCTTTGAAGGGAATGGAGGCTGTAGAGATGCAGCCACAGCCATGTGGGGTGAGGCTGCAGCGGACTGAAATATGTCCATGTTCCCTCCTCTTGCCCTCAGGTCTCCTGGCAGGGTCCCCCGCTGGTCAAACCCAACTGGAAACCAGAGGATGAAGGGGCCCGGTGATGCGGTCCTCAGGGGTCAGCATCCCAGGAACAGAGAGAGAAAAAATGGATCTGGACTTGGGGTGGAGGAGCAAACAGAGACTAAGCCTTCAGAGGGGACATGGAGTCTTCTCAGTCATGTGCAATTCAGTGTAAATAAAGGCATCAGATCCGTTAAGAGGAGGAGAAAAAGGAGACTAGGAATCAGGGTCCTGAAGACCTAGAAAGAAGAGCGTCACTGATGACTGGGGAAATGCTACCCCTCCCAGCAAATAACGACAAACCTGGCCTGTTTCCAGTGGTGGCTCTGGAGTTTCCATTTGGGGCCGCAGTCTGGATGATGGGAAACCACCGATGTGTAAGCGAACACCAGGGCTTCACTTAGATTTGAGTAGCTAGGGGGTGTGCTGATGAGGATGTGGGGCTTGAAGTCTCCGCATCTCAGCCATCCCTTCAGCTCCTGAGCAAAGCTTTGTCATCGTAGGACTTCTGGAGCCTCAGAGATGCTAAAGTGTGCTGTGGTCGTGAGTTTTGGAAGATGTGACCTATGATCTGGGAGATGTCCTTGACCACAGGAGCCCCCTCACCCACCTCCCTTGGGACTAGGCACTACTTTGTGGGAACTGCATGGATTTGGTAGATTATATTCAAGCCTGGGTTTGGGAAGGAAGAGAAAAATGGGATCTGTGGCTAAGGAGACAAGAGGGGCAGAATGAGGCTCTCTTGGGGCTAGGAGGGGTCAGGGATCAAAGAGAGCCTCACTACTCAAAGTGGAGTCCAGGGACCAGGAGCATCACCAGCAGGCTTGTTGGAAATGAAGGCTCTCCGGTTGCACAGGGTACCTATCGAATCAGGATTTGCATTTTCACAAGACCCCTAGGTGATTCTGATGCATCATGTAGTTTGAAAAGCACTGCTCTAATCCACCTGCTCAGGGAAGCCTGCCTGCTTATTTCCCCTCAGATCCTTTTTATGTTCAGAACATTCAACAAACACTGAGTCCATGCCTAATACTGAGGATACAGAATTAATGGCAGATAGAGGAGCAAACAGGAAACTTCAGCCCATTGTGGGAAATGCTAAAATAAGGGTGCTGTGTGGGGTGGATGTGGGAGGACTGAAGAAGGCCCCTCAACATTTGGTGGGGGACGGTGGTCAGGGAATGCTTCCTGGAGCTGTGCCCGTCCATGTGCCTAAATTTCCTTTCCAGATCTCACCCTACTCCTAGGTCAGCACCACTCACGTGGCCTAAATCTTCCTTCTCTGATTCTTTCACTGTGTGTGTGCTCAGGTTTCATTTTATTAACTAAACTGTGCTTTTCTCATTTCCTCCCCCTCTAACACCTAGTAGGCCCTGAATTCTAAATAGGAGAGGATGAATGAATAAATGAATTAGTGGATGAATGAAATGATATAGTACAGATTACACATACACTAGGTAACGGTGAGGCTCACTCCTTTTTCCTATCATCTATAAACCTGCTTTGCAGACTTCCTTATCCATCTCTTCCTGTCTATATATGAGTTTTGAAATGTGTTTATTTCCTCATTTATGGGTTTTTTAGAAGTAGCACATAGAGCAAGCTGGGAAACCTCACATAAGGAAGTGGTTAAAAGCACAGACTCAAGACAGACACTGAGGTTCAAATCCAGGCTTTCTTATTTACTAGGTCAGTGGGCATGTTACTTTACCTCTCTGTGCCTCAGTTTCCACGTCTACTAAATGGGGATAATAATAGTACCATGCTCATAGGGTTACTGGGGGCATTACAGTTGTTACCTGTAAGGTGCCTAGGACAGTGCCTGGCACTTGGTAACTGCGATGAAAGTGTTTGCTGTTCTTGAGAACTTGCTATGTGTTGGGCTTGTGATTTACTTGCCTGGTCTCAAGCAATCACAGAGAATATCCTCCGTGAATGGCAACAGCAGGAGGCTGATCTTAACCATACACACATCAGAGAGTCCTTGGAGCTGGAGGAGAAAGGACTTTGTCCTCAGCAGGAGGCCAGGGGCCAGGGCCAAGTGGTGGGCTTGCCTGGGGCCATCATAGTCTAGTGACCACTTTTATGGGAACTAGAAAGACCTTATCCTGCTGCTGTTCTCATTCAGGAATCTATGATTGATTCTCTTGTTAGGGATCTCCCTGACCTCCTCCTCTTTGAAGCCCCTGGGGCTGATGGCCTTTCTACTTCCTCTCACGGCTAATTGGAAGTCAGTAGGTTGGCTCTGGCAGGCAGATGGCAATACCCAGTCTTGGCTGGCGTTGAAACTATTTTGTAGAGTTCATACTGAGTGATTTCTGAAGGCTAGATGGCCAACATATTTAACTTGGGCATCGTCAGGCCTTGAGTGGATCTGTTTCTTCTAAGTCAACAGAGCTCCCAGCCTCCTCCTACTGGTCCAGTGCGATAGGAATCAGCACGTGCACCTTGACATCTGAGACTGAGCAGTGTCATGGAGTGGGTTTCTTACTCTAGGCCAGCTCAAAGGCATTTGGCTAATTCTGGGGCTCTGAGATGTTCTTAGAAACTTGGGGGGATTTTGCACCATAGCTTTCTGGCCAGGCTTCCTCTGATCTGGAGGGAACAGGGCAGGTTCTTGCCTTCAGGCCCAGGGCTCAACTCTTCCTAAGATTTGGGCAGAAGGATGCACTCAATCTTGGGGAGCAAGAGGGCAAGCAGTGCCACTGCCCAGCCTGAGGCCTCAGGGAGGAGCCACTGATATGCCACCAGACCAGGGGGCAGGGGTGGAACAAGGAACTTGCAGGGGCTGACTGGGGGGTCACAAGGACAGTGCAAAGTTTTAGTAATGTTGGGATTCCTAATAGCTGCCAGGATATGGTGTCAACTCAGTTGTCGCCTCCAGAACCTTAGACACAGTGTCAGCCTGGTCACGTGGGTAATCCACACCCATCTGACCTCGATTCCTTCTGTTGACCATTTCACACTCAGTGAAGGAGCGATGACATCACAGTCTTTTCGTGAAGACCCTCAGGAGTTTCCTTTTCTTTAAAAAAAAATTTTACTTTGAAATAATTTAAAATTTATAGAAAAACTGCAAACATAGTATAAAAAATCCCAGAATACCCTTCACACAGATTCACTGTTCACATTTTGCAGCATTCGTTCTCTCTCCATGTAAACGTGTACACGGTGGTGGGCAAAAGTAGGTTTACAGTTGTGAGTACGCGAAACAGTTTATTCTTGTATTATTATTTGTTAATTATTGTATTATTTTTTGTATTACAACTGTAAACCTACTTTTGCCCCACCCTGGATATGTGTATATGTATAATATGAGTGTGTATGTGTGCACATACGTATATATATGTCTGCACTGCTTGAAAGTATGTTGTAGGCACATTTACCCCTTAATACTTCAGTGTATATTTTCTAAGAACAAATATGTTTGACTACATAACCACAGTATAATTATAAAATTCAGCAAGTTAACATCAATCGAATACTATTATCTAATCTACAGTTCATATTTCAGTTTCAATTTTCAGTAATGTATTTTATAGCTATTTCTCCCCATCTAGGATATAATCCGGGACCAGCATCACATGTTGTTGTCAAGTGTCTTTAGTCGTCTTTAATCTAGAATTATTCCTCAGTCTTTGTCTTTCTAAATGAAAATAAATCTGAAAGCATTCTCGTGGCTGTGACTTCTTTAAAGGCTAACTCCAAAAAAAAAAAAAAAAAAATCCTTTTCAGTTCCTTGCCTTTGAAGCCTCAAGACAGGTGGGTTTGACAATAATCTATTTTGGTCACGCCAGGGTATTTTTGACCTACCCATCTACACTACTCTCAAGTGATCCCGGGATTAGCTCGTGAGTCCACAGTAGATGCTTAATAAGTACTTGCTGATTTGCCAGGAGAGAAAGTGGATTAATGACCAGATTAAATAACCCAAGTGAAAGTGACATTCCAGGAAGGTTTTGCTGATGTAAATAGAGAAACAAAGAGTTGGCTTCTCCAGAGGTCAATACCAGGAGCATTTTTCCAAGGACAGGAGGCAGGCTTGGACTTCATTTATGTATTTCTATTACTTAGTTCACTAAGGTTCTCCTTCTCAAATTCCCCAGCAGGAGAGTTGGGAAGCTCCACTGCAAGCTAAGTCCACCAAGTGAGAGAGGGAATCACAATGCTGTCAGGATCCTCCAAACTCTGACATGTATTTTTAACCTCCTGCCTGAGGTCTGTAAATTTGAATCATCTCTACAGGAACAACAGATTGGAGCTTTGAAGTCACCTATTCATGGTCTCCAGCCTTTCCTCCCCTGGTATCTCCCCCATTAGTCTCCTCCCACATGAATCAGGGCCGGCCTGGTGCACAACAGAATAGGTGATAGTATCTGCCTTCTGAGGCCAAATCATAAAAGGTAATGCAGCGTCCACCTTGGTCTCTTAGCTGGTCTTTTTTGGAAGAAGTCAATTACTTTGAGGACACTCAGACATCCCTCTGGGAAGCCCATGTAGATAGCTGAGACCCCCAGCCAAGAGCCAGCACTAACTTGCTGGCTATGAATGAGCCATCTTAGAAATGGGTCTTCTAGCTCCAGCCAAGCCTTCAGATGACTGCCACATTGACCAGCACTGACTGCAACCTCATGAGAGACCTGGAGGCAGAAACTCCAGTTCATGGTGCTCCTGAATTCCTGACCTCATAAACTGTGAGAGATAATAAGTGATTATTATTTTAAGCCATGAAGCTTTGGAGTACTTTTCTAGGCAAGAATAGATCATTGATACATTATTCCATAGAAAAGTATAAAGAAGCATATGATCCAGCAATTTCACTCCTAGATATATACCCAAGAGAATTGAGAACATATATCTAAACAACTTGTACACCATGTCCATTGCAGCATTATTCACAATAGTCACAAAGTGGAAACAACCCAAATGTCCACCAACTGATGAATAGATAAATGAAATGTGGTCTATCCACACAATGGAATATTATTCAGCCATAGAAAGGAATGACGTTTTGATACCTGCTGCAATATGGATAAACCTTGAAAATATTAGGCTAAGTGAAAGAAGCCAGACACAAAAGGCCACATAATGTATGATTCGTTTATATGAAATATCCAGAATAGGCAAATAGAAAGTGGATTAGTGGTTGCCTAGGGCTGCGGGCATGGGAGAATGAGGGGTGACTGCAAACGAGTATAGGGTTTCTTTTTGAAAATGTAGTGATGAAAATGTTCTAAAATGGATTGTGATGGTTGCACAACACTGCAGATATACTAAGTGCCATTGAATTGTACACTTTAAATGGGTAAACTGTATGGTATGTGAATTATATCTCAATAAAACTGTTATAAAAAATAGAGACCAGCTATTCTTGGGACCTCATAGGGGTTTAGTTCATGTTCTTTTTTTTATTAAGAAATTAGTGTCTTTGTTGCTGGGTGCTTGGAGAAGGTCCTAAGAGACTTACCTGGCTACAAGGTAGAAAAGAACTGCTGGAACTGAAAGTGAGAAGTGAAGGGACTGATCTGCTACAATAATTAAAGAATAATTCTAACCTACCAAATTCAGATTCATGGATCGTAACCCCGACAAGATGAGACTTTGGGGAGGAAATTAAGAACAGAACCTGACTTCCTTACGAAGTCCTGATGAGAATCTGATGTTTCCACCCTGTAAGAATGACAGTCAGCCATTGTCAAGAGCAGTCTTCCTCCGCCTGCTGGAGCTTTAACCCAGATGTCAACCCAGATTTTTTATCAACTCAGATCACTGATGTTTTAGCCCAGAACGTCTACTCTGATCTCTGAAGTCACAGATCAGAAGTGGTCACTACCTCCCATTTGGCATATGCATACCAGTATGTTGGGCTCCACAAAGTTTTGTAATCATTGTATTTTTAAAACAAAATCTGGCTCTACTTATTGTTGTTTCCCTTTTCAAGATGTTCTTTAGAAATAATTCTTTAGTTTTCAATTTTAGAGATCAAAGATAATCAAGATGGCTTGTAATTAGTTAGCATAAATAAGAGTAATTAAGGTGGGTTTTCTTTAATGACATGGTTTTTAAGGTGAATTGTAGCCCCATTTTACAGATAGGGAAAGTGAGATCCAAGAACATTTAATGGCTTCTTCAAATTGATATGGGTAATACATATCATTCTTGGGATGCTCAATCTAGAGTTCTCACTATTACTCCATGTTGCCTCTACCAACATGAAATGGGATTGAATAAAAGGGATTAAATCTATTATGAATGACACCCATGCCAACCAAACTCTACCACAAAGAATCAGTTTCTGAGATTTAATTATGCTATCCAATTGAAGCCTTGACTATATAACAAATACATTCATGTGCGTTATGACAAATACAATAAAATACTCTAATTGGTATATTTCTCAGCCTCAGTTCTTAGTCTCTTATATTCAGATGAAGAAATTTAGGATCATTTAATTGATGAATTTTACTCTGAGACCCAGAAGTCCATTAGAATTTCCATTTATAAAACTGCTAAATGAACTGTGCCAAGAACTTACCCAAGTCCCTCATTTGTCTGTTATTAGTGTCACTAGTAAGCTTTTCACTTTGTGTATGAAAAAATGCTTTGCCATCATTAAAGTATGCTGGGATTTCTTTTGATGGGACAGGGATGTGACAAGGAAGATTTTAAAGAGCTTTTTATTTACTGATGCTCAGGGCTGGTACTAGGGTGAGGCAAGTGCAAAAGTTAAGGTATTACTGAAAACCTGGTAATCCAGATAAATGCCATCTTAATGCAACATATTTAAAAAATCAAAATTAGTGCAAACACTTCATGATGAATAAAACAGCAACATTTTAAGTAAAGGCAGGACCCAGCAGGGCTGGGACCAGGAGGTGGCAAGTGATGTGAGTTATGCAAGAACAGAGTCAGATTCTGCCTTGTTTTAAATTTTGAGATTTTGTTCATTATTGATTTTTTTCCCCAGAAAAAATATTGCAGTAAAATATTATTTACCTTGATGGCTGAGTTGTTGGGTGCCCCCTTAAACTTTGACCTGAGCCAAGTGCCTCTCTTGCCTGGCCCTGGCTAGCGGATCAGTGTGAGTCTTTCCCAGGGAAAGGTAGAAAGGAGCTCCCATACCACCCACCCAGGCATAGCTGTCGCTGGTGAGCTGAGCAACACGTGTGTCAGGTAATGTTCTTCCCTGGTATCACTGAGGGTGACAACTCCCTCTGATTTGACAGGCTAACTTGATCTTGGGGCAGATCCAGCCCATAAGCCACCCTCCCAGGGGATGGCATGGAGTCGACTGACTCCACAGAGCAATGAGGAAGGAAACTTTCTGCAGCCTCTTCACATTCCCCAGGTGAAAAATAAGATTTCTGAAAGTCCTGATGGAGGCCCAAAAGACTGAAACTATACATGATAATAATTCTTGTCAAACTGAATTACACTTCTCTTTTGTACAACTGGAGTGTCCAAAATGATCCATGTTTCCCAGGTGACTTTCCTCTAACATGTTAATGAGAGGCTTGCGCATCATGGCATCGACCTTGGGGTGCTCCAGAGGTGGGCACAGTTTCTGTCCTCTTCTGTTGTCTTCTGCAGTGATTCTCTGTCCCGCTGGCTTTTCTGCCGCTGCAGATGTGGTCCTTTCTGGGCAATGCTTTTTGCCCCATGCAGACACATCCCTCCGTATGCTCCCCAAGGCACCAGTAACAAGGCTTCTTGTGAAACAGAATTTTCCTGAAAGTTTGTGGGAAATGGAGAAGGGCACTCAGCATAGGAGGACAACGAACAACTTGAAATTTAACAAAGAAATTTTTTGAAAAACCTAAGAGAATTCATCGCCAGCAGACCCGCACTATAAGAAATGCGAAAGGAAAAGTTTTTGTTTTTGTTAATCCTCATCCAGGGATACTTTTTGCATTGATTTCTTTTTAGAGCGTGGAAGGGGAAGTAGGGGGTGGAATATGATGTGAGAGAGACATATCAATTGGTTGCCTCCCACACACACCCCAGCCAGGTGGGGCTAGGGATCCAGCCTACAACCCAGGTGCATGCCTTTGACTGGGAATTAAACCCTTTGGTTCACCCTTTGGTTCACAGGGCCCACACTCTAACCACTGACCACACGAGCCGGGGCGGGAAAGTTTTTTTAGGGTGAAAGAAAGTGATACTAGAGAAAAACAGATCTTTAGGAAGAATTAAGAGCACCAGAATAGTAAATATAAGAAATAAGTTTTCCTCTTAATTTCTTTAATATACTTATGAATGTTTAAAGCAAAAGTATTTACATTGTACTGTGAGGTTTATAATTTATGTATATGTAACACATAATATATCATTTTTACATGAAGCGTAAAGTCTAAATAGACTGTGACGCCCTGGCCGGTTTGGCTCAGCGGTTAGAGCGTTGACCTGCGGTCCTGAGAGACCTGGGTTCAGTTCCCGCTAAGGGCACGTACCTTGGTTGCAGTTTGTCCCCGGCCCTGGTTGGTCGTGAGGGAGGCAGCCACTCGATGTGTCCCTTTCACGTCGAAGTTTCTCTCTCTCTCTCTCTTCCTCTCTCTCCCTCCCACTCTGTCTGAACAAAAAATGGGAAAATGTCCTCGGGTGAGGATAAAAAAAAATAATAATAAAATAAAAATAAATAAATAGACTGTGAAATGTTACAGATATGTATTATAATTTCTACAGTAACCAATTTTTTAAAAATGCAGCCCTGCTGCCAATTGATGTTCTCTCTCATTGATGTTTCTATCTCTCTCCCTCTACCTTCCTCTCTCTCTAAAAATCAATACAGAAAAAAAAAAAAATGCAGCCCTGGCTGGTGTGGCTCAGTGGTTGGAGCATCGGCCGAACACCACAGGGTTGCAGGTTCAATCCCTGGCCCAGGTCAGGGCAAGTGTTGGAGGCAACCAATTGATGTGTCTCTCTCGCATTGATGTTTCTCTCTCTCGCTCTCTCTTCTGTCTCTCTCGCTCTCCCACTTACTTTCCTCCTTCCTCTCTCTCCCTCCCTCCCTCCTTTCCACTATCTCTAAAAATCAATGGAAAAAATATCCTTGGGTGAGGATTAAAAAAAAAAAAGCAAAGAAGTATATAACAAAAAACTAATAGATAAATAAAAGCAGATTTCTAAAAATATTCAATTAACCCAAAAGAAGGCAAGAGTGTAGGAACAGAACAAAAAAATAGAGAACAGTAAAATGGTAGCTCTACATTGAGCCATATCAATAATTACATTAAAAGTTAATGATCTGCCCTGGCTGGTGTGACTCAGTTGGCTGGAGTGTCATCCTGTGTACCAGAACATTATAGGTTGGATTCCGGTCAGAGCACATACATAGGCTGCAGGTTCGATCCCTGGTCAGGGCAAGCACAGAAGGCAACCAGTCGATGTCCAATCAATGTCTCTCCCCTCTCCTCTTCCCCTCTCTCTAGAATCAATAAGCATATCCTCGGTGAGGATTAAAAAGAAAATTAATAATCTAACCAGATATGTTTTAAATTTCTTGTGAGAAGTAAAAGAAATACAAGGTTAATCCTGCAAAGCAAATGTCTATTGCATTAATATTTTCTCTGATCACCTTGTGAAAAAAACTTGTCAGGTTTCAGATTGGAAAATTATAATTCTGAGATTTGGGGGTTAATAAGGGATTTGTCTGCATTTATCCATTTATTCATTTGCTCAACAAATATTTGTTAGATATCTATATTATTTAATTTACATTGTTCGATGAAAAATAATTTAGTAATTTGTGAATGAGGGATTAGCTGGTCTGTTTATGTTTTCATTCATCAATAAATTAATTTATTTCACACAAAATGGTTAATAGTCTAAGACATTTGAATTAAAAGGCACAAATTGTCAGAAAGGATAAAACAGCATGAACCAACTACACTCGGTCTGTGAAAGACACACCAGAGAGGTTGGCAGGAAGTGAATGGGAAAAGATATATTATGCAAACAGTAAGCATAAGAAAGTTGAAATAGTTCAATTAATATCAAATGAAGTAGACTTCAAGGAGACTGTTGACCTGGCTGGTTTGGCTCAGTGGTTAGAGCATCGGCCTGTGGTCCAGAGAGACCCGGGTTCGGTTCCCGCTAAGGGCACATACCTCGGTTGCAGTTTGTCCCCGGCCCTGGTTGGGTCGTGCGGGAGGCAGCCACTCGATGTGTCCCTTTCACATCGAAGTTTCCCTCTCTCTCTTTCTCTCTTCCTCTCTCTCCCTCCCACTCTATCTGAACAAAAATGGAAAAATGTCCTTGGGTGAGGATAAAAAAAAAAAAAAAAGGAGACTGTTATCAGAGATAAAAAGGTAAATTTTGTAATAATAAATATTACCAAGAAGGTATAATAATCATGCATAACAGTGTTTCAAAATACATGAAGGAAAAACTGACAGAATGATAAAATTCAAGGAAGAAATACACAAATCCACTATTATGGTTGGGCATTTTAACACACCT
Source organism: Tadarida brasiliensis (assembly GCA_030848825.1). Lineage (NCBI taxonomy): Eukaryota > Metazoa > Chordata > Mammalia > Chiroptera > Molossidae > Tadarida > Tadarida brasiliensis. The sequence goes on along the minus strand of CM061276.1, from coordinate 33,477,853 downwards.
CTCTCAGCAATTATAAAGCAACTAGACAAAAAAATCAGTAAAGACACAGAAGATTTGACCAACAGTATCACCCACCTCAATCTAATTGATATTTACAGAACAATGTACCCAACAGAATGCACATTATTTTCAAGTTCAAATACCCCTGCTATATTCACTAAGGTAGCTCATATGCTGAGCCATAAAAAGACTCAAAGACTCAATTTACAATCATAAGAAAATATTATCTGATTGTAATGGAATCACATTATAAATCAGTAACAATAGCATGTAGAAAAACCCAAATACTTGAAAATTAAGCAGTAGAGTTCTAAATAATAAACAGTCTAAGAAATCACAGAAAATATTAAGAAATATTTGGAACTAAATGATTATAAAAATAAAATATACCAAATTTGGTGAGATGAAACAAAGCAGTTCTTAGAATTTATTTATAGTTTTAAAACCTAATATTATAATAAAAAGGCTGAGGTTTCACTTTCAAAGGCTAGAAAAAGAAGAGCAAAGTAAACAAAAAGTAAATTATAGGAAAGAAGTAATAAAGGACAGAAATTTTACAATAGAAAGCAGATAAAAAATGAATTTAACAAAGCCAAAAGTTTCGTTACTTGAAAAGATCAACAAAATTGAGTAACTCCTAGCTAGACCAATCACCTTCCCCCCACAAAATAAAATGAGAGAGAAGACAAAACACCAATAACAGGAATGAGAGAAAGGTATCACTACAGATACTAATGACATTAAAAGGCTAATAAGAGAATGTCTTAAATACCTTTATGCCAATAAATTAGACAATGTAAATGAAATGGACAAATTCCTTGAAACTAAGATAAGATAAAATAGAAAATTTGAATGTCCCTTTAGCTAGTACATAAATTGAATTCATTATCAAAAACCTTTCTGCAAAAGAATCTCCAGGCTCAAATGGCTTATTGGTGAATTCTATCAAATATTTAATAAAAAATATTACCAATGTTACAAAAACTCTTTTAGAAAATAGAGAATAAAGGAATGCTTTCTAGTTTGTTTTGTGAGGACAGTGTAACCCTGATACCAAAACTTCAAAAGACATTAGAAACAAAAGAAGAAAGAGGAAGAGGAGAAGGGAGGGAGGGAGGAAAGAAGAAAGTTACAAACCAGTATCTCTCACGAACATAGATGCAAAATCTGTAACAAAATATTAACAAATAAAATCTGGCAACATATAAAAAGCATACTACATTATAACCTGTGGGATTTATCTCAGGCATGCATGGCTGGTCTAACATTTGAAAATCAATGTAATTCATAGAGAAAAACAAAAACATATCATATTGAGCAGAAAAAAAATTTGACAAAATTTCAACATCTGTTCTTGACTAAAACTCTCAGCAAATTAGGACTAGAAAAGAACTCCCTCAGCCTGAAAAGTGATATCTATGAAAAATCTAGAGATAGCATCATATTCAATGGTGAAAAATGGAATGCTTTTCCCCTAAGATTGGGAACAAGGCAAATATGTTTACTCTAACCTTTCATGTTCAACATTGTATTGGAGATACTAGTCAGTACAATATGACAAGAGACACAAATATCGGAAAGGAAAAAATAAAACTTCTATTTGCAGATGATGGGATAGTTTATATAGAAATATTAAGGAATCTACAACAGAACTAAGAAATTGAATTATTATTTTTAAAAATCAGTTGTATTGGAGTACTTGGGATCTTGCTTCCCAGCATGTCTTTTGTTTGTCTCAAAAAAATTCTCTAAGAATTAAAAAAAAAAAATCAGTTGTATTTTTATATACTAGCAGCAAACAATTAAAAAATGAAATTTGAAAAACTGATTTCATTTACAATAGTATCAAAAAACATAAAATGTTTAGGAATAAGTTTAACGAAAGACAAGTCCTGCGCATTGAAAACTGTAAATCATTGCTGAAATCCAAGAAGAGCTAATAAATGGAGAGAGAGACATTACGTCATGGATTATAAGACTCACTATTTTTAAGATGTCAATTCAACCCATATTGATAAAAAGATTCAACAAAGTCTCCTTCATAATCCTAGCAGACAAGTTGATTCTAAAATTTATATGGAGGACCTGGAATATTCAAATAATCCTGAAAGAAAAGAAGAGGAAGAGAAAGAAAGAGAAGGAAGTCAGAAAAATATCACACTACCTGACTTCAAAACTTGCTATAAAGGTGCAGTAATTGAGACCGTGTGATCCTATCATGGGGATCAACAGGTAGGTTACTAGAAGAACACACGGAGTTCAGAAATGCATATATATGGTCATTTAATTTTTGGCAAAGTTACCAAAGCAATCTAACAGGGAAAGGAAAGTCTTTCCAAAAATGGGGCTGAAAGAACTGGATATCCCTGTGGGAAAAAAAGAAACTCAATCTTTACCTTACACTATATATAAAAATTCATTTGAGCCCGGCCAGTGTGGCTCAGTGGTTGAGCGTCGACTCCTGCACCAAGAGGTCGCTGGTTCGATTCCTGGTCAGGGCACATGCCCTGGTTGTGGGCCCGATCCCTCTCCCTTCCTCTTTCTCTAAATAGTCAATAAAAACATATTAAAAATTAAATAAATGCAAAGACTGACAACACCAAATGTTGACAAGGGTATTGAACAATACTAACTCTCCTATCTTGGTGGGAGTGTGAAGTCATGCAACCTCTTTGAAATTAAGGTCTGGCAGTTTCATATGAAACTAATCATACCCCTAGAACCCAACAATTTTGGTTTTAGGTATTTACCCAAGAGAAATGAAAGCATATGTCCACAAAAAGACTAGTATGAGAATGGTAATAGCATTTTTCTTTATATAGGCCCAAACTGGAAACATCCCAGATGTCTGTCAACAGGAAGATGGATAAACAAATTGTGATATATTTATGCAATGAAAGGAACAAGCTACTTATTCATGCAACATCATGAGTGAATTGCAAAAACATCATGCTGAGTGAAAGAGGCCTTAGACAAAAGAGCACATGCTCTATGATTGCATTATATGAAGTCTAAAGCAGGCAAAACTAATCCATGGTGAAAAAAATGAGAACGCGATGGCCATGGGAGGAAGGGGCATGAGGGAACTTTCTGAATGATAATGTTTTATATTTTGATAGGGTTTTGGGTTACACAGGTGTATGCATTTCTCAAACTCATTGAACAATACTATTAATGCATGCATTTCACTTTGTGCAAATTTTCCCTCAAAGAAAAACTTATGAATAAATATTAAACCTTTGTCAATGATACGTATATTGAAATGTTTTGGGGTGAATTGTACTGCTGTGCACAACTTGCTTTGAAATGCATACGAAAGAGGAAAGGGGTGCATTCATGGATGCGTAGAGGGATGGATAAGTGATGAAACAAATATAATGTTAATTTAGTGTATAAATGGTTCATATATAGATGTGCACCATACAGTTGACCCTCTGTATTCATGGGTTCAGCATCTGCAGATTCAACCAACTGTGGATCAAATATATTTGACCAAAAAAAAAGTTTGCCCAGCCGGTGTGGCTCAGTGAATTGAGTGTCGTCCCATAGACTGAGAGGTCATTGGTTCGATTCCTGGTCAGGGCACATACCGAGGTTGCTGGCTCAAACCCCAGTAGGGGGCTAGCAGGAGGGACCTGATGGATGTTTCTCCCTCACATCAATGTTTCTACATCTCTCTCCCTCTTTCTCTAAAAGATCAATTAAAACAGCCCTGGCTGGTTTGGCTCAGTGGTTGGAGCATCGGCCCGCAGACCAGGGAGGCCCGGGTTTGGTTCCCACTAAGGGCACGTACCTCGGTTGCAGTTTGTCCCCGGCCCCAGCTGGGGTCGTGTGGGTGGTGACCACTCAATATGTGTCTGTCACATCGATGTTTCTCTCTCTCTTCCTCCCTCTCTCCCTCCCGCTCTATCTGAAGATAAATGCAAAGATGTCCTCGCGTGAAGATTAAAAAAAAAGAAAAGAAAAAAATCAATAAAACATTTTATTTTATTTTTTTGGTATGTATCCCTAGTGGGAACTGAACCCAGGACTCTCTGGTCCGCAGGCTGACACTCCAACCGCTGAGCCAAACCGGCCAGGGCAATAAAAACATATTTTAAAAAAGAGAAGTTCTGTTGTTGTTGACATGTACTAGTAGTTAGGCCTACGATAGTTGCAACAATACCAAACATTGCAGACCTTTTTCTTGTCATTATTCCCTAAACTATTTGCATAGCATTGACAATGTAGTAGGCATTATAAGTAATCTAGAGATTATTTAAATTATGGGAGGATGAGTGTAGGTTATATGCAAATACTACACCATTTTATATAAGGGACTTGACAATCTGTGGATTTTGGTATCTGCAGAGGTATTGGAACCAATCCCACAGATACTAACACTGTACAATTATTTCAATGTCTTATGTTTGAAAATTTTCAAAATCAACATTTGGGGGTGGGGGGGAGTAAATACTAGACATGCCAAAATACGTTTGCAGCAGCACTATTTTAATGGCTCAAAAATGGAAACAACTTCTATGTCCTTCAACAGTAGAAGAGATAAATCAGTTGTGTTATAACCATACACTGGAATAGTCTACAGCAATGAGAAGGAAAGATATAGATATACAACCATAGGAACCTTACAAATCCAATGAATGAAAGAAGTCAGATTCTAAAAGGCATGACCCATTTATATAATGTACAAAAACAGGCAAAACTAGTCCCTGCTGTTCAAAGTCAGGATAGTGATTGCCTGTGGGTGGAGTCATGATTAGAAGGGAATATAAGTGGGATTCCTGGGGTGCTTGACCTTAGTGCTGGTTATATGGGAGTGCTCATTTTGTAAAAATCCATCACATTTCTGTGGTGCACATTTCTCTCTATTCTCTCTATATCTATTATTACTTCCATTTAAAAGCTCAAAAAAATTAATGTTAGACCTCACTGCTCTTCAAACAGGTTCCTCAGCCCGGCCCCACCCCTGGGAATTCGTTGCCAGCCATCTTTCTCCCATCTCTCTTTTCCAGTTCCCAGGCTCGGACATGCCTGTCTCCCTCAACTGCCAGGGGGAAAACTCAGTGCAGAGGAATTTAGTTCTCAATCCCTACCCCAGTCTAGGCTCCAGGATGAATCCTACCAGAAAGGGCTCCTTAATGACTTTAGCTAAAGCAAGGAGCCATGTAGCCTCAAGATAAATTCCTTTGCTTTCTGACAACAACAAAAAATTGCTGCAGGCATTTTTTAAAAGCAAAATATGTCTTCCCTTTAGATAGGTGTCTTCATCTTCCCCTTCCGCTACCCTCAGTTTATCTCTTTCATCCTCTTCTCTTTAAAGTGGTAGCCATAGCTTACTCCCTTCGCTAAATCTGGGAGGGAAGCAATGACTTGCCTGAACGATTGTTCTGGGGCTTCAGCTCAGCACCAAGGCTCCCTTGGCTGGTAAGTCAACCCCCAGACCCCAGCAAAGTCGGGGGTGGGGGGGGTGGGGGTTGCTGACCCTGGGAAAGGGAGGAGGGGCATGGTGGGGGTAGGGAGTAGGGTCCAGAAGAATAATGTGACCTGATCCTCTGCTCTTCCCAACCTTGCAGTTGGTGGAGAAGTCTAGACAAATACACATCAAAGGAAACAAGAAAATTGTTCCATTAAGCATTTCTTTTTATCTGATGGGTCAATTTTCAGTCCTCTTGTTACCTGACCAGTCTCAAGTCCTTCTTCTTTGAGACTCTCCTCTGGGTTGCTTCTTACTTCCCTGTCTGTTCCTTCTTGTCTTCTCCTGCTGGTTCCTCTTCATTCTGACCTCGGAAATGTTGGAGTGCCCCCAGGCATGGTCCTTAGACCTTGCCTCTTCAGCTACTCTCACTCCCTAGGTGATTTCCACTCAATTTTGTGGCTTAAAAAATACCATCCACATTTGTGTTTCCAGCCAGATCTCTCTCCTGAACTCCAGAAGTGTTTATTTAACCACCTACTCACCTAGATCTCTAATAAGCATCTCAAATTTTTCATATCCGATACTGAGCTCCCGATATCCCTCTTCCAAACCTGTTCCTCCCACAGTTATCTCAGTAAATGGTAACTCTGTTCTTCTAGATGCTCAGGCCAAAAACTTGGGTGTCATTCCTGACTCTTCTTTTTCTCTCACCTCCCACCTCCAATCTGTCGGGAAATCCTGTTGACTTAACTTCAAAATACATCCAGAATCTGACTGCCTTCTACTACCTTCACTCCCTCCATCCAAGCCACCATCATTTCTCACTTTGATGATCAATAGCTTCTCAACCTTGTCCCCTGTCAGCCTGCTCTCAACACAACAGTCAGAGTGATACTATTAAAATGCAAATCTGCTCAAAACCCTCAAATGGCTTCTCAGAGTGAACACCACCATCCTTACAATGGCTTGCGAGCCTCTACACAGTCTGGTCTCCTCTCAGTACCTGTCTCACCTCATTTCCAACTGCTCTATCCCTCACTTGTTCTACTCCAGCCACACTGGCCTCCTCGCCAGTCCTTGAACACACCAGGCACACTCCTCCCTCTGGCCCTTGGCCGTTGCCCTTCCCCCTACACGGCTTATTCTCAGTCTATTAGATCTTAAGTCTGGTATCTCCTCAAGGCTTGCCCTGGCCATCCTGCCTAAAATTGTACATTTTCTCTCATATTCTCTATTTCCTTTCTCTGCCTGTTTCTCTCTTTAGCATTGATTGCCATCTAATATTCATATATTGTCATATATTTGTGTTCTTTAGTGTCTGCCTCCCTCCACTAGAATGTAAAGCCCACGAGGACAGGGATTTTCATCTGTTTTGTTCAATGCCAAGTCTCCTAGAGCAGTGGCTGGCATACATAGGCATTCAATATTTGTTGCATGAATGAATGATTATTTCAGAATGGCCTGAGAGGTGCTAACAGATTAAAGGAAGCAACTTAGTTAAGGGAAGGCAAGAGAAGGCTGCAGATATCTGGGAGGACATGGAATTTACTTCAGTCTTTGGAGAATGGGAAGTCCTTGGAAAGGTGAGAAGAGAGAACCATTAACGTAGTGATAAAGAACATGAGTTTTGAAGTCAGTTGGCTTGGAGCCAAGTCCTGCTTGACCACTTACTAACTGTGAACAAGCCACCTAACTTCTCTGGGTCTCAGTTTTTATATCTGCAAATGAGAGATAATCATTGTATCTACCTCATAGGGTTTTTTGTTTTTTTTTTAATCTAAAAAATACAGTTGTTCCTCAGTATCTGAGGGGGATAGGTTCCAGAACCCCCCTCGGATACCAAAATCCCTGGATGCTCAAGTCCCTTATATAAAATGGTATAGTGTTGCCCGGCCTGTGTGGCTCAGTGGTTGATCATCAACCCATGCACCAAGAGGTCGCCGGTTCGATTCCCAGTCAGGGCACATGCCCAGGTTGTGGACCAAATCCCCAGTGGGGGGCATGCAGGAGGCCACCAATCGATGTTCTCTCTCATCGATGTTTCTATCTCTCTCTCCCTCTCCCTTTCTCTCTCTCTAAAATCAAGAAAAAAATAAAATAAAATGGTATAGTGTTTGCCTGTAACCCATGCGTACCTTCCCATATACTTTAAATCATCTCTAGATTACTTATAATACCTAATGCAATGTCAGTGCTAAGTAAGTAGTTGTTATGCTGTTTTGTTTAGGGAATAATGACAAGGAAAAAAGTCTGTTCATGTTCAATACTAACACAACCAGCTTAGGCCTGACTACATAGTACATGTCAGCAACAATATAACTTTTTTTTCCCTAATATTTTTTATCTATGATTGGTCGAATCTGTGGATGCGGAACCCGCCCATACGGAGGGCTGACTAAAAATACAAATAAAGTTTAGCAAGGGCAGGGTACTTAGGAAGACTTTGCTCAGAAAGTGCTATTTGTTATTATTATGTAGAGCTGTGGATACCAATGAGCTAAGACTTCATATCAGAGGAGGTGGGGAGCCTGTCGAACAGCTACTTGGTCTTGAGCTTGACTCCAGAGGGCACAACAGCATCTGTTTCAGACCGTCGGTCCCTGGACTCCACCAGTGGGTTGGACCTAATTCCTGTCCTGTGTTAAAGATGGCCCTGCTTACAGACAGAAAGGGAATCTGAACTAGGCACAAAAGTGGCACGGGGCTGTGCTGGGGACCAAGCAGCTCCCCGCCGCCTGTCGCTGATGCAATCAGAGCAAAGAGAAATTATTCACTTCGATCCTGCCATCGACCTCGAGATTTTGGCCAGGTGCAGGTTTTGGGGTTGGTTGGTGGGTTATTTTTTCCCTTCTGAGTTGAAAGAGTCACTTTGTGTTTCAAAAAGCACTTTCTTTATGCAGGGAAATTCTGTGGTGAGGGCTTGCTGGCCTGGGTTTGGGATGAACCACCTTTGCTTATGTCTGGGGAGAGAATGAAATCTAGTGCCCCTATTTTTTTTCCCTCCCACCCGGTAAAGACGTGGAGCTGAAAGGTGTCTTTCAGAAGGGCCGGAGACAAGGGAGTTGACTCGTAGGTAAAAGGACGCTATACAGGAGGCTTCCAGAGAAGTGGCTTCTTGTTTGTTAGCGTGGGTTTGTGGTGAGGAGGTCTGTGAAGCCCTCCCCCAGAGTAGCCGGCACTAAACAGAACAAATAAAACCTCTATTTGTTCATCTCTACCCTGGATTTAGATGGTGCTTTATGGCCAGGGTTATTGGGATCAGCTGAAACCCAGGCTGATGTTTATTCCTGGGATTGCAAAGACAGACAAATACCTCTCTGTCCTTCCATTTTCCAGGCCAAGAGGGCAGGAGACACTTTCAATCAAGCAGGCAGGCAGTGAAGAATTATTTTTTAGGTGCCCACTAGTGCTGAGCCACATAAATATTAATAGAAAAAGTATAAAATTCAGGCTCCAGCCCTCCAGGCACATAAAATCCAGTTAGCAGGAGGAGGCTTGGTGGGCAAAACAAACTCAAGAGAAACTGCTCACATAGTGGTGTGGGGTACCAAGAATGAATCTTACAGGAGGTGAGAGAGGAGAGAGGTGAGTGGGAGTTGGGGGGGTCTTGGAGAAAGTTCATAGGACAATATGCAGCATGGTGACAGAAAGCCTATCTGTTTTGTTCTGTGCCATAGCCTGGCACTTAGCATAATGGCTGACACAGAGTGGGCATTCAGCAAATATTTGAGGAATGAATGAAGAAGGAGGGAGCTGACATTAGAAGGATAAATAGGTGAAGAAGAGGGAGGAGGGCATTCCAGCATAAGGAAAGGCCCAGAGAAATGAGTCGGATGTCTTGGTGAGACTGGTTTAACCACAGTGAAGGGTGTGTAGTGAAGAGTAGTGGGAAATGAGGTTAGATATGGAGCCAGATGGGGAAAGGCTGGAAAGCTAGGCAGAGAAATTTAGAGATGAACATTCCTTCATTCTTCATCTAGCTTTTACTGAGCGTGGACCATGTGCTGGGCACAGAGGCAAGGGAGAGTGGCAGAGATATAAAAACGAATAAAAAGACGACACCATCTGTCGGGAATAGGCAGAATATCTGCACCTTACTGTAAACCGTGATAATGATGGTATGGATTAAATATTTTGATGCTCCAGCCAGTTTGTTTGCTTGCAAGAAACCGAGGCCATGTCAAACCTGCTCAAATTAATTGAGAAGCTATTGAAGAGTATACCAGACATCCAAGGCTAGGAAGCAGAGTTCCAAAGAGACATGGGGAGCCTTTACTTGGTAAATGGATCTAGTCATCCAGCAATGCCTTGTGGATGGTCTCTCACTTCTGCTCCTTCCTCGTGTACGCTCCTTTCTCCTGCCTCCCTCTCTTACTAGGATTTTACTTGGTGCAGGCTTGACACTTCAACACCACAATACCCTCCCTCTCCAGGGCCAGCCATCCTCATTCACTCTCTGAGCTTTCAGATCAGAACATCAAGGAAACAGTCTTAGAATATCAGCTGTCTTAGAATGGCTACCCCAGGGTCAGGCAGTCACCCAGAACCAATCAGCTGTGGTTGGAAGACAAATCATGTTTTAAAATCTGGCTCAGTAAGCCTACTGAGAACCAAGGAAGAATTCCAAAGAAGCACTATGGACCCAGAGGCACTAACAGACAGGCCTAATTCCTACAGGCTGACAATGCAGGGAACAGATATCGGCTCATCTGGTGGGGGTGGTGAAGGAAGGAGGCAATTGACATCAGCAAGGTTTGATTTAAAGGTCTGATTTAGCCCTGGGGTGGGGAGGTGGTATCGAAATGCTCTAAAAACAGCATTTTAGAGCAATTAGGCTGGCCCAGAGCAGGAACTGGAAAAGCTGAGAAACCAAAGGGACCCAGACCTTCAAGAAAGCTTTTGCCTGATCTGGAATGGAGCAATTTAGAGATAGGATAAAGAAAAAATGTAGCCTAAATACTTTCAGGGCAGAGTCTGCTTCTCTTCATTGCTATAACCCTGGCCTCATAGTCAGGCTCAGAGTAGAAATTCACTATACATTTGTTGGACTGAATTGAATTTCCCTAAAACCCAGACAAACAACGAACATATTGCTATTTGTATTCTGTTAGGAATAGAGCCAGGAGCAGAAAACAAACAAACAAAAAAATAAATAAAAATATGATTTTTCTGACTCCTGATTCAGGGCTCGGGTCACTGGGTGCAGACTTGTTGAAAAACAAAAATGCAGCCGAAGGAGGGTCTGGGCCAAGCTGGCCGCCTGTGGGCTAGATGAACAGATAGCGAGTGCTGTGCCCAGTGTCTCAGCAGCAGATCAAAGTCAGCTTCCCCAGCACAGGCAGCAAGCATGGCAGGAATCTGGCGGACCTTTCACCCAGTCCTTCACCCACACTCACAAATGGAAAGCCACACCATTAGTGGTCACACCTTTGAGCACTGCCAGCACGCAGGCGTTTGTGACAAATCTTTTATAGTCTAGTACAGTAGTCCCCCCCTTGTGCACAGGGAATATATTCCAAGACCCCCAGTGAATGCCTGAAACCACAGATAGTACCAAACCCTCTATCAACTATGTTTTTTCCTATGCATACACACACTTTACAGCTTCTCTTTAGCATATTCGAATAGCCAGCATCACTACCCTTGCACTGTGGGGCCATTATTAATGAAATAAGGGTGACTTGAACACAAGCACTGAGATACTATGACAGTCGACCTGATAACCAAGGTGGCTACTAAGTGACTAACGGGTGGGTAGCATCTATAGCGGAAAGACACCAGACAAAGGGATGTTTCACGTCCCAGGCCAAACAGAGCATGATGGTCATTGCGCTACTTAGACCAGCAGACAGTTTAAAACTTATAAATTGTTTCTTTCTGGAATTTTCCATGTAATATTTTTGGACCACGGCTGACCACGGGTAACTGAAACTACAGAAAGCGAATTCACTAATGGGGGCTGAGGGACAGTAGTATGTAGTAGCTTTCTCCAGACAGGAAGCTGTGATACGGCTAGGATATGATTTCTGGCCAGATCACCTGGGTTCACAGCCCACATCTACCACTTGGGCCAGTTACTTAACTGCTTAACTACTTTGTGTCTCAGTTCCCTCATTTGTTTTGTTTTTCTTTATTGCTTTTTTAGAGAGAGGAAGGGAGAGGGAGAGAGAGAGATAGAAACATCAATGAGAGAGAACATCGATTGGCTGCCTCCTGCATGCCCCCCACTGGGGATTTGGCCCACAACCTGGGCATGTGCCCTGACCGTAAATCAAACCGGGACCTCTTGGTGCATGGGTCGACACTCAACCACTGAGCCACACCGGCTGGGCACAGTTCCCTCATTCGTAAAACAGGGATAACAAATTCCCTTAGGGAGTCAATGACAAGATTAAATGAGAGAACATAAGCAGAGCAATTAAAACAGTGCTGGGCACATAGTAAGCAATCATGATTACTGTAATTGGTACCAAAAAACTGGACTGCAGAGAAGAGCTTCCCAACCTGGAAGGCCTGGAGATCACGTAAACCTACAGAGAGCAACCTGTTGATAGCTGTGATTTGGGCTTACCTAATACCCATTCTTCCTTTCTTCTGGGACCAGATCCATGATTGGTCCAGAAACAGCCATTGAAACTAAGCCAGGCCAATCAGAATTGTTCCCTAGGATTTTTCTAACTGGATCTTCCAACTGGTGGAAAAGAGAGTACCACCACCACTTGCCACCCATTCTTTTTGAATCCCTTTGGGGATCTCTCTTTTTTTTTTTTTTTTTAATCCTTACCCGAGGATACTCTTCCATTTATCACCAGATAGAGTGGGAGAGAGGGAGAGAGAGAGAGGAAAAGGGAGAGAGAGAAACATCAATGCAAGAGAGACACATCGACTGGTTGCCTCCTGCATGACCCGACCAGGGCCGGGACAAACCACAACTGAGGTACGTGCCCTTGACCAGAACCGAACCCGCAACTCATTGGTCTGCGGGCCGATGCTCTATCTGTTGAGCCAAACCGGCCAGGGCCCTTTGGGGACTCAAATAGTAAAAATGGGAGCCCAGAGCTGCCTTTGGTCCCTTCCTCCTCCATGTGCTGAAGCTGGCCTGAGAGAATGAAGCTAATTTGCAGAGAGAAGCTAGAACAGAGTCCTACCTGGGCAGAGACCAAGTCTCTGAATCCTGTTAACCCTAGACCCAGACATCCACTCCCATTGTTCTGCAGTTTGATTATGGGAGCCATTAAATCAATATCTCTCTCCTCTCCTTCTCTCCCTCTCTCACTCTCTCATTCTCTCTTCCTTCTTAAACTGCTTTAGATTATATTTCCGTTATTTGCAACTAGAATTTGTGCTTGAGGGTCAATTCAGGAGGAAAACATCTGAGTTTGCATTTTCTTTTACATTAGAAAATGACAATCCTTTAAGTTTCATGGCAAAACAATGTAGATTCTTACAGTTTACTTTGTTTTTTAATAAAGAACACCAGAGAGAAAATTGGTGGTGCTTTGTAGCTATTAAAGTGTGCCTATCCTGCATCATTTGAAAAGAAGCAACCAAGGGGTAACTTTTTAGTTTCATCTCTTAAATTTTTAAGTTCTTCAGAGATTAGAGTAAACTTACACAAGGGTTGCAAACTTCAATGCTCCAGGCGCCAGACAGGTAATAATGAGTGCAGTGCATGGATGGATGTAATGCAAGAGGGAGCAGCAAAGTGTTGATCCATCTAAAAGAAGCTGCTGCCACTCAGCCCCAGCCCATTGTTGCCAGGTGCAAATGTGGGCACGGAGTTGCCAGATCCTGTAGTTTTTAAGAGTTTCTGGACATTTGGAATGTTTAAGGTGAACTTCTAAATTTTGAACATTGGGGGGCTACAAGTTTCATTTTAAGAAATGGGTGTGTAGCCCAGCTGGTATGGCTCAGTGGATTGAGCATCGTCCCATGAACTGAGAGGTCCTGGTTCGATTCCTGGTCCGGGCACATGCCCAGGTTGAGGGCTTTATCCCTAGTAGGGGGGTGCAGGAGGCAGCTGATTGCTATTTCTCTCACATCGATGTTTCTATCTCTCTCTCCCTTCCTTTCTCTCTAAAAAAAAATCAATAAAACATATTTAAAAAAAGAAAGAGAGAGCCCTGGCCGGTTTGGTTCAGTGGTTGGAGCATGGGCCTGCGGACCAGAGAGTCCCCGGTTCAGTTCCTGCTGGGGGCACGTACCAAAAAAAAAAAAAAAGAGAGAGAGAGAGAGAAATGGGTGTGTAGGTAGTGTGACCAACTGTCCCAGTTTGCCTAGGACTGAGGGTTTCCTGGGATGTGGCTCTTTCACTGCAAACCAGGACAAGTGGGTCGCCCTATGTGTAGGCCAAATAGAACTCATGTGAGACCTCTGGCTCACGCACACAGTCTCATTGCACCAGTGGTGGCTAAGCAAGGTACATATGTCTTCCAGATTCCCATCCCCACAACCCAAGGAGGCACATGCCATTGCTATTTGCACTTTACAGAGACTCACAAGCTCCTACAATGAGTGTGAGGCAGGGAATCTGTTTATTCCACCACCCAGTGATTCCCTCAGTTCCCCATGTGGGCCTGGCTTTATGAGATCAATGAGTTTCAGGCCTCTCCCTGCTGCTTCCAACAGCTTCTCTGTGGGAGTAAAATCTCATCTCTTCTTGGAAAGGGAAGAGCCCTCTGGGCAGCTAGGAGATTAAGGAGTTTTTCCCTTAATCCCTCTTCTATAGGCTGAAAGGAAGGCTACATTTATAATTACTTTCCGTATAGTGAACTTGGACCTGGTCCACTTTCATGAATGTGAAAACTGAAGGTGCAGAGTGGGAAGTCGTGTGCTTGAAGCGCACAACACGGTGGTGGTAGAAGCTACCCTCCTGTGTCTTGTTTGCTGGCTGGGTACCTGTTTCCTCTGTTAGGGCAAAGAAAGGGGACCAGTATTTGCTGACTGCCTCCTAGGTCCCAGATGCTATGCTGGGCACTCATGTAGCCCTCCTAATGCCCAACACACTCCTGAGGGGAGGACTGGAGTCCCAGGCCCGTGCCCTTTCCAGGCCACCACCCTGCCAATCCAGGCGTGCCAGGAGGGCGTTTGAAATTGCCAAGTTGTCATTGCGAAAAGGGAGGGGCATGCGGCTCAGAATAGAATGAAATAATAAGGGTCACAAATAGCCTCGGTCTGCACAATGCTCTTCAGGTGTTGGTGGCTCTGTGGGTGGGTTACAGGGAGATGCAGGTCCACCTCTCATGAAATCGTTCTCTGATGAGATGATGCATGTCAAGTGAACTATAAACTTTAAGAGTACATTCCATACCCACTCATAAACATCAGAAATCATTCCCTTTGGGAGAGCTGGTATTCTCGAGGCAATAGAGCGTACTACCAGCCTAGAGGGGGCCCCACTAGGATTTCCTCTCAGCCAGAAGTCCGAATTCTTGTAAAGGAGCCAAAATTAGAAAGAAAGTGAGGTTTGTGTTTTATTAATACCTTTAGTCCATACACCTTAGGTGTCTCTGACCCGTTTTAACAGAGCTGCAGAAAGAATTACATCGTGGTTACCAGGGGAGGTCTTTCCCTATTGGATCTGAGTTCAAATCCCTGCTCTGACAATTATCTGATGGGTGATGTGGAAGACAGGCTACAACTAAACCTCTCTAGACCCTCAATTTTTCCCTCTGAGAACAAAGCTGACAAGACCAGGGCACGGGACTATTGTAAGGATTAAAACCGAGATGATACACACTCTCCATATGACCCAGCATTCTCACTGCTATGTAGTCACCCAGGAGAAATGAAAATGCACATTCACACAAAAATCCGTATGCAAATATTTATAGCAGTTCTAGTCATAATTGCCCAAACTGCAAATGACCTATATGTCCTTCAACTATGAATGAGTGAACAAATAAATGGTGGTACAATGGAATACAACTCACCAAAAACGAAGAATAAGCTATTGAGACACACAGCATACACACAGTAACAGGGATGCATCTCCAGTGCGTTCTGCTAAGTGAAAGAAGGCAAACACAGAAGATTACATATTGTGTGATTCCATTTATATGACCTTCTGGAAAAGGCAATACTAATGGTTGGTAGGGGCTGAAGATGGAAGTGTAGAGGGGTGGCTAGGGGATAGTGGGTGACTAGAAAGGGGCATGAAAGAAGCTTTTGGGGGGTGATAGAAGTGTTCTGTGTGTTGACTGCAGTAGTGGCTACTTGACTGTGTGCATTTATCAAAACTCACAGAACTGTTTAGTAAAAGGGGTAAAATTTCCTGTTTGTATATGTTATGCCTCATTAAACCTGACTTTAAAATGTGAAAACAAAAGGAAAGGGCCTTAGTGCTCCCAGGAAGAAAATAGCTATAGACTCCTTTTCATTAAAGTGTGCTCTCTCCAGCATTTTCACTTTTGTAAAAAGAGCTTGCACTTTTGTAGAAAAAGAAGGGTGGTGGTATGTGTGTATGTGTACTTGTATTTATTTGTATATGTTTAAAGAAACTCTGAAAAGATACATAAGAAACTAATAACAGCAGTGACTGTGGGGGTGGGGTAGGAACTGGGCAGTTGGGGGACCAGGTAGGAGAAAGACTTTTCAACATAATTTGTATGTGTGTGTTAAAAATGATATAATGTTTATCATTTTATATACATTTATATATAATGTGAATGTATAACCTATAAAACATTAAATTACCAAAAACATCAAAAAGGTTTAAAAGAAAGGGAAATGCTTAATCCCTAGGCATGACTCTTGACTGGTGGAATCTGTGAGGGGGTGGCATTCTGTGGCAGCCACATCACATGAGCATCTGCTTACTAGGCCTTGGCCCCACCCACCTGCTAATAGGCTGAAGGCAAGAGTTGGCTCCTTGAATAGAAGGCTCCTATTCTCAGGAGGGAGCAGACATGAGAACGCCCTCTTTCTCCTGCAGATATTTCTCCCAATGGCAGAAATTCCTGTTACTCTTTCACCCCACAAATGAAGTAGGACTTCATCCACCGATGTTCCCTGAAGGAGAATTATAGGCCTAAAGTGTAAATGTCTGTTATCAGACTCTTTGACTTTTCCCCAGACACCTTTTGGAAGACGGAAAGCAGGCCACCTACATTTCAGGTGCCTGGGCCATTTTCGTCAGGGCACCTGAAATATGGGGTCTTGGGGGGTAGACCGAGGTGAGAGCCCTAGGAAGGACAGAATGGTGGGGTCCAGCTATGTTGAGGACTGCAGTCTTTGAAGTCAGACCTGAACTTGAATCTCACCCCAGCCTCTTCCTAGCTGTGAGCCCTTGACCAAGTATCTTCTCTGTGACTCAATTTCCTCATTTTCAAAATGAGAATGCTAATAACCCCTGTGTTGAATAGGTAGCTGAGAGGGTGAACGGAGATCGTGTGGTAACCATGAATGAGGCACCTTAGGTGCCTGCACCCAGGAGTCCTTCTCAGCCAGATCTGCCTGGGCCATCTCAAGGTTACACATGTGGTTCATGGAGAAAGGGTGACAGACAGAGGAGCAGTGAGGTGGAACAATACCAAGAATGAAAGCAGGGCGGCGGGGCTGACTCACTGGGTGACTCATTTCCTTGCCCAGGGATGTTCTGAGCATCCATGGAGCTGTTCCTCACTCTCCTCACACCGTCTGTTTCTTTTTTGTGGGGAAGGCCATTCTGTGGGGAGCAGAATGGCAGACCTTCTTATACCCAGGACCAAAGGAAAGGTCAGCTAGCTACAAAGTCATTTTTTCACTCCACAAAATAACATCCCCATATGACATAATCATTTTAAGAAAGAACAGTTTTTGCCCTGGAATACAGGACAGATTCTAGACTCATTGCCCTTTTCCAGATTATCACAGGGACAGCTACACCCCACAGAACATTTGGAAGGCACAGGAAGATGTAAAGAAGCTCAAAAAAATTACCCATAATCCTATCATTTAGATTTATTCATAGTGATGAGTTTGGGGTTTTTCCATTCTATTTTTTCTCTACACTTTTAAATTATGCAGTCAAGTTTATATTGTTTGTATCAGCACTATTCAAAGGAAATATGTGAAGCACAAATGTGAGCCACATAGGTAATTTTAAATGTTTTGGGAGCCTCATTAAAGAACAATGAAAACAGGTGAAATTAATTTTAATAATATATTTTATTTAATCCAATAGATCTAAAATATTGTCATTTCATCATATTAAAATTATTAATTAAATATTTTACATTCTTGCCCTGGCCATTTTGGTTCAGCAGTTAGAGTGTCAGCCTGCAGACCAAAGGGTCTTGGGTTTAATTCTAGTCAAGGGTATGTACCTGGTTTGCAGGTTTGATCCCCAGCCCCAGTTGGGGTCGTGCGGGAGGCAACCAATCGATGTGTCTCTCTCGCATTGATGTTTCTCTCTCTCTCTCTCTCCCCCCTCCCTTCCTCTCTAAAAAAAAAAAAAAAAAATCAATGGAAAAATATCTTCAGGTGAGTATTAACAAAAAATATATATTTTACATTCTTTTTCAGTCTCTGAATATTTTTTCTACGCTACAACGCATCTCAATTCAGACTAGCCACATTTCAAGTATTCAATAGCCACATGGGGCTGGCTGGTGGCTGCTAAATTGGATAGCACAGCTCTATACAATTTCTATCTGGCTTTAGTTTTTGCTTAAATTTCATTTTAAATTAAAAGTATTTCCTCATATCATAAAATATCTTTTGAAAAAATAACTTTTAAGAGTTTAAAAAGCATGTATTTACTATCTAATTCCAAAGGTGATATATTTGTTTCAGTTTTGTTTTGCTTTTGTTTTGTTTCTTCTCACTCAGGGACAATTTGTCTTAGCCATTTAATATAATTACTTCTTGACTGTTTTCTCAGCAGATAGTCATACTGCACAAAAATTGGACACATACACTATGTTCTATTTTATAAATCCTCTTTTCACTTAATGATACATTGTGAACAAACAAACAGTAATAATAGTGACAATGTCACCTTTGAGCCTTTACAGAGAGCCAGGCATGTTCAAACACCTGTTCTCATCTTAGCAGTGGGAGAGAGCGCATTTCCATCTCTGCTTCTCAAAAGTGGAAATGGAGGCTCAGAAAAGTAAAGTGGTTTTCATTATTGCAAAGTTGGGATTCAATCCAGATCTTCTGATTTTATCCCCAGAGCCTTTCATTGTCACCATATGGTCTCCTTCTGGAGGGAGGCAGGCAGGGGATCTAAGATATGCCAAAGAAGCAATTTACAAATTAGCTTTTAGAGTAGGATTCTCAGTAAATTGGGGCTGTCTCTACCCATAGGTTTGCCTAACAACCTCCATAATCACCCAGGTACATCCTCTTGCCCCTGCACACACATGCTCCCAGGGCTGCCATCTTCTGGTGGGACATCCTTCCCCCCTAGGTTTCTCCTTCACTTTAACTTCCAAGAAAGAATCCTGAGAGTCTAAATCAGTCTCTCATCCTCAGCACTGTTGACATTTGGGCTAGACAGGTTGCTGTTTTGTGCATCATAGGTTTTTTAGCAGCATCCTTGGCCTCTGCCGACTAGATGCATTCTCCCTAGTAGCATTCTCCCTGCCCTTAGTTGTGACAATCACAAGTGTCTGCAGATATTGCCAAATGTCCCCGGAGGGTGAGGGTGGGGTAGGGAATATCAACCCTGGTTGAGAACCACTGCTCTAAGTATTATCGGATGGAGGGGGTCTTTCCTAAACCAGCCATTTGCTGTTAACTCAAGACAAGGTATGACTATTACTTTCTATGTAGACTATGATCCTCACAAAGATAGGAACCTTTTCTTGCTACCAGCGAGTCGCTAGTATTTGCATCTAAGGAGCACTCAGTAAATGTGAGAAACTGGTGCTTTTTTTTTTTCTTTTGTATTTTATATTGGGCTTTTCAAGACTAAGCTAAATGCACCTAATACATGTCCCAGATGACAGTGCCCTATACAGATCCTTTTTTTCTGGCCGTCTATGCTTTTTCGATTCTTTTTTTTTTTTATCCTCACCCGAGGACACTTGTGTTTTTTTTGCATTTATCTTCAGATAGAGTGGGAGGGAGAGAAGGAGGAAGTGAGAGAGAGAAACATCAATGTAAGAGAGACACATCGAGTGGCTGCCACCTACATGACCCCAACTGGGGCCGGGGACAAACTGCAACTGAGGTACGTGCCCTTAGCAGGAAGCGAACCCAGGTCTCTCTGGTCCGCGGGCGGAAGCTCTAACTGCTGAGCCAAACTGGCCAGGGCTATGGCTTTCCGATTCTGATAGTCAATGTCTTATTTTCCTATGCCAAAGAGAACGATATGCAATCTTAGATTTACATCCTTGAGTATCACTTTACATTTGGATTGGGCACATATGTCGGCAGGGATTCACAAATATTTCTTTCTATGAAACGAAGGAAAGATAATTTTAACATTTGTATCATATGCCATCTTTTCAGCATATGGTATTATATGCCATGATCAACTGTTTTTCTAATTTGGAGGATTTAGATTGTTCCTAATTCTCATTTTAAATAACACTGTGGTGAACATCTTTGTGTATATATCCCTGCTGTACACTTCTTTAAAAAAAAGAAAGAAAATTGATACTCTATGGAATCCAAAAAAAAAAAAAAAATCCTTTCCTGCTAGACTCCTTTGCTGAATTTTACATCTGGAAATGACTTCTCTGACTCAGAAAACAAATCTCCAACATTAACTGAACTAATAAAATTCCATTAAATTCAGCTCAAGCTGGCCTCCATCTTTGTGAATATAACTCGAGTAGTGACTTTGTGGACAAACTCTTCTGTCAGTCCAACACTGAGCTTCAATTTCTTCATCCATTAAATGGGAGTAATTTTTAGAGTTTTTTCATGGGTTAAGTGAGATAATGCATGCAAAGTTCTTGGCACCTATTAAAAACAGTTAGAAGTATGGTAAAATGTTAATGGTAGAATCTAGGTAGTTGGTATATGAGTGTCCCTATGAAATTCTTTCCACTTGTCCATATGTTTGAAAGTTTTCATAATAAAATGTTGAAAAAACTTCATAAATGTAATGTTAAAATGGGGTAAACATCACGATAAAATGGGGTAAACCTTAGAGAAAGTCAGGTGGAAGGTGGACATGTTTTACCAGGCTTGAAATGTGGAATCTGCTCCTTGGGTGTAGAAAAGTGTCACCAGACCTTGTGTGAGTGCTGGAAAAGAAAAAGACTGTTGGTTTTTATGTTACCATCTGGTCTCTGAATATAAACCACAGTGTGGGGATAGCGTATGCTGTAGAAGCGATTTACTTACTTTTTTAAGTTTAGGAAATTAAAAAATATAGTTTGTTTGCAAAGTTAATTTGAAACATTTAGACAAACACCTGCTTTTTTTTAAATCCTCACCCGAGGATATTTTTCCATTTATCTTCAGATACAGTGTGAGGCAGGAGGGGGCAGAGAGAGACAGACATCAACGTGAGAGGAACACATCGACTCGTTGCCTCCTGCACAACCCCTGGCTAGTGACCAACCACAACCGACGTACGTGCCCTTGACCGGAATAGAACCCGAGACTCTTGGTCCACAGGCTGACGCTCTGGCTGCTGAGCCAAACCTGCCAGGGCAACACCTGTTTTTGAGTCAATGCACCTGGGTTAGAATCCTTTCTCAGTTGCTTAGATGTGTGACATTTGGGCAGGTTACCTCCTCCTCTTTGGGCCTCAGTTTCCTCACCTGTAAAATGGGGATGATAGTATTTCATTCCTCACAGAGAGAACGTGAGGATTAAGGGAGAGCACATAAAAGTGCTAAATGCTAAGCTTGGCACAGGGTTGAAGGCTCTGTGTAATTTCCTCCTTTCTAAGGGGCAACACTTACTGTTTGTTTTGCCAGTGAATTATTCAGAATGCAGCTCTGCTAATGTAACCAAAGGTGATTTTTCTGTTGGAAAGTCACACAGGGCTCAGGATCCTGAACTGCCCACAGGCTGGTGTTGAAAAACTCAGCATATTGTTATTCTGATTTCCTCCTATTCAGAGCCCCTGAATGTGGTGACCGGCTTTGTGATTCACTGAGATCCCTCCCAGAAATTTCACTGACCTTAAATGTGTGAAAATTCCATCCCTGGCAAGAGGAGCACATTGCTTTGGGGATGACAGCTGAACATATTTTGTGTTTTGAATCCTCTGGTATTGGTTAACATCAGAGGACCCAAAATATGTGCACATCATCTGTAGAATACGGGCTTGCTATAACGTATGAAATTCCACACCCCTCTGTTTCCTGATATTTACAGAATACACCCCTCTTCCCAACCTTCACCACTGGCAATAAGAAGCACATCCAAAATCACACTCACTGTTTTCTACAACAATCACAGTCATGGCCAGCGTTGTCATTCCCTTAGCATAGCAGAGAGGGAAAGAGGAGGGCTGGTGTTAATTCATATGGAACCTTTGTGCCAAGTAACAGAGGACCCAGCCTCCGGGCAGATGGAGCACTTGCCAGAGCGTATGACTTGGGGAGCATAGTGTGGATCCCCATTCACCCCCTGAGTTGAGCATCCTTGTGCAGGGCACAGCCTTGTGGACCCTGGGAATAGCATGGAGTTTGGAGTTAGATGGAATCAACTTTTAATATAGTCCCAGACATTTATTAGCTGTGACCCTGAGCCAATTACTTAACCTCTCTGAGCCTCAATTTCCTCATTTGATTGTAATGCCACTTTCATATGATTGTTTGAAGGGTTATGAGATAGAATATTTAAAACTATATGTGTATGTTTGCACAAACATAAAAAAAGTCTGGAAAGAGACACATTAGGCTATTAAAAGTGGTTAAAATTTAGGGGCAGAATTACAAGGCCCCATTTTTGTTGTTTCTTTAAACACTTCTGTTTTGTTTGAACTTGTTTTATTGAACCTTTATTGCATTAAAAAAATAATATTATTGCCCAGCTGGTGTGGCTCAGTGGATTGAGCATCATTCCATGGACTGAGAGGTCCTGGTTCGATTCCTGATCAGGGCACATGCCCGGGTTTCGGACTCGGTCCCCAGTGGGGGGAGTGCAGGAGGCAGCTGATTGATGTTTTTCTCTCTCCCTTCCTCTCTCTCTAAAAAATCAATAAAAACATATTTAAAAATAAAAATAATATTATTGGGGAATTATTTAAGATTTAC
The DNA here is from genome assembly GCA_030848825.1 of Tadarida brasiliensis. Classification (NCBI taxonomy): domain Eukaryota; kingdom Metazoa; phylum Chordata; class Mammalia; order Chiroptera; family Molossidae; genus Tadarida; species Tadarida brasiliensis. The sequence continues at coordinate 33,455,287 of CM061276.1, read as the reverse complement.
AGAAGATATGCAAAAATAGTACAGAGATTCCTTATACTCTTCCCCTACTTTCCCCCATTGTTAACATCTTACATAACCATGAAATATTTGTCAAAACTAAGAAATCAATATTGGGGCCCGGCCGGTGTGGCTCAGTGGTTGAGTGTTGACCCATGCACCAAGAGGTCGCCAGTTCGATTCCTGGTCGGGGCACATGCCCAGATTGTGGGCCTGATCCCCAGTGGGGCACATGTAGGAGGCGGCCAATCGATGTTCTCTCTCATTGATGTTTCTATCTCTCTCTCCCTCTCCCTTCTTCTCTCTCTAAAAATCAATAAAGAAAAAAATTTTTTAAAAAGAAACCAATATTGGTACATTACTACTATTATTTGGACTTCACTGGTTTTTCCACTACTGTCCTTTTTCTGCTCCAAGATCTCACCCCCACATTGTATTTAGATGTATCACTTTTGAATTTTATATATGTGTGTGTGTGTGTGTATAATTTATATATATAAAATTCCATATATATGTATTATATATATAATGTTCCCTTATATGTAAATATAAATATGTTCTTTTGTTCCCAATTGGAGGGGAAAGAGGAACTGAAGAGGATTGAGAATGATACTGCTATAATAGCTGTGCAACTCTGAGCCAGATGCTTCCCCTCTCTGGGTCTTAGTTTCCTCATCTATAAAATAAATGAGTAGGGCAAGAGATTGTTAGGCTCCCTCTCTCACAACCCAGAACCACTGCTTTTCAGGAAGTTAAAGTAGGATACAAAGTAGCTTTTAAAACACAATTCTCAAAACATTAAAACATGCCTTAGCTCCAAAGAGTCCCTTTTGGCCTACTTAAGGAAAGGACGAAAGATATGATTAAATCTTCCAACTGGGGACTCCCTACTCCTGTAGCTACTAGGGATGGATGTATTTGGTGATCTAACAGGTCTTTTCCATTTCTCTACTAGCATTTGTTTTTGTTGTAAAGGCTTGAAGTGGAGCCTAGTGGAGAATTTGTCCAAATTCTTAGAGAAATGAGAAACATAGTAAATCCTGATTCTCATTTTGGTTTATTACTTATGACCTCCAGATCTCTGGTGAGGAGGATAGGACCTGTAACAGGTCTCCATTTTTTACTAGCTGGTTTAGACTTAAATTCATGGTAGCCTGCCCAAATTGTGCTAGTTGAGTGAGCTTTAGATAGTTGGATCTGAAATGGAAACTACTTGTGCATCAAAATCCAGCCTACATTACTTCTCCTAGAGCAACCTAATGTCTCTATACTTTCACATCTGTTCTTCAGACCATTGTCATGGACTTATTTATTGAGAATTGTGTCCATGCAGGCAAGTTCTTTCCAAGTTTGGCTGAAAGAGCAGACAAAATAATCACATCCTCAGGGATTAGGTCAGGTATTTACCAGGGTGTAAATACTTTTTTTTCTTTATTGACTTTATTTTTATTTAAAACATTTTTTTTTTCTTTATTGATTTTAGAGAGAGAGGAAGGGAGAAGGAGAGAGAGATAGAAACATCAATGAGAGAGAACATCAATTGGCCGCTTCCTGCATGCCCCCCACTGGGGATTTGGCCCACAACCCGGACATGTGCCCGGACCAGGACTCAAACCAGCAACCTCTTGGTGCATGGGTCAACGCTCAACCACTGAGCCACACCGGCCAGGCCCTAATAAATGTTTTTAAAGCATCCCATACAACGCCATAATAGCAGTCACACACTTGTCATTATTTAAATACTTTGTTAAAATTTGATTAATGTTTTGTTTTTGAAGTTGTTTTTGCCTTTAATGAGACCATTTCACAATATAAAATGGTGCTTGGGAAAGTTTAGAAAGATTATTAACAATGATGAGATTATTGAACTTTAAAGACCCTTAAAGTGTACTATATATAAATACTTTGTCTTAAAATGTCTTATGATGAATATATAATCCTTGTACAAAAACCAGAAAATAGACTAAGCAAAAAGAGGAGAGACAGTCACCTTTAGTAGTCCCACTTGCTAAAGTTGACAAGTGTTAACATTTTCATGTGTACATTTCCAAATTTTATTTTTCCACTTTATCATTTCATGCTTCCTTAGTTATCAGAAAATTTAAATCTATTTTAGAAATGATTTAAAGAATGTATACTGAGCATCCTTCCACATTCATAATGGGTACACAAATACACATACAGTTGTATTATGTATATGTATATGAGTAGGTATTGTCTACACATATTTTTAATCAACAACTTTATTTCCATTTGTTCCAGAATATTTCATTTAATGGCATATAGCTCATTTAAAGGAAATTATTGTTTTTTGCTATTATAAATGTACAGTTGGGGTGAATTCCTCTTATTTATCTATTTATTTAGGATAATTTCTTAGAAGTTTTAAGACAAAGAAATAATGCTCAGCCCTGGCCGGTTTGGCTCAGCCATTAGAGCATCGGTCTGCGGTCCAGAGAGACCCGGGTTTGGTTCCCGCTAAGGGCACATACCTCGTTTGCAGTTTGTCCCCGGCCCTGGTTGGGTCGTGTGGGAGGCAGCCACTCAATGTGTCCCGTTCACGTCGATGTTTCTCTCTCTCTCTCTCTCTTCCTCTCTCCCGCCCACTCTATCTGAACAAAAAATGGAAAAATGTCCTCCGGTGAGGATAAAAATAATAATAATAATAATAATGCTCAAAAAGGCACCTCCATAATGGCTTCAGGTACTGCTTCCTGCCAGGCCAGGGCGGGGTGATTAATGTTTTTCTTTCCCTGTAGTTCTCAATGGGAGCAGTTTTGTCCCTCAGGGGACATTTGGCAATGTCTGAAAACATTTGTGTCACTCTGGGGAGTGGGTACAAGTGGTATTTAGTGAGTAGAGTCCAGGGATGCTGCTAAACATCCTACGGTCCACGGGATAGCTCCCACAACAAAGAATCACCCATCAAAATGTTTATGACATCGAGAAAGAAACCCTGCTGTGGAATGCAAGTTCTATGAGGACAGGGACTTTTTTTTATTCACCACTGGTTCTAGGCCTCACATAGAGTTTGCCACAGAGAGGTATTTGGAACATGTTGATGACTGACACTTGGGCTGGGTTGACATCAGCCCAAGAGCTGAACCTAGGGCTTAACATGTAGTCTATAAAGGATTATAAATAAATAAATAAATAAATGAATCCTTTCTTCCATCCACCCATCCATGAATAACCCAAATGGGTCCTCATGCCAAGAACATTTCAATAGGGTCTCCTGCCACCAGTTTTGGTTTTACTGTTGCCCAGCTATGTGATCGTATGAATTTGGCATGTATTTTTTAGATCAACATTGTCCAATAGAACTTTCTGTAATTATGGAAATGTTATATATCTATGCAGTCCAATATGGCAGCCACTAGCCACGTATGTGGCTAATGAACACTTGAAATGTGGCTAGTGCTAATTTACTTAATTTAAATTTAAATAGCCACACGTGGCTAGTAGCTACTATATTGGACAGCATAAATCTAGATATTTTAGAAGATTTTTATATTCAGTGTCATAACATATCACATATATTGTACCCATGTAAAAATAGTATTGTTGTATGAGTTTTTATGTAAATATATTTTTCACAGGTTTCTGCAACTTGGTTCTTTGATTCATTCTGTTTTTGACATCTATCCACTTAGATTTAGCTCATTCGTGCTTTATGGTATAAATATTTTATGTTTCATTAGCCATTCTCCTACTGATGGACGTTGCGGTTGTTTCTTTTCTTTTTTTTCTGATACGAACAGTGCTGCAATGAACATCTTTGAGTGTCTTTGTAGGCTTCTCCTTGGTAGCTCTCAAAAGTTGAGTTGCTGGGTCATATTGTATGCATAAGTTTTACTTCATTAGTTCCTGCCAAAATCATGCCCTAATGCTAAGCGAAATAAGCCAGTCAGAGAAAGACAAGTATCACATGATCTCACTTATATGTGGAATATAATAAACAAAATAAACTGACTAACAAAATAGATCCAGAGACATGGAAGCATAGAACAGACTGACAAACCTCAGAGGAAAGGGGGAAGGGGGGATTGGAAGAAATTAACCAAAGAATTTATATACATATATGCATAACCCATGGATACAGTCAATAGTGTGGTGAAGGCTAGGAATGGGGTGAGAGCAGGGTGGGGGGGATCAATGGTAGGAAATGGGGGGGACAGCTGTAACACTTTCAACAATAAGGATAAATTATATATATATATTATATATATATATTATATATATATATGTGTGTGTGTGTGTGTGTGTATAACTAATTAGAGGGATTCAATGACTTCTAAAGTTTCCTTCCCCAGCTCTAAAACCCAATCATTCTGAGATAATAGAGGTGAGAGGCAGACTTAAAATTTTTGGCAGTAATCTGGTATATAATGTGCTCAGTCAGATGCAGCGGAAACAGATAATATCCAGGGTCATGTGTTCCTAGTTGTTCCCTCTCTGGGTCCCTGGGAAGAGAAAGCTCCATAAAACACTAGATCAAATTTTCTTTTAATCTTCTAAGTAATGAGGTGGATAAAAGTTTCTGACAGTGGAAAACTCCAATTATTCACTTACATTAAAATAAATCTGTCACTAGACTTGGAAACTCAAGCTTTGCTTGCTCAGATAGCTACAAAAGTAAAAAGGTTTCCATGCTACGCGCAATTTTTCTAACTTCCCCCCACGTGATTGTGATTTAGAGTCATTTTACCCACTCACACCTGCTGTTACCCAACTGTTAATATCCATGCACTGAATGATAAAACAAACAGATTGTAAGAGGAACCCTAGCTAATCCCAGTAAATGCCTCATTTCTGCTAATTTTGAATGTGTCTATTATATCTGGGTAGTAAACACAATGCAGGATATCAGAATATGCCCACATTTAGGCAAATATACATTTTGTTTCTTATAAATTAAAGATAAAATAGACTTTGACATCTGTCCATGATTCATTTCCGTACGATTCCAAACTCATGAGAGGGTTATAACTCACTTATCTGAGTGGAGGAATAGTGTTCAGACAAAACGGGCTTTTCCATCACCTATTTAGTTGTAGATACTCAGTACTAGGGAGTATATTAATAAGAATATATGTAAAAATGCAGAAGATAGTTCAATGTTGATTCTGTACTAACATTAACTACCTCCATATTTTAGGATTAAGTTTGCTAAAAATGAAACTTTAGAACAAGACAAAACAATTTGGTGGTTTCCCTCCCATTACAGAATTGCTTATTACAAAAGCTTTGGAAATTATAGAAAAGCAGAAGGAAGAATAAAAGGATGATCACTATTACTATTTTGGTGTAGTTCCTTCCCATTTTTAAAATAAATTCTTTCACATTTTGAGAAATTTAAAAAATACAGGAAAGTAAAAAGAAAAATAACAAAAAAACCCACACCCATATTTTCACCATTAACTGAGAAATAATCATTAACATCTTTAATATTTGCTAACAATCTTTGTTTTGTTTCTTTATTATAAAAAAAATATTGAAGATAAAACTAAAGGCTGATTTAACCACCATCCCCTATCATGAGATTGGAATTTTCCCTTTTAGTTCATTGAAAAAAATATGTATATACACATATACATGTGTATACATAGAGAGATATATAATATAATGTATAGCTATATATTTTTATATAAAATAATACATATGAGTGGGTTTTAAAAATTTATTCTTATTTGTAGTTTTCCCCCCCGATGTATGGTGATGTATAGTGTTGTTCTGATACTGATACTATACTGATTATATTACATCATAACATTCTTCTTGAGGAATGTGAATCCTGGACAGGATAGGACAATAAAACCTCAGTTCCCTCATCTGTGAAATGGGAACAGTAATAGTACCTACCGCATAGAGTGGATATGATGATTAAATGAGATTAAATGATTATATGAATATTGAGAACTCTGTACCTGACACATGTGCTTCCTCCCATTTTCCTCCAGCACGAGCTGCCTGCTTCACTTCCAATTCCAACTACTTCTTATGTGACCTTCAGCCATGTACTTGACCCCTTTGAGCCTCACTTTTCTCATAATTATAATGGACATAATAATAGTACTACATATCTCCTCTCTCCCTTCCTCTCTCTCTAAAATCAATAAAGAAAAAAATTTTTTAAAAAATCCTTTATGCCTGGCCAGTGTGGCTCAGTGGATTGAGTGTCATCCCATGGACTGAGAGGTCCAGGTTCGATTCCCGGTCAGGGTACATGCCCAGGTTGCAGGCTGGATTGTCAGTAGGGGTGTGCAGGAGGCAGCCGATTCATGTTTCTCTCTAACATCAATGTTTCTATCTCTTTCTCTCTAAAAAATCAACTAAAAAAAATAGTAATACATATCTCTAGGTTGTAACACATATACCCAACAATGGATTTGTATCCAGAATTTTTTTTTTTCAATCCTCACCTGAGGACATTTTTCTATTTATCTTCAGGTAGAGTGCGAGGGAGGGATAGAAAGGGAGAGAGAGAGAGAAACATCGATGTGAGAGGGACACATCAACCCCGTTGCCTCCCACACGACCCCAACCAGGGCCGGGGACGAACCGCAACCAAGGTATGTGCCCTTGACCAGAATCGAACCCTCAACTCATTGATCTGAGGGCCGACTCTCTAACCGCTGAGCCAAACTGGCCAGGGCATGTATCCAGAATATATTAAAGATGCTAACAAAAGACATCTAAAATGAAAAAATGGACAAAGGAAATAAACAGAAGAATTTAAATGGTCAATAAATATCTGAAAAGATGTTCAAAGTTGCTGATAATAGGAAACTGCAAATTCAAAAAATGAGATACATACATGTTGTAAAAATGCGAAAACAAGCATGAGATGACACACTTTAACGATTACAACAACAATTACTGGTAATATTTGTGTTACAATATTTTACCTTACAAAGCACTTTCTCACAATTTAGCTCATTTTCTCCCTATAACTTTGTGAATGACAAAGGTATTGTTATAAACCCATTTTGCTGAGGAGGAGACTGAGGTTTCAGAGTGAATAAGAGAGGTATGCATTTAATGAGTGGCAGAGTGGAGACTCAAAATAAAGTATTCTGCCCTGGCCGGTTTGGCTCAGTGCTTAGAGTGTCGGCCTGCGGACCAGAGAGTCCGGGTTTGGTTCCCACTAAGGGCACGCACCTCGGTTGTGGTTTGTCCCTGGCCCCTGCTGGGGTCGTGTGGGTGGCGGCCAGTCGATGTGTCTCTTTCACATCAATGTTTCTCTCTCCCTCTCTCTCTCCCACTCTATCTAAAGATAAATGCAAAAAAAAAAAAAAAAAAAAAAATGTCCTCGAGTAAGGATAAAAAAAAAAAGAAATATTCTGCTTTTTCCACCTGCCCTAGTAGTTTCTGAGCTCCACCAAAGCAGATAATGCCAGCCTTTCTCTAGTTTAGAGTAGAAAAATAATTAACGAGCCAAACTTTCTCAATTACAAATTTTTCTTTGATGCATTTTTCTTAAATGCTTGTCTGAACAGGATAGTATTTGATGTAGCATGAAGTTAAATGTTTTGTGATTTTAAGTTTCTCTATCAGCATTTTTTACAGTGTTCTGCAGAGAGCTTGGATTTCCAGGTGTTGTGCCACAGGAAAATATTTTTAAATCATTGCATTATATTATGCTGAGTAAGTCCTGGAACCTGCAAGTCAAACACATTTTAGGTCCCAAAATAATGGTAAAGAGCTACTATGGACTTGCTTCACTCTCTCCCATTGCAAACATTGTTTCTCCTTACTGCTCAGCAAAGTAAAATTTATTGAGGGGTGTATCCAAAGGAAATAATTAAGGAAAGTCTGTAAGTACAGATTAGCTATAAGGATGTTCAGCTCAGTGGTATTTACAAAGATTTTCAAAAAAGAAAATAAACTAAATATCAAAATTAAAATATGTTACATAGTGAAATACTCTTCTGCCATCACACATTATCAAAAATACTTACTGATGTGTACTAATGTTCACAGTTGCATCAAGAATGCAGGATAATAGTATATACAGTGTACCCAATTTTTATATATGTAATCCCAAATATACATAGACAAAGTCTAGAATGATATATAGTAAATGGTCTTATCTATGTGGCGGTTTATGAGTTTTTGAATAATTTTTATTTATTAACTTCTTATTTAGATTTTTACAATGAACACATATTGCTTGCACAGTATAAAACCTCCATATAACTTATTTTTTATTTAAAAACAAAACCCACTCAGGCCTTTATAAAGCATTAGTAAACATGTTACCTGCTGTGTTCTTTCAAAGTAGAGAGCAAAGGAAGAGGAAATGACATGTACAGAATTTAATTTAGACATAAGAATTTCCTGCAGGTAAAACCTTTAATCTGTTAAAATGGGAAGGGCTTAGGTGAAACAGTTAGGTGAAGGGAGGTGGTCAGGGTGCTGACTCCTGAGGCAGAGCTGAATGTACAATGGTGGAGAGGATTTAAAGGTAGAAAATGAAAGGCTTTCTAAAGCTGGCTTCCTAGGATACAAATTGCCTCACTAATAATTCTGAGATGCAATCAGTTAACAAGCATGCATTGAGGACAGAGTTCTGAGGAGAGAAAAAAATAGAATTTCAGATTTCAAGTATTCATTCATTCATTCATTCATTCAACCATTATCGATTGCTCACTCGAAATCCAGCATTGTGCTAAGTGTTGGGCTCTGTTCTTCACAAGTTTATAATTTAGTTGGCAAGATAAAAGATGAGACTATGAAATAATTTGAGGACTGAAAATCAGAAAGAAAAGCCAGGTACAATTAATCTTTTGACAAATAATCTGATATCTCACATGTACCAATTGTCACTTCATTGATGATATGTACCTCTGCTTCTCCAAATTTGAGATATTAAAATGTGTTCCCTTTCCACAAAATATTTAGCTCTTTTCCATTAAGAAAGGATTAGGTAAAACAAGATAGAAAAAAGGTTAGAATTATAGAACTTCAGAGAGGGAGGTTATCTTTGCTATTATGTAGTTTGTGGCAGATACTGGAATTGTCTACCTAACATCTGTTCTCCCCCTCTTCCTTGCCAACTGACCCCCAATTGTGTTCAGAGTATCAGTGTACTCACCTAAAAATACCCACATATTTCCCAACCTTCCTTTTAGGTGGAATGACCATGTGACACAGTCCTGGCCAATGAGATATAAGTAGAAGCCACCCTGTGGGTCTTCCAGGGACCAGAGTTATCACTTAGGCCAGTGGTTCTCAACCTTCCTAATGCCGCGACCCTTTAATACAGTTCCTCATGTTGTGGTGACCCCCAACCATAAAATTATTTTCGTTGCTACCTCATAATTGTAATTTTGCTTCCATTATGAATCGCCATTGGAAATATGTGTTTTCCGATGGTCTTAGGCGACACCTGTGAAAGGGTCGTTCGACCCCCAAAGGGGTCGCGACCCACAGGTTGAGAACCGCTGCCTTAGGCCCTTTAGCCTTCCTTCCTCCTCATGCCTAGAATGCAGACAGGATGCCTAGAGGTGACAGCCGTCTTGTAAGCATGAGAACAAGGGCCACTTGAAAAGCTGGCAGAAGAGAAAGCCTGTGTGCCTGTTGGCATCATGGCACTGCAGACTTGTCCTGGATTACCTAATCTAGACTTCTCGTATGAGAAAAATAAAACCTGTAAACCATTGGTGTCTGTTACTAGCAGCCAAACACAATGCCTCTCTGATAAATAATCTAACCCACTTATTTCACAGAGAGGAGACAGAGGCCCAAGAAAGTTCCATAAACCTGGGCAGATTGTATCAATTTAAGACTTTCTCACTTTGCAGTGACAGAAAACCCAATCCCAAACCTCTTAAGAAAAAAAAAATTATCAATTTGGATAACTGAAGTTAAGCATGGCTTCCTCCAGAGACTGAGATTATTTTTTTTTTCAGGTTCTGGTTTTTCTCTCTCCCTATCTCTAGGCAATGCTTCCTCTGCTCCCTCCACATCAGAGTGGCTCTTTTTTTTTTGTGGCAAGATGGTGCCAGCAGCCCAGCTTCACCTCACCTAGGATTAAGTCCAGAGGGAAAGTAGAAACCCCTCCCTGGAGGGAAGTCACACTGCTCAGGAGATCTAAAAGTGGACATCCTTGAACTTAGGACTCCTGGTTCAAAGTTAGTTCAGATTCGCCCTGGCCTGTTTGGCTCAGCGGTTACAGCGTCAGCCTGCGGTCTGGAGAGACCGAGGTTCGGTTTCCGCTAAGGGCATGTACCTCGGTTTGCAGTTTGTCCCCCGCCCTGGTTGGGTCGTGCGGGAAGCAGCCACTCGATGTGTCTCTTTCACATCGATGTTTCTCTCTCTATCTCTCTTCCTCTCTCTCCTTCCCACTCTATCTGAACAAAAAATGGAAAAATGTCCTCGGGTGAGGATAAAAAAAAAAAAAAATTTTTGCTTAAAAAAAAAGTTAGTTCAGATTCTACTTCATCAAATAGCCTCTGACAGACTTAACATAAATAAGTACATGTGACAGTCATGAAAAATATCTATCAAATATTTCCTTGGAGCATATGAATGATTATATGCCCCTTTGGTAGCTTTTGACCACTGAGGTATGTGAATACTGTAGAGAAAATACAAGGTCTATTTAAAAGTAATTAGAATTCACTGGGCACCATATCTAAAGATGGCCTTCAACACTGAAGACCAAGTTAGATTTGGGGTTTGGGATTGACCTCATGAGTAGTGATACAGATTACATTTTTCTCTTTCCCTCTGTAGGGAAATCTACTGGAGCAACTCTCCATAGGCTTGCACCCAAAGAAAGGTACTTCTTTAATAACTACAAAGGGCAGATGATCTACTTGTTTCTTATGACTCCAGTTCGGGCGATCAGGGCTGAGTTCAGAGTTCCATCAGCCTGGTTTTTAAATGCTCTTGTCTTTGATCCAGGCCTGAGAGAGTAAACCTTAGGTCCATTATTACCTAAGTCTTCCATGAATGGAAGGTTCAAAAACTGGTCCTCTTTAAAGGCATTATGGCTGCTTTTTATTTCTAGCAGCACTTTTGCTTTTTGTGAAGAATTATTGGCCTTCAGCATTCTTGAAATTCTTCCACATTTAGTTACTGTGAAAGTGAACATTTATAGGCTTACAGGTTAATGCTCAAGTTTGTTTGGAGTGAAAACTGGAAATGCGTGCTCATGTAGATTCTTTTCTTTTGAATCTGTTTTTTTACTGTTTTACTGAGTTTCAGAAAGTTATAGTTTCTTGGATTTCCTACTGGTAAAAAGTAAATCTAGGCTAATATCTTTTCTGGTTAGAGCTTTTGCTGTTCCAGGTAACAAAGTATAAAGTTTAAGTTTCTTGGGTGATTCATGTTTAGTGGTGTTTGTTTTTCTATTAGATTTTTTTTGGTAGGTTAAGTTATTGGACTCCAAGGATGAAGAACCTTTTGGTGGATGTTTCAAACCTTTGTCCCACCATCTCCTTTTCTTGAATATTCTGACTTTTCTTTCTCTCCCACTCTCAACATTTAAGCAGTTTCTGAGTTCTTTTGATTCTACTCCCACAATTCTTACATATACAACTCCTTTCCATTCCAAGCTCTCCTCTTTAGGGCCTCTTTCCAGGCTCTCAGCTGCCAATTTACTCTCCACACTATTGCCTCGGTTACTTTCTTAAAAATACATCTCTAGGCAAGTCAGTTCCCTCCTCAAAAACCTTCAGTGGCTCCCAGTGTCTACAGGATAAAGAACAAAATCCTTAGCACAATATTTGAGTCCTTTTGCCTCTCCCCTACACCTACTTTTCCAGTTTCTTCTTTCATTCTATTAATCTCTGTACTTAATGTCAAGTTCCTATTAAAATATCAACAAATGGCCCTGGCTGGTTTGGCTCAGTGGTTAGAGCATCAGCCTGTAGACCGAAGGGTTGTGGGTTCAATTCCTGGTCAAGGGCATGTACCTGGGTTGCAGGTTCAATCCCCTGCCCCAGTTGGGTCATGCAGGAGACAGCCGGTCCATCTGTCTCTCTCACATCGATGTTTCCCCTCTCTCTCCCTCTCCCTTCCACTCTCTCTAAAAATCAATGGGAAAAGATCCTTGAATGAGTATTAACAAAAACAAACAAATAAAAAATATTAACAAATGGCTTTAGAGAGTTTGTTTCATTCTATCTGAGTGCTAATGTTATGTGCTCACAATTGTAAGTTATTTAAGGCAAAGATGTGTTTTATTTATTTTGACCTTCTCAGAGACTGTACAACCAAGTATTTACAATATATTACAGAGAGACCATGAACTATAATTCACTGTGATGATTGCTCTACCAATAGTTTGGACAAAATGCTATGGAAACCCAAAAGAGAGAACAATTAATATTGCTTGGAAAGGTTCAGGATGAATTCACAGATGAAGTAATATGTGAACTAGACTTTGAAGGATATAAGTAGGATTTCTACAGGTAGAGAAACTGAATAATAAATAAATGAACATTTTCTCTAAGCCTCATATTTTATAATTAGATTCTAACACCTGTGGGCAGATCCCTTGCATGTCTCTTCCTTGTTTGGAGCAATCCACATTTCCTTATTCAGCTGAAACAATGCTTCTCAGGCGAAATGTTATTGCTAAAATCAGTCTAGTTTATCTAATGACTTCAACTTAGCCCTTACATTCTGGAGCTTAGTTGTGGATGACCAATTCAACTATTTTATCATTGCATCCTTAACCTAAGTATTTGGCCATAATCCTCAGCAAAGCTAAAAAAGGACACTGAGTGTTTCTTTGACCACCCACTGACAAAGTCCAATGAAGCTCAGGTATTTCTTGGGATATTTGTATCAACACATAATAGCTGTGATGCATCACAATGTAAACATTTGTATATCAGGACTTTGCCTTGCCACTGTCTAGCCTCTTTTAATCACTGTAGGACACTGGGGTTGCAGTGAAGAGATATCAGATCTTCGGACAGTGGGTGGAGAGAAAAGAGTGATGTGCGTTGAATGGCATTCCTTCCTCTTCCCCTCTGTCAGCTCACTAAGAAAGCAGAAGGATAATTTATTTGTAGATACCTGTACAGAACTCTAGCATAGCACATTTCACAGTGCATGTGTTTGCTTACAAGTAATCTCCCCTCAGGCTGAGAGTTTACTTCTTATATTTATCTTTGTAATATATTCATATTTCCTGCACCTTCCCGGAGCCCATTTGTGGAAAAAGGGAAGACTGGATTTGCTTCATAAAGAATTGGGTTATGGATCTTTTTTTCCTAGAAATCTTATGAAAATTAAAGACCTCCATTTCAAAGCAAAAGATGCACGTAGTAGAAGCTTGCAAAAAATTGTATACATGTTTAGGGAGATCACAGATACCTTGAAACAAACCCATAGATATCAGGTTAAAATTCCCTGAATTAAGAGAGAGGGTAATAAGAAATTGTAAAATAATTTCTCATTCATATTCTTGGTCCAACTACTATCACAGCTGATTGGGCTACCAGACTCAATAAATATTGTGATTAGATGTGGAAAAAGCATCTTACAAACCTAAAGCTTCAGTATCAAGGCCAGTGTGAATAAGAACTTGCGTGTAGTTTACATAATCTAAATTGCCTATTGTTGGGATGACCTAGAGACTTCTTCCTTCCTTTCTTGGTTTAATGAGTTCTGGGTTTTCTATTTTCCCATTAAAATTTCTCCTCTGTAATCCACCCATTGAGTTTCTCTGGCATTTACCTCCTTTCTCACTGCTCACTAAGTCCTCCAGATTCAAGATGATTGCACTCTATCTCAGGATTGGCAATTATTCTAGATCTTGAGAGACAGAATTGGTCTCTAGAAGACTTCAGATGAGAACTCTGACTCAGACCAAGTTATAAAGTACAGAAGTACTTCATGAAAGTGAACGAGGTGACTGAGTATCAGCTATAGGCATTTTGAAAGACATAAGGAATGAGAATGTTCTAAACCTTATGGTAAAACTATCAAAATTAATTTCTCCTTCAGAAATATTTGCTAGAACATGTTCTGAGGATAAAAATTGACACACAATCAAATAAGACTTTGATTACAATTTTGGCACAAATTCAGCTACTGCTATTTCCCACCACTATCAATTCTCCATTATTATTGAGGGCTCCCAAGGTGGGGCAAAGATAATTTGCAGTCTAAATGTTTTTTGTTCACGACTTGAATCTTTCTGGAAATTTTCCTTTCAGATTTTGTGTTTGTTTAGCAGGTTCTTTACAATATACATGTGACTAAAATTATTTTAATAGCCTTAACTGTATTACAATGACAACAATTCTGTAGATCTTGTGACAACACATTCCTCTGTTGAGTTTATTTAATTCCTTTTCAGTGGTTGATATTTGAACCTCTTTCATTTGGAGTAGATCCAGCAACACAATTCATTAAGTGCCTAAACAGGTCCAGGAGGGGTTAAAAGAACACACCACCAATATAAAAACTGCCAATCTATTGTGTAATCTACACAACCTTGTAGTTGAATCTAGGTTCTTGTGAAATTTTAGTCAAGTAACTTCAGGAATGTGATATGATGATGGGGAAGTACTATAAAGAAATTCTACAAGCTACTAAATTTGCTTTATATTTTGTTCCACAATCCTATTTTAATTTCCAATGAAAGGAAATTTCCAAATTTTATGGCTTAAAGTGTTACTTTTTATTGTGCACAGAGAAATTTTTATGAAGGTATATGTTTGGGTGATGGGGTGGTTTTAAAAATACAACATGAGGCTATTTCAAATATCAAATAAAAGGGGAAGCAACTGAGGCATTAGTGATTACAGACGGAAATTACATTTGAACTTGGGGTAGAATGTAATTTACTAAAAATACAACAATCAAATAGTTATTTTTTATAACCCTGAATATCATGTAGGTCATATTGTATTTTGTGATCAGAGCTGAGTAAACACTGTTTACTAATTAATCTGTATTTTTAGTTATTGAAATTTTAAGGACAAAATGAAAATCTAGGTCTTTATGCTGTCACAAAACATGGTCATGAAAACTGTCCATCTAGGCAGTTTTTCAAAAAAATGTATCTATCTCTGTAAAAGGACATGGAGGAGGGAAATCACTGAATTTTCAAATATCCATTTAGATATCATCACTGCTTGTTTCAGGGCCTGATGAGGTGCGGTCTGAGCCCAAAGAATCACAGTCTAGGAGAATTCACAGTCCAGGTCAAGTCACACTTTGGGAGGCCCCTCTTCACTTTGCTTTTAGCTAATTAGGGAAAATCTGATTCACATATACAATAAAGCACTTGTACTAGGAAACAAAAAAAAGGATGAGGCCTTGCCAATTCGTGACTTCTTAATAAGGGTCAGGACAGTATATGGGGATTTCCTATACCCTAAATTTGTTGAATGATTACATAGGTCTGGGGAAAAGGGATATGCTCAGAGTGATTCACCCAACTTTTTTTAGTAATGGGGTTCTGCCTTGCAATTTCCTCTTCTGGCATTATGTGTTGACTAATGGAGGGGGTACGTCTCCAACAGGTGTTTACTCCTACTCGGATTCAAAAGCCTTGGCCTAGGCCTTGACCTGTTGGGCAATGTGGAGTTTAAGCCTTCCTCTCTCAAATGAGTGGATCTCTGATCAGTTATGAAGGGACTTCCCTTGAGATTTATTACAACAGCGTACTGTGGGATGGATATTTGAAGGTAGCTTTCTGTTCTGTTTTGCCATCTTGGGGTGGCTCTAAAAAGCCTTCTTACCTCTGAGAGGAAGAAAATGTTGACAGGGTTGATTGATTACTACACAGAATACAGTGAGGATAATTGGGCAACCTGAATCAGATCAGATAGAAAGATAGGTAGACTGTGATGACACAAGTTTAAATTCTAGGTCTGCAGGTAAAACTTTGCAAAGGGCCTCACCCCAGAGACACTTGCACTGGGGCCTTCTTTGCTGAGTTTCTCCCCTATCCCCAGCACTCCAAGTCCAGATGAATGCCTTAATTTTCAAAGGAAAGGCTCTCTCCTTTCTCTCTCTCTCTCTCTCTCTCTCTCTCTCTCTGTGCGCGCGCGCGTGTGTAAAAGAACAACCTGTTTTTGTGTTTTCTTTTTTTTTTATGATTTGTAACTATCTTTGTAGATAAAATGACAAAATCAAAACCAAGTCAAACATCTTAAAAACTTTGCCCAGGTGGCTGCTGACATCAATATTCTACACAAGATTAAAATTATTTCCCAACATGTATACCCTGCACTCCAATTGATATCTTAATAGCTTGATTAAAAATTTCTCAGAAGTCTATTAGACTCAGGAAACGGTCTGTGGTGTAGGTGAGGATTTTCAGTTTTTGCAATGGAAACTTTTGGCCCCATGAACAGAATAGCACAAACTCAATTAAATGTGCTCTTCCTCCATCCTTGCTTAGTCCAAAGGTAAAAAATGAAAAAACTCCTTGGAAGAGTGTTTAGGTTTGTTTCATTTTTTCCCTCTAGAACAGCCAGGTGGATTCATACGATCCCATTTTTAAATTATCTTCTATCTTCCACTCCAAATAAACCTGGCCACCCCAGCACAATCAGAAAGATCTTTTTTTTTTTTTTTTTTTTGTCATCCTCTAAAGGGCGTTGGGCGGGGTGGGGTGGGGGAAGGGCAAGGGCAAGGGAAAAGGTACTTTTAATTAAAAACAACCAATAACTTGAGGTTTTTAGAATATGGTCTGCCATTTCCTAATTAAGAAATGAGTTTGACAGTCCTTTGGCCAACTCAGTTTAGACACTTATGAAAACCCTAAAGGTCTGGTGGCTATCCAAGCGACAAAACTCCACTCCCCTGTGGGACCCCAAGCCACCCGCCCCAGCCACGCCAGCTCCGGGGTCCTTTCCCTCTTGGCACAGACACCTCAGGTCTGTCTCTAACTCTCAGCTCGGTGTTGTACCAGCCGCCTCATCCTCGCCGCCACCAGGGGCGGACACCTCCCAGCCTCCCTCCCTCGCAGCCGGCGGGACCTATTCCGGGCTGGGGAACAGCAGCTTGGCCGCGACGGCAGGAAGCGAAGCCCTTGTTGATGCTGTTCCACGGCGCGCCTTCCCGCCCTCCGGTGGCCACCTCGGCTCTTCCCCACTTTGGGGCGCCCCCTCCGCGCCTGCGCAGTGCCCTGCGGGGGGCGGAGCTCAGAATCCTGTCAGCGGCAGTGGCAGCGGCGGCGGAGGCGACCGTCAGTTTTCTCTGAAGAGAAGCACGAAACGGACCGGTTGGCTCTTCCCCCTCCCTTTCCCCGCCCTGAACCCCTCTCCTTGCTCACTGGGATTTAGTCCCTCTGGAGTTTTCCCTCCACCCTGCCGCCGTTTCCTCGGTCCTTGGCCCGGTGGAAGTCACTGCCCTCGAGGAGGAGGCAGCGGCAGCCGCCCTAGCCTCACCGCCCCCGGTTCGGTGCCCGCGGTCCCGGAGAGGAGGTGCCACCGCCACCGCCGCTCCCCCCCTCCCGCTGCCCTCGGGCCGGGCTGGGTCGAGCTGCGATGCCCTCGGACTTCATCTCATTGCTCAGCGCGGACCTAGACCTGGAATCGCCCAAGTCCCTGTACTCGCGAGGTCAGTCAGGCTGAGGGCAGGGGCGTGGGGGTGGGGAGGCAGGGGCTGGGAGAGCCTGAGGGGTCCTCCTCTGGAGGGACAGCGGAGCCCAGGCCGGGATGGCCTGACTGGGGGGGTGGGGAGAGTCCGATGGGGTTGGGAGACGGTGGAAGCGGCTGGGAGGAGTGGCGGCCCCTCCCCCGCGGAGCCGCCGGCACTCAGGGCCCAAATGCCGTCGGCCCCCAGGTCTCTGCGGCACCAGTCGCTCTGAGTGTCCGTCTTCCTGTCCGGCCCGCCACACTCCTCCAGCGGCCAACACCGGCCTCCCCTGCTCCGGGATCACCCAGGAGTGGGCCCCGCGCTGGGGCCGCCGCGGTGCGTGGGGCCGCGGCTCCTCTTACCAGGACCATCCTCCCCAGCAAAGTTGCCCCCAAACAGGGGGCGGGGCCTGGAGCTGGTTCAGGGTGCAGGGTCACCATTTTCTCCCCCTCCAGGTTGTTTGTGCATCGTCGTTTTACCCCCTCTCCCTCCGGCCTAGTCCACTCCCTCCCCTTGTTGGGACGGCCCCCCTCGACCAGGCGGTTTGCCTTTCCTCGTCATCTTATTGCTGGAAGGGGCCCTAATTTTCTGTCTTTTCTCTCTTTCTGCCTCAGTGGCATTCTCATAACTTACTTCTCCTTCTCTTTTACAAAAATAGGGGTGCTTTCTCTATATTAGTTTTATTTCTCTCCTGTCCCAGGGGTGCCAGCTCAGGCATAGACGCTGTCCTTTGGAAATATTCTATTTCGTTGCCGTTCAAGGGTGCAGGGAGGGGGCCAATGGACAGAGGTTCCCATTTAAAAACTCTTGGCTAAAGCCTAAAGGGGATTCACGGGATCTAAAATATTAATACTTTAGATGATTTCTACTGGGGTTGAATTCCTGTACTGGACACCGCAAGAATGTGTTAGAACAGGTTCCCTCTGCAAGGGGCATCAAATCAAAATGCTCCCACTGCACTCTTCACCACTTTTTAAACCACTGGGAGGGGGCAAAAGACATAAGTTGGTTATTAATTATTGATTTCACCATATTAAAAAAAATTGTGTGCCCTTATCAATCTCCTTTCTGAGAAATTCAGTGTTTCTTCAGGTTTTGGTTTGATGTATCCATCCGCTGATTTCACCCCTTCCAAAGACCGGGACTTAAGCTTCACATTAGTGTATTTAAATTGTTTAAGTGACTCCTAATGAAATGGTTTACTCCAGAGGGTACAGGTACTGGACTTTGTAGATTGACGATTGAGTTTGTACACAGAGTCCTACTTAGTAACTATAGCCATTGTCTGTAGCTCTGCTGGCAGTTACCATCCTGTAAGATGTTTTTTGGGCAACGTTACCTGAAGCAGTTTGGAAATGTAGCTTTGAGTGTCAGAAGACGTTATCAAGAGATGATTCTTAGAGGAGGGCAAATGTGGTACAATTGAGTACTAAAAATAGTTAAGACATTAACACCATTTGTGCAATAATCGTCAGATAATTTTCCATGAAACAAATGCCTTACGAAAATCTAAATTTAGCATAGAGACCACTGTAGAGACAATTCAGCCTTCTTTCAGAGAGAATATATTCACAAATACGGGCTTTTAGCTCTTAAAGATACATGGCAGTTATGTAAGAGATGTATGCTATCCTTGGCTTTTTTTTTTTTTTTTTTTTAAATCATTCAGCATAAAAAGTACTTAATGCTTTTTGTGTTTTTCAGATTCTCTGAAGTTACACCCATCCCAGAATTTTCATAGAGCTGGACTATTGGAAGGTCAGCAGTGTGCCATTTTAAAGCATATTGTGTGAGTATGCAAAGGCTTTCTCTGAAATGGAGTTTAAATGAGAAAGTGTGAAACTTTGCAAACTCATACAATGTAGTTTTCTCCTAAAGAGCCTGATCCTTCTTTTAGAGCAGCTGACTGTTTCAATGGATTTTTTTGCTGTGTTTCATGTGATTGTTAGCTATTATTGTACCTGCTTTGAGAAGCCTTGAACCCCTTCCCCCCAAATCATTAAAAATTATGTGCTGGGTGTTCTACTTTAGAATTCCAGATATTAATAAGTAGCTTTTTACAACCAAATGAAATGTGAAAAGGCTCAAACGAGATCATGAATATAACTAAAAGAGTGACACCAAACACATATTTAGTTTGAAAATTCACTTTTATATGCTAAGCATTTCAAAATTATATATTATTTATTACAAAAACATTGATGTCATTACTATTACATTATCTTTAAAGATGAGGAAATCCAAGTAATAGAGATGATGATTGAGCTATGCTGAGGAAAAAGGGTTTTAGAACCTTCTGGAAACATTAATAGACTGTAGAATAATTCAAACAACTGACGGTTACTTCAGAAAACTTTATTTTGTGTTGTTTTTAGCATTTTAAGACAGAAAAGACTCTATTTATGTTGTTTTTTAAATAGTTTTGAAGTGATTTCACATATATTATTTTTGACGTTTATAATCCCAGAATTGGACTACAAGGATATTCATTTCCCCATTGTAAAGATCAGTAACCTGAGGCTGAAATTAAGAGACTTGGGGGGGGGGGAGAGTCACACAGTAGCAGAAACAATGCCTTTTGTGTTTTAGTTGGTGCTTTTTACCCAAAGCCAAGCTGCCAATGTAATATATATATGTAACCAGTGCCCGGTGGTGGGTGGGGCTCAGATTCATTTTGTATTTAAGTTTGACTTAAGTATAAGTGTTTGCTTTCTATATGGTAGTCTGGTATAGTGGAGAAAAATGTGGGTTTTGTAATTGAGCTTAAATTTCAATACTAGTTTGGCTACTTATTAGCTCTATGACCTTGACAAGTGATTACCTCTCTAAACTTTAATAGTCTATCTATAAAAATGTATATAATCACTTAAATTTAGTGAGCTAAGGCGTATGAAAATGCTTAGTATAGTGTCTAGCTAAATACATTTCTTTTTTTAGTATAAGCTGAATTGTTTTAACTAATTTAGAACATATGAAAGGTTCTCAAATTATTGATTATATTTATACTTAAAAGAAGCTCATAGATATATATTAGTATGAAAATCAACTACAATATTAGATGAGGAATTAATTAGAAGTGTTTCTTAGTGGATCAGATTTCTGGTTTTTGTTCATATTGTTCAATTTATGACCATGTTGTAGAGTCATTTATGTGTACAAATCCATCCTTTCTCTGGGCAACAAATCAGAGAGTGTCATAGTCATAGAAATTATTAGGCAGGAAAAAGATTTAAAAAAATAGTGTTAATTATTTAAACAAATATTTTTAGCAAGTTGAGGGAAATGCAGACAACCATTTATTATGTATATTTATGTGTTTGTGCCTAAATACTTTCATTAATTTTTCATTTTGGTTGAGAGGATACACAGATATTTAAAGACCACCCTTTTACAGATGATATTTAAAATGTATAAGCTGATACATAAGATGTTTGAGTATTAAGTATGTCATGTCCTTTTATATCTATGATACAGGGTATTATAAGAAAATTGTTTGCTTCTGTAATGAAGATATTTAATGTATGCAAACAATTTCTATTTTTAATCTTTTATTATGGACATTTTAAAGAATACACAAAAACAGAGATAATAAAATAATGAACCCTCATATACCCATTGTCAAGCTTTAACGGTTATCAATCAATGTCTAATCTTGTTCCTGTTATCCTCTCCCCTTCCCCCAGCTGTATTATTTTACAACAAATACCAGACATCATATCATTTAATACATAAATACTTCTGTATTATAGTGACATTTCTTATATTAATTTTTAAAATACTCTCTTTTATTACAGGAAATGTGTTTCTAATTTATTTTAACAAAGTCTCTTGTGTCTCCCTGCTCCCTTTTCAAGATATGGTAGAGCAGGAGGCTACTGCTTCTAGTGTATAGTGTACTTTCTGATCTTTGTTGAAATTGTAGGCCATGTGGTCAGATTTGGGTTCAAATCCTTGTTTCAACATTTGTGTGCGCCCTTGGCTTAGTCATTTTATTTATCTTTTTGTGCTTCAGTTTTCTCATCTTTAAATGAGGGCAATAATAGTGTCTTCATCATAAATTATTGTTGAGGCAAATTCAAGTAAAGCATTTAACCTAGCATATAGTAAGTGTTCAATAAATGTTGGTTAAATTAAAATATTTTAAACGATAACCAGTCTATATAATGCATACTTTTTCCAAACTTAAGTTCTTTCTTTAGAAAAATAAGGTTGGAAAACCTGCAATTGAGTTTTAAAAATAGATTCAAAATTTCTTTACCGTTTAGTTAAGTTTGCATTTATCCTATATATCAGTGCTGGTCCTTCCTGCTACTGCCTTTTTTTTTTAAGATAGGAAATTAATTTTTTAAAATTGAGGTATAATTGACATATGATTTGTATTAGTTTAAGATGTGCAATATAATGATTAGATCTATACATACTGGGAAATGATCACCGCAATAAGTCTAGTTAATTAGGTCACCATACATAGTTCTGCTACTGCTTTTTAAATTTAATGTAGTGATTGCCTGACAATGGGACAAGGAAGGGTCTAGCTCTTTAATACAATCATACATAGCTATTAAAATAATGTTTCTGATGATCCCATAATTATACATAAAACAAGTAAATAAAAGAGATACTTTTGCAATTATTTAAAAAATAATTTGCAAAAAAAAAAATCTTGGACAAAAGTATATGCTATAAGTTTTTACTTTTTGATTCTATTTTTGCATTTTCCCTACCTTTAAAGAAGATAGTTTGTGTGTGTGTGTATATTTTTTTTTTTTTTTTTTTTTTTTAAATACGTTGATCTACAGTTAGAGTGTTCATGTTTGAAGGCTAGGATTCTTCTTTGGAGTGCCTAGACAAAAAGTTCAACGACAGAGAAAAACACTTTCTGTATTGAAAAATATTGATTATAGCATATATTGTTTGCCATATAAAAAAACTGAGATAAAAAACTAAGTGGAAGTATACAAATAAGATTAACTAGGAGGTCATTCTAGAAATATAGAGATGTAAGATAAGATGGTAGAAACTCATATAAAACAGGGAAAATAAGCAAATTGGAAAAATCAAGTAATAAAAAAGTGGATTAAATTTTAAAAATGCTTTAAAATTGCATGACATTATATGATGGATCAGATTAACTGGTTAAATAAGAACTAAACACCAATATGATGCATCCTAGTATAAATAAAACATTTAAGATATGATAAATATGAAATATTACAGTGAGGGAAAAATGAACTACTTTTTTTTTTTAACTACCATCAACCTATTTGATACAATATCATGCATAATTATACTTTATGGTTCACAAATGGAAATTCTAAAATTTAGTAGCAGTGTCTTACTGACTTTATGGAATATTTCTGAATTGCCATTAGACCTGATTTTCTCTTCCTAGGGCCTGTGTTAGTAAGGTAGTTAGGCCATTAACTCTTACATGATGAAATATATGAAGATATCTCACTGGAAAGGATTTTTTGAAAATATTTAAAATCAAAATGAATCTGTTGGATTCTTTTCTTGTTTAGTATCTTTTTTTTTTATTTTTAATCCTCACCCGAGGATATTTTTCCATTTTTGTTCAGATAGTGGGAGGAAAGGAGAGAAAGGGAGAGAGGGGGAGAGAGAGAGAGAGAGAGAGAGAGAGAGAGAAACATTGATGTGAGAGAGACACATCAACAGGTTGCCTCCCGCAGGACCCTGACCAGGGCCAGGATAAACTGCAACCAAGGTACGTGCCCTTGACTGGAATCAAACCCGAGACTCATTGGCATGCGAGCCGATGCTTTAACCACTGAGCCAAACCTGCCAGGGCTGTTTAGTATCTATTAATCTCTATTGATCTGTACCTAGTAAACTAAAAATATCATTATGGAAATAATTATTGAAATGAAATTCAAACATATGACAAAAGTCATACCAACTTCATCCCAATTTCTTGTTTCTAGGAACCATCTTTCTGATTTCCTAGCATTTGTTTTTGTGTCTCTTCCTAAACACTTTCATGATTTTTCTTCAATACTAGAATTCTATTGTTTATTACAGTAAGAGGATAGAGATTCATATTTAATCAGATGGTTCTTGGCCTGCTCTTAATTAACTCTTTAGTACTATACTGTAATGAGTCCCCTAAAAGTTCAAAGTAGTAGTACAGAAAAACATTTCTTTTTTTTTTTAATCCTCACCTGAGAACATTTTTGCATCTATCTTTGGACAGAGTGGGAGAGGGAAAGGGAGGAAGAGAGAGAGAGAAACATTGATGTGAGAGAGGACACATCGAGAGGTTGCCACCCACACCGGTTTGGCTCAGCGGTTAGAGTATCGAGACCAGAGAGTCCCTGGTTTGGTTCCTGCTAAGGGCACGTACCTCAGTTGCAGTTTGTCCCCGGCCCCGGTTGGGGTCTTGTGGGTGGCAGCCACTCGATGTGTCTCTCTCACATCGATGTTTCTCTCTCTCTCTTCCTTCCTCTCTCCCTCCCGCTCTATCTGAACAAAAATGCAAAAAAAAATGTCCTCGGGTGAGGATAAAAAAAAAGAAAAAGTTAACTCATGAGATTGTTTTCTATTAAGAATTTACAGGTTAGAAAAAAATAAAAGATCAAATTAATGTGAACTATCAATTGGGCTTGATTATGTAGTGACAGAGGATAGTTTTGTTAGCTTTACAGAGGTAAAAGGCATTCTTCAATAGAAATGTAGCTTATTAAACTTATTGTCTTTTCTTGTTGCTAAGATTTTATTTCCGGTTAGGTAAAAGACATTTATGTCTCTTTTATTTGCTGTTTTAATAAAAATCAAGGTTATTAAAGGTATAATAAAAGGTATAACAAAGGTGTAATACACTAATTATAAACAAGTACTTGAATGAAAAGGTAGACATTTTCTTTATGTATTAACTACAGATAATGACTTTAGCTTCCAAATATAAATAAAACTTGATGTTGTGATGAAGGATATATATATATCTATATAAATAATTTTTTTTTTTTAATCCTCACCTGAGGATATTTTTCCATTTGTTTTCAGGCAGAGTGGGAGGGAGGGAGAGAGAGAGAGAAACGTCAATATGAGAGACACATTGATTGGTTGCTTCCTGCAGGACTTGGATTAGGGCTGGGGACCAATACTGCAACCAGGGTACATGCCCTTGACTGGAATTGAACCCGAGACTCTTTGGTCTGTGGGTCGATGCTCTAACCATTGAGCAATACTGGCCAGGGCAAGGATCTATATTTTTGATGATTTGAACTGAAGATGTGATTTTTCAGTTACTTTTATTTATAATAACTATAGAAAAATATATTTTTTTCTCTTGCTTTTATTTTTAATACAATAGCCCCAACTTATCTGCGGTTTTGCTTTCTGGGTTTAGTTACCTGTAGTCAGCCACAGTCTGAAACATTAAATGGAAAATTCAAAAAATAAACAATTCAAAAGACATTTTGAGAGAGATCGCATCCACATAACTTTTATTACAATATATTGTTATAATTGTTCTACTTTATTTTTACTTATTGGGTTGATCTCTTATTGAGCCTAATTTATAAATTAAACTTTCTTATAGGTAAGCGTGTATAGGAAAAAAACATAGTATATATAGGGCTTGGTATTATCTGAGGTCTCAGGCATCCATTAGGGGTCTTGGAACATATCCCCCTTGGATAAGGGAGGAATACTGTATTTACCTGATACATAGGTGATGATTATTTTTGCTATGTTATAGCCAGCCATAAATTTTTTAAAATTATGTTTTTATGCCCTGGCCAGTTTGGTTCAGCAGTTAAGAGCGTCAGCCTGAGGACCAGAGAGTCCCGGGTTCGGTTCCGTTAAGGGCATGTACCTTGGTTGCGGTTTGTCCCTGGCCCCGGTTGGGGTCGTGTGGGTGGTAACCAGTCGATGTATCTTTCTCACATTGATGTTTCTCTCTCTCTTTTCCCCACTCTCTCCCTCCCGCTCTATCTGAAGATAAATGCAAAAATGTCCTCGGGTGAGGATTAAAAGAAAAAAAAATTATGTTTTTATTTTTTTAGAGAGAGAGGGAGAGGGAGAGAGAAATGTCTGTCGGCTGCCTCCTGCATGCCCCCTACTGGGGATCGAGCCAGCAACAGAGGCATGTGATTGCATCTTTTTCCCATTTAGAAACATTATGGTTAGTCTTTTAGTACATTTGGTACTTGGTTTTGAAGGTAAGACAAGAACAGAAAAGTTTCTAATAGTGAGCTAAGTTGTTGATTACTCTTTATAAATTGAGCTTTAGTTTTTTTTGTTGTTGTTTTTTTTAATCCTCATCACAGGACATTTTTGCATTTATCTTCAGACAGAGTGGCAGGGAGAGAGGGGGGAAGAGAGAGAGAGAAACGTCAATGTGAGAGAGACACATCGACTGGTTGCCACTCTCACGACCCCAACCGGTGGCAGGGACAAACTGCAACCGAGGTACGTGCCCTTAGCAGGAACCGAACCCGGGACTCTCTGGTCCACAGGCCGACGCTCTAACTGCTGAGCCATGTCATCCAGGGCTTGAGTTTTAGTTTTAAAAATCTGCTTAAAGCAGTCTTTGTAGGACATTTTAAAAGGAACTATGTTGGTAAAGAGAAGAAAGACTAATAAATTCAGTGTTGTTATAATTGAAAACATTTTTGAGCAGGTATGTATATCAGCATTTTATAGGTATTTTTCACATTTAATTTTCAGAAAAATCCTATTAGATAATATCAGTATCCCTACTTCATAAATGAGCAAACAGAGGTACAGGGGATTTACTAATTTTCCCAAGGTCATGTAGCTAGTGGAGGAGGCTGGAATTTGAAACCTGGCAGTTTTACCCCAGCATTTTGAGCTTATCCTGACTTTCTTATAGTACAAACATCTTATAATGGCATTTGCACTTTGGGCTCTATTAAGTTTATACCATTGTTCAGATGGTGTAAAAAGTACTTTGTATAGGATTCTTTAGCTAAATAGCTTCCATAAAGTAATGAGAGAAATTCTATAAGACACATAAAAATCAGTGAAGAATATGATGATGACCTTGGGGGAATATTTTAACACTCAAAATTAGCAAATCATTGCCTGGCTTGATGGATGTCTTAGCTGAAGCACTTTGCTTGTTGAACCCTCTCTGTCTTGACTGATGATGGTACTCAGAAATGAAAAGTAGGGCAATGATAAGCAAGCCACCACCTAAGGAGAATTACTTTAGAAATAGAGGATGCCATGGGGCTCTGATTTCATTGGCAGTAGTTTTATGGAAGCATAGTAATAATTTTACCCTATTTCTGCTGGTATGTTTCAGAGCCTAAGTTTGAAAAGAAATGAGCAACTTAAAAAACAGTACTACTAGACCCTTAAGAGTTGGTTTTATTTCTTGATATGGTTGGTCTTTGCTTCTGAACATCCTGAAAATATTTTGTTAGGTATTTAAAAAAAAGAAATTTTAATTCTAGTTTGGCCTTGAGATCTTGTAGAAAACCATGTAAGCATTCCTTTTCTTCATCAAAGACATTATCAGTCTTACTTACTTAAGAATTTTGAGGAAGAACAACTGAAATAATGTTAGAGGACTTTGAAAACTATGAAGTGCTGTATGAATAGCAATATTTTGCATAGGGCTGTATTAATTTGCTTTAGTTTTTCTTTTCACTGCCTCCCCCCCTTTTTTTAATCTTCCCCTTCTTTGCATGTCTTCATTTTCTCATAGTACTCTACATTTTGCTTGTTGGTTCTGCTGTTACTACTTATATCTTCCCTTTCTCTTCTTTAAAAAAACAAAACAAAAACCATCTTTATAGAAGTACACTCCTTTTAAGTGATCCATGAGTTTTTAACAAGTGTATACATTTGTATAATCACCACAGGCAAGATACAGAACATTTCAGTCACCCCATAAAGCTACCTCTTGCTTTTTTGTAGTTAATTCTGCTCACTCCAGCCCCTCAGCCAACTACTGATCTGTTTTTTCTTACCATAGATTAGTATTGCCTTTTTTAGAATTTCCTATAAATGGATTTATACAGTGTATACACTCTTCGCGTCAATTTTCATTGTTCAAATACTGGAACTTTCTAAAAGGGAAAGCTATTTTATAAAGGACAAAAGGTAACACGACATTTTTTATTCTCATATATTTCTATATTCTATAATGTACCAAATGTCTATTTAAGGCTTTTGCCCATTTTTAAATGGAATTATTTGTCTTTTTATTGTTGCGTTGTATGAGTTCTTTATATATTCTATGTACAAGTCTCTTATCAGATACATGATTTGCAGAAATTTTCTCCAAATCTGTGGATTGTCTTTTCACATTCTTGGTATTGTCTTTTGATGCATAAATGTTTTTAATTTTGTTGAAGTCCATGTTTTCTATTTTTGTTGTGTTGCTCATGCTTTGTATCATATTTAAGAAACCGTTGCCTAATCCAAGATCATGAAGATTTACATGTATGTTTTCTTCTAAGATTTTTATAGCCTTGGCTCTTAACTCTTAGGTCTTTGATCCATTTTGAATTAATTTTTGTATATGGTGTGAGGTAGGGGTCCAACTTCATTATTTTGCATGTGGATATCCAGTTGTCTTAACAGTATTTGTTGAAAAGACTATTGTTTTCAGCCCGGCCGGTGTGGCTCAGTGGTTGAACGTTGACTCATGTACCAAGAGTTCGCCGATTTGATTTCACAGTCAGGGCACATGCCCAGGTTGTAGACCCAATCCCCAGTGGGGGAGCATGCAGGAGTTGGCCAAATGATGTTCTCTCTCATCAATGTTTCTGTCTCTCTTTCCCTCTCCCTTCCTCTCTCTCTAAAATCAATAAAGAAATATATATATATATATAAAAGAAAAGACTATTGTTTCCTGTTGAATAGATTTGGCACCCTTGTTGAAAATCAACTGGCCATAGACATATGGGTTTATTTCTGGATTCTGTTATTTTCCATTCATCTATATATTCATCCTTATGGCAGTACCATACTATCTTGATTACTGTAGCTTTGAAATAAGTTTTGAAATTGGGAAAGATGAGTCTTCCAACTTTGTTCTTCACTTACAAGATTGTTTTGGCTATTCAGAGTCCTTTGAATTTCCATTTGAATTCTGCAAAAATCTCAATTTCTGCAAAGAAAAAATTAGTTGTAATTTTAAAAGGGATTATATTGACTTGGTTTGTCAGTTTGAGGAGTATTGCCATTTTCATTGTATTAAATATTCCTGTCTATGATCATGAGATGTCTTCCTTTTACTTAGGTCTTCTTTAAGTTTTTTTTAACAGTGTTTTGTAGTTTCAGACTATACCTTTTATACTTCTTTTTAAAATAAATACTTTAAAATAAATATTTTAAAAAGAAGTATAAAATTAAAACGACTATGAGGTATCAAAATGACTATGAGGTATCACCTCACACCTACCAGAATGGCTGTCATCAACAAATCATCAAACAACAGGTGCTGGCAAGGGTGTGGAGAAAAGGGGACTCTAGTACACTGCTGGTGGGACTGCAGACTGGTGTAGCTACTATAGAAAACAATATAGTGATTCCTCAAAAAATTAAAAATTGAACTGCCATTTGACCCAGTGATCCCACTTCTCGGAATATATCCTAAGAAGCCTGAAACGCCAATCAGAAAGAATATATGTACCCCTATGTTCATAGCAGCACTATTCACAACTGCTAATATCTGGAAACAGCCCAAGTGTCCATCAATAGATGAGTGGATAAAAAAACTCTGGTACATATACACAATGGAATACTATGCAGCTGTAAGAAAGATCTCTTATCCTTTGAGATGACTTGGAGGGACCTGGAGAGTATTATGCTAAGCGAAATAAACCAATCAGAGAAAGGCAAATATAACATGATCTCACTTATTTGTGGAATATACTGAACAAAATAAGCTGATGAACAAAATACACTCAGAGACACAGAAGTAGGGTACAGACTGACAAACCTCAGAAGAGGGCGGCGGGGAGAAATAAACCAAAGAACTTATATGCATAACCAATGGACAGCAATGCCATGGGGGGCAGGAAAGGGATCAGGAGGAGGGTGTCAATGGGGGAAAAGGAAAAACATCTGTAACAAAAATATATTAATTAAAAAAATAATAAATTATTTTATTCTTTTTAATCATTGTCTTAAGTGGTAATAAAATTATGGAAATAATTTGAGGAAAGGTCTCTCAAAACTTAGGAGAGCTTAAAAAGAATTTTTTTTCTTTCACCCCAGGATATTTTTCCATTGCTTCTTAGTGTGGGAGGGAGGGGGACAGAGAGAGAGAGAGAGAGAGAGAGAGAGAGAGAGAGAGAGAGAGAGAGAGAGAGAAACATCGATATGAGAGAGACACATGGATTGTTTGCCTCCTGCACGGCCCCAAACAGGGCCGGGGATCAAACCTGCAACCCAGGTCCATGCCGTTGACTGGGAATCGAACCTATGACCCTTCAGTCTGCAGGCTGACGCTCTACCTGCTGAGCCAAACTGGCCAGGGCAACTCTTAGGAGAGCTTTAATATTAAAGTCCTAGATTATGCGTATATTCGGGAAAAGACACCCAAATCATGATAAGATAATTAACTGTAAAATATTATAATCAGCCACAGAATTAAAGCTGCAATAAACCATAAAAAACATTTAGTGAAGTCCGGTTTTGTTTTTAAAGTTATACTGAATGGTAATTTTCTTATCTTTATTGTTGTAAGTATTACAGATGTTCCCCCTTTTTCCCCCATTGATTCCCTCCTCCCCGCTCCCACCCTCCTCCTGCCTTCCCCACACTATTGTCTGTGTCCATTGGTTATGCATATATGCATATATAAGTTCTTTGGTTTATCTCTTCCAACTCCCAGCCCTATCCCCCTTCCCTCTAGGGTTGGCAGTCTGTTCCCTACTTCCATGTCTCTGGATCTATTTTGATTGTCAGCTTATTTTGTTTATTATATTCCATAAGTAAGTGAAATCATGTGTAGTAATTTTCTCAAGGGCAGAGACTATGCTTTGATTTTTCATAGCATCTGGCACAAGTGCTTTATATCTGAAAGGGGCTTGATATTTGTTGAATGAATGAATAAGTGAATGAATACCACATCCAGAAAAGAAGGAAGAAATGGTATTGGAGGTCTGAGAGAATTGTGCTCTAGTTATATACAACATGTAGAAAGCTTCAATTGAAATAATAATTGCATTTAAATGACTACCAATGGAAACTTAGGCCTTTAAAGAATTGTAGGTATTTAGTCTGTAAAGACAAAAACTTAGATAATTTAGATGAAAATAGAGGTGGATTTGTTCACTAATACTCAAATAAGAAAGTTTTCTTGGAGCATGAAAGCGACAGGGCAAACAGTGTAATATAGAGAGCAAAAGTTCTCTTAAGGGAACTTTTACATGTTACAGACTGAAAAAAAGATCTAGAATGGTTAGTTAAATTAACAGATAATAGGACCACCATGGATAATTGAGAAAGCTAGAGATGCGACCTTAGTTTTATAGCATAGAAATAATGTCCGGTGCCTTTATCAGAAAACATAATTTTTCCCAACAGGACTTTTCTCCCCTCTATGTTTGGGAGGATTTGGGGGGTGGGGGTGGGGTGGGTCTTAATTTTAAAAAGGGTTTTCAAAAGTCTGTGCCCCACAGAACAGAATAATCAATAAATATGAGGTAATTGTGAAACTGGAAATAGACCTATTTGCTCAATATCATCTCAGGTCTTTTACTAGGCATATTTTCCCTGGGCCTTTAAGTAGAGTGAAGTGGGGTATGTGTGTGGGTACATGTGAGGATCACTTCTGTCAAACCCCAACCCACAACAACTATTAAATTAATCTTGTAATTTTTAACTGTCATATTCCAGGAACAAACTTTAAAAACATAAATCAGTGGAAAGTAGGATTTAGCAATATTATAAATAGATAGATTTTTAAATATCTATATCTATTTCATGTGCAGAAACACTGCATGGAAATTTTTTAGCTTTTAATTTCTGCAGGGTCCTAGGAGCAGTGAGTGAGCATTTTTAACACTGATTTGGGACTATCAAGCTTGTATTATTCCACTACTTTTGGAATAATTGTGTTAAGAGTTAAGAATACTTTTTAAATATTTTTTTTTCCTGACTAGGAATTAGTCTTTGAATTGTAAGATTTAAAAATTTTTATTTATTTATTTATTTATTTATTTATTTATTTATTTATTTATTTATTTATTCCTCACCTGAAGATATGTTTCTTGATTTGAAGAGAGAGAGAGAAACATTAACGTGAGAGAGAAACATCTATCAGTTGCTCCCATATGTGCCTGAGCAGGATGCAACCTAGGTATGTGCCCTGAAGGGGAATCAAACCCACAATCTTTTGGTGTGCAGGATGATGCTCTAACCAACTGAGCCACCTGGCCAGGGCTTGAATTATGAGATTTTTAAGTCCAAAAGATTTGGGGGTTTTTTGTTTGGAGTTTTTTGGTCATTTTACTCCTATGATTGGTATTCTTTTTTTAATCAAAACATTTTTGTGATATAATTGATATATTAAACTTGTATTAGTTTTAGATATATAACAATGATTTGATAAATGTATATATTGGGAATGATTACTTCAGTAACTTTAATTGACATCCATCACCACACATAGTTACAACATTTTTTCTTGTGATAAGAACTTTTAACATGTACTGTCTTGGCAGTTTTCAAATATACAATACAGTATTGATAAGTATAGTCACCATGCTGTACATTACATTCCCAGACTTACTTATGTTGTAACTGGAAGTTTGTACCATTGACCACTTTCATCCATTTTGCCCACCCTCTCCTGCCTCTGCCCTATGCTCCCTGCTTCTGGCAACCACCAACATGAGTTCAGTTCTTTGTTTTTTGGAAGTGAGATCATACAGCATTTGTCTTTGCCTGACTTATTTCCTTATGTGGTATATCCATTTAATAGAAGACTATTTAGTGGTAAAAAGGAATGAATTATTGATAAATGCTATAACATGGGTGGATGGTCCTTGAAAACATGCTAAGTGAAAGAAGCCAATCACAAAATATCATATATTGTATGATTCTACTTGTATGAAATGTACAGAGTAGGCTAATCTATAGAGGCAGAAAGTAGATTAGTGGTTCCTAGGGGTAGGTTGAGGGTTGGGGGGTAGAGGGATGATAGTTAAGGGGTTTGGGATTTTTTTTTTGAGAGGGGTGATACAGATGTTCTAAAATTATTGTAATTGTTGTACAACTTTGTGAATATACTAAAGCCAAGTGTCTGTCAACAGATTAATGTATAAATAAAATGTAGTATACACTTAAGTATTCCCCCTTAAAAGGGAATGAAATTCTGATGCATATTACAACATAGATGAACCTTGAAAATATATGCTAAATGAAATAAGCCAGACCAAAAAAAGCCAAAAGGGCAAATATTGAATGATTCCGTTAGATACCTAGCATAGAGACAGAAAGTAGAATAGTGGACACCAGGGAAAATGGGGAAGAAGGCATTGAGGAATTATTGATTAATGGTACAGAATTTATGTTTTAGATGTTGAAGAATTCTGGAAATGGATAGTAGTGATGGTTGCACACAACATTGTGAATGAAGTTAATGCCATTGAATGGTACACTTTAAAAATGGATACAATGGTAAATTTTGTTATGTATATTTTTACTACAAAAATATATGTTAAAACACAAACAATTTTAAGGGTCTGAGATATACTAAGTGTTTTGTAAAGTTAATGAGACAGAGATAATTGTGTGGTGGCACATGGAAAGGAAACTATTTTCATTTTTCCATTTAACAATATATTTTAGTTTTATGTTTAGGCATTTATGGTTTTCTTCCATTTTTATAAAGTGAATTTCTCTTTGCTTTCTACAGGGACATAAGATCTTTAGCTTTAAATGTGTGATGACTTAAATACCACTGAGTGTGCAACATCTTGGATAATCAAAACAAATTTTTGATGAGCCAGACTAGACTACAGATGACTTTGTGAAAAATTCATGAAGTAGACACATTAACCTCGTTTAGATTGGAAAATTTTTTAGTACTAATATTCATGGTTGACGTCATTTTGTTGATTTCTGGAAAGCAAATGTTTATAGTATTTAATAGTAGCAAGAGGATTGCAGTTTTCTGATAAATGTCACAGAATTGTGGCAGTGAGCCAGGAAGAAAAGCTGCATTAGTGTAGTGAGACAGACTTCTGTAGTTATGGAAACTATAAACCCTACTAAGTCTCAAAAAGGTATTCTCTCTGTATTTGTATTATTAATTAGACGTTAGTAGAGGTTAATGAGGACCCTGGATAACTGATAGTCTAAATATAGGTATAATTGTATTCATCACAAGGCGTATGTAAAAGGCATTGTTGAGTAGTTTAGTATTTGTTTTGTGTGAATGTGAAAGTACTTTATTTATCTTTAATTTGATTTATTAGGATCCTCAACTATTAGAATACTTTCTATATAAAAGGATGTTTTCCTAGATTATTGCCACAGCTCAAGTTTTAAGTGAGAGAATATGAACATAATTCAATTTAGTATAATTTAATTAATCTTAACTGGTACTTGTTTATTGGAAAATGCATATTAATCTGTGCACAAGTAAATTTTATGAATAAATAATGTTTTAGGTATAAGTTGGCATGCTAGTAATTTACAATAATTTTTGTAAAACAACTACTGCTTTTACCAAGTAATAATTTCCTGATGGATACCCTAACTGGCCTATAAGCTTAATATTTCCCCTAATTATAGAAACTAACTTACTCTAAAGAATACTTAAGATTAGATCTGTAATCAGGGTTACCTGTACTCATTTGGTGAAATTATAATGAGCTATTTGAGGTGGCAAGCTTCAGAAGGGAGATGGTGGCTAATTCTAAAAATAGAAAGGTAACCTAGAGCTGAAAAATAGCCATTGAGTAATTGTGTTCTCACCATATTTGTTGGCTTATTTGTGTGTAAATCCAAAAGTGCATTTTCCCTTAAATTCAATTGTGTTTTGTTCTCTTATACACCAGTACTAGGGAGTATTTCTTCAATTTGCTAGGCCTTTTCAGAAACATCAACTGTCAACCAAACATAGAAGCAAATTGTATTTTGAGATTAAGCAAGAAAACACATATACATAGACACAGACAACAGTGTGGTGATAGCCAGAGGGAAAGGGGGGTGGAGGGTAGGCGGATGTTGGCAAAGGGTGTGGAAATGAGGATGGAAAAAGACTTTGCTTGGGGTGATGGGTGCATGATGTAGTGAGCAAATGATGTTTTGTTGAGTTGTTCACTTGAAACCTGTATGATTTTGTGAACCAATGTCATCCCAATAAATTCAATTAAAAAACTGTATTTTGGAATCTCCCAAATTAAACAGATTTAGAAATGAAATTTAACAGTCCTTTATTGTATAAAGAAAATGAAACAGAAAAGTCAACTATAAGAAGTTCTTTGGAAAAATCATTTAAGGTTGGACCCTATAATATTGCCCAGAAAAGAGAACTCCATCCATTTGGAAATGCCAAATTGGTGGAGAGAAGGTCTAGGACTTCTTCCATTAAGAAATTTTAATTTTCACCACTCTCTACTTCTGGAACAAAGATAGACCAGAGCACTGAAGAGTCCTTATTAGTGTGTTTGACTTTCCTTTTCCTACTTCCTTTTTTTAGTAGGACTTTGTTCTCATCTACTTGTCCATTAATTGCATATTGCAGAGATCATGGATTGTAGTAAACGTAGCTTTTCATAAAGAGACTGGATGGTGGGTCCTGTAAGAAAAGGACCATTTTAGTAATCCAAATGTGGATGAGCTATACTAGGACAGATGAGCACTCCTCATTTGGATTGCCAAAATCCTTAAAAGTAGATAAAACTTCAACTCAGAAATTCAAAGGATAAAATTTGATAAAAATAAGAGTAAAAAAAAGTTTCATCGTTTGAAACAGCTGGGAATAAAGTAAAAAGCAATATCCCTGATTTTGGTATTTAACTAAGATTGAATAGAAACTTCAGATTGTAGAGTCTATACCTCAGCATAATTCATATCACCTCTTTGAGTTTTCAGGGTAAGGCTTTTTTGAATTCCAAACCCAGGAATTAAAAGAGAAGTCTTTCTTTTAATCTGGAGCAGAAAGTTATTTTTCATGATATTTTGTTCTTTTGTTTTTCATTACTGCTTCACTGTATATTACTGCTTCACTGTCTTCCGTCATAGGTGGCTCTGTCACCCCAGGTTATCTAAAGAGATCCTTACTTTAGCATTTGCGGGACTTTTCAGTACAGTTTTTAATCAATGCTCAGTACAAGGTGCCTAAACATGAATATTCTAAATAACCAATAAATTGACAAATCTTGTTTTAGGCAATTGGGCTATGGTATACAACAAAGTGGTTTCCTAATAATTTTAGGTTTGAACATTTATTTTATCCTCACCTGTGGACATTTTTGCATTTATCTTGAGATAGAGCAGGAGGGAGAGAGGGAGGAAAAGAGAGGGAGAAACATTGATGTGAGAGAGACACATCGAGTGGTTGCCACCCACATGACCCCATCCGGGGCCGGGGACAAACTGCAATCGAGGTACATGCCCTTAGTGGAAACCAAACCCGGGACTCTCTGGTCCGCGGGCCGACGCTCTAACTGCTGAGCCAAACCGGCCAGGGCATGAACATTTATTTTAAAAAACTAATAGTTGAAGTTCAGGATTTTTCAGGGAGAGGTGTTGCACAATACAGAACAGTACTATTTCTATTTCTTCTTTGTATCATTAAAGTAAAACTTACTAAGTTGAACTTCAATTTGAACATATTGGAAAATTGTCATTGATAGTTACTTTGTCTCAAGTTAGAAGATTATAAGGAGAAAAATTCTAAAATGGTTTAGACAAAATTATATTTTAAGTTTAATGTTCTATAAATTTCAGATTGTGTTCTATATCTTTTTCTGTGCCCCTCCTTCCCCTGCCCCAGCCTGACAGGATAGGAAAGTTTATTTTACTTAATTATTTTTCAGTTTTGCTAAACATTTTTTAAATGGCTAACTTATGGCCAAGTATAAAAAGACATTGAGTCTCTCTTGCTTCAAAGGTGAGTTGTTTATAAAATTACTCTCTCTTGCCTCACTCAATTTCTGTGTTGAAATATGGTCACTTTATATTGCGAGATCCTATTCTCTGTTTTATAGCAGATCCAATTCCAAGGTCTAATGTCCAACTATATAGGAACATTTTAATATCCCACTTCATGAGACCTTAGAGCAAGACTGCCTGGGTTCAGGTTCTGGTTATTGTTTACTAGCTGTGTGACAGCTTGAAGAATTTAATTGACCACTCCATTCCTCAGTTTCCTCATCTGTAAAATGCTGTTGATAATAGAGTTTACATGAAAGGGTTGTAAGAATTAAATGAGTTAATATAAGTTAAGTGCTTACAATAGTGCCTAGCAAAAGCGACATTAGTTGCTGTTATTATTATAATATAGTTTCTACATATTTTTTTGAAAAGTTTGAAAGAAACATACTTCTATTCTAAGATCATTAGTGCCAAAGAAAAAGTAGAAAACACCACATTTTAAATAAAGCAGAATAAACATCAGGATTAGTCTGTTGGGCATTCTGTGTTTTTGTGGTCATTTTCCTTTGAGTGTTTTTTTTTATTTGTCTAATTGTTGGAATAATAGTGCCAAAGTTTCTCTGGGTTTAAAAACAAGAATTTCTGCTAGTGCAAGAGCAACTAATGCTGTTGGCCATCTCTGTTTAAAAAAATATTTTTTCTT
This sequence comes from Tadarida brasiliensis, assembly GCA_030848825.1. Classification (NCBI taxonomy): domain Eukaryota; kingdom Metazoa; phylum Chordata; class Mammalia; order Chiroptera; family Molossidae; genus Tadarida; species Tadarida brasiliensis. Next base: position 33,417,972 of record CM061276.1, on the reverse strand, counting down.
TATTGATTTTAGAGAGAGAAGAAGGGAGGGGTAGAGAGGGGTAGAGAGAGGTAGAAACATTGATGAGAGAGAACATCGACTGGCCGCCTCCTGCATGTGCCCTGACTGGGAATCGAACTGGTGACCTCTTGGTACATGGGTCGACCCTCAACCAGTGAGCCACACTGGCCGGGTGGCCATCTCTTTTTTACTAATGATTGCACAGGCAAGGATGTCTCGACATTAAGGCTCAGTTTTCTTTTTCTGGGTAAGATGAAGGGGGAAAGCTTTAGATAGTTGATTCCAGGCTGACCGCATGGAAAGATTACTTTCCGTTGTATTTTATTTGCAATTCAGTTAATCTAGAGAGGAACCTGTGTGGTAGGGGGGGAAAATATGGAATTTGTAGTCAGAAAACATATTTAAATATCAGTTTTACATTTTACTAGCTGTATTTATTTTCATCCTTTTATTCTCATTTCCTCTGTATGTAACAGGATTATTATGAAGTTTATATGAAATATTTTTCATTATTTTAAACATTATTTGAACGTACATTTAAAATTTACTCTGGGTATTTTAGAAAACATCAAATATATATTTGAAAGAAAGTAAGTTAATTTTTCTGGACAAGTGATTTTTTGGGGTGTTTAAGATATTTTTAATAAAAAATATTCAAAAATTGAAAGCTTAGCCCTGGCCGGTTGGCTCCGTTAGAGTGTCAGCCCGCGGACCAAAGAGTTGCGAGTTCAATTCCAGCCAAGGGCATGTACCTCGGTTGCGGTTTGTCCCCAGCCCTGGTCAGGGTCGTGTGGGAGGCAACCAATCGATGTCTCTCTCTCACATTGATGTTTCTCTCTCTCTTTCTCTCTCCCTCCCTCTCCCTCCCTTCCACTCTATCTAAAGATAAATGGGAAAAATATCCTAGGGTGAGGATTTAAAAAAAAACAAAACATTAAAAGCTTGATTTTTTTTCAGATATAATAAAATTATACTTTTAAGCTTATTACAAAAAAAAATTGGGCCATTGTGAAAAGTATAAAGCGTATAAGGAAAATAATATGTAATCCTGCCACTCAGAGATAGCCACTGTTCACATTTTGACATACGGTATGTCATTCTGTACTTTGTCTTTTCTGTGTATATATGGACATTTCATATTTATTTATTTTTCTAAAATAGGATCATATTGCCCTGGCCAGTTTGACTTAGTGGTTAGAGTGTCAGCCCATGGACCAGTGAGTCTCGGGTTTGATTCTGGTCAAGGGCAGTTGGTCCCTGGCCCTGGTCAGGGTTGTGCAGGAGGCACTGAGTAGATGTGTCCCTCTCACATCGATGTTCCTCTCTCTCTTTCTCCCTCTTTCTCCTTCCCTCCCACTCTATCTGAAGATAAATAGAAAAATGTCCTCGGGTGAAGATTAAAAAATTAAAAAAATAAATAAAATAGGATCATCTTGTGAATTTTGTAACCTTCTTTTTTCTCTTAGTGTATTTTGAACACCACTCTAGGTTAATAAATGGAGCATAACTTAGCTTTATTTTTTATTATAAAAACTTCAAATATTAAAAATAGGAAGAATAAAGTAAAAAACACCCATCTTTCATAGGTAACTATTATTATATTTCTTTACATATATATTTTACATAAATGGAATTATTTTTATATGATTTTTATACTGTTTATAGCCTTCTTCCTTCATTCAACAATATGTTCTGTTTTCTATGATCCAAGTAGGTCTATGTATTTATTTATTTATTTTTAATAATTCTCACCCAAGGATATTTTCCCATTTATCTTCAGATAGAATGGGAGGGAGGGCAGGAGGGAGACAGAGAAAAAGAAACATCAGTGTGAGAGGACACATTGATTGGTTGCCTCCCACATGACCCTGACGAGGGCCAGGGACCCAACCACAACCAAGGTACATGCCTTGACCGGAATCAAATCCAAGACTCTTTGGTCCACAGGCCAACGCTCTAAATGCTGAGCCAAACCAGCCACGGCATATGTCTTTATTTTTAATGGCTACATTTTATTTCATAACATGGATATGCCATCATTGCCATCATTTATTTAATCAGCCCTCTATTAATGACATTCAGAATGTTCTAGTTTTGCTTTTATGAACAATGCTATAGACAGCCTTCTTATATATATGTGTTGTCTGCATACTTAACTATGTTTTGTAATTTAAATTTATAAAGGTATAATTGCTGGGGAAAAACAAATACACATTTGAAAGAATTTTGATACCTATTGCTTCATTGCCTCCAAAAAGTTTTCACCAATTTATGTCCATTAGTAATATCAATTTTTCTGAACTTTCGTCAGTACCAAGGATTACTTTTATTTATTTATTTATTTAGTTTTAATCCTCACCCGAGGATATTTTTCCATTTATCTTCAGATACAGTGGGAGGGGGAGAGAGAGAGAGAGAGAGAGAGAGAGACACACACACACACACACACACACACACACACACACACACACACACACACACACACACACACACTGATTGGTTGCCTCCCGCTCGACTCCGACCAGGGCCTGAGGACTAAACTGCAACCGAGGTATGTGCCCTTCCTTGACCGGAATCAAGCCCACGACTCTTTGCTCCACGGGCTGATGCTCCCACCACTGAGCCATACCGGCTGGAGCCCAAGGATTATCTTTAAAAATTACTACAATTTAATATTCTATGCTATCTTTTTTTTTTTTTTTTAATCCTCACTCGAGGACATTTTTGCATTTATCTTCAGATAGAGTGGGAGGGGGAGAGGGAGAGAGAGAGAGAGACATCAGTGTGAGAGAGACACATCGACTGGTTGCCACCCACATGACCCCAACCGGGGCTGGGGACAAACTGCAACCGAGGTACGTGCCTTAGCGGGAACCGAACTGGGGACTCTCTGGTCCGCGGGCCGATGCTCTAACCACTGAGCCAAACTGGCCAGGGCTCTTATTCTTTAATTAGCCATTATAATAGAATTTTTTTATGTATCTATTGGCCTTTTGTATATCTTTTTGAATTGTCTGTTCTTTTGCTAATCATTTTCCTCCTAATTCATCTAAAATTCCCTAAAAAGGTAAATTATATTCTTATGGATGATATGTATTACTTAGTTGTCATTGACATTTTTCTATAAAAAATTATTATAATATTCATAAACTATTGATCATTTTATAAACTCCAAAGATCCACAGTTGTTGAGTAGTTTCCATGTAATTTATAAGATTGAGTAAATTGGAGTTCTTTTGGTTCCTCATAATGTTACTTAGCTTAAAGTTTTTAGTTTTTTTAAAAAATATTTTTTCTTTATTGATTTTAGAGAGAGAGGAATGGGGGGAGGGAGAGAGATAGAAACATCAATGAGAGAGAACATCGATTGGCCACTTCCTGCATGCCCCGCACTGGGGATTGGGCCCACAACCCGGGCATGTTTCCTGACCGGGAATGAAACAAGCAACCTCTTGGTGCATGGGTTGACACTCAACCACTGAAGCCACACTGGCTGGGCTAGCTTAAAGTTTAAAGGGTGTTAATACTTACAAAATTGACAGTTTTATAATCTTTTAATCACTCTACTCAATTCATCCTTCTTAAAAATACATTCTAGAAAGATAACATTGTTTATTTTAAATAACAATATATTAATGCTTTGTTTATTGTATAACTAAGGGCTGTAGATATTATATCTTTTAAAGCAGATAATATATTTGATATATTATAAAATCTGAAAGTCTTCAGCTATTGAGATATTAAAATTTAATTATCTGGAATTTTTGAAATTCTGTGCTTTTTTAAGGTATACATCATTGGAAGAGTGAATTTCCTTTTAGTTGTTAATTTTGTAATTGTGATAGATCACCTCTTTGTTAGCCTCAGTGTTAGGTACTTGCTATTTCAGAGATAGACTGAGGTACTTGTGGTAAAATATTAATCATCTCAGCAGTACCATGTGTCATAGTTCAGTGTAGTATGTGATTAATTAAACGTTAAAGCTGAAGTAAGTGTGCTGATCTAAGAATACCACTATTTAGTTGTTGGTTTCTTTAAAGTATTTATTTATTTAAGTTAGTCTCTGAAAATTTTAAGTGGAATAATTTACTGTTGGAGTATAGTAGTATTTATACTTGGGAATTTAAAATTGGGTAGAGAGGCATGGATATAAGAATGAATTCACATCCATTTTCTGCCTGGGTAATTTAGGAATGTAGTCCTTTTTAAAATTCAAAACTAATGACAATTTTATTTTATTTTTTGAAGAATCATGAGAATGCCAGGTTTAACTACATATTTTTTTGTAGTGCCAAAATGAATAAACTAATTTCAGGTTTCCAGTGTGTTTGAGTAAAACATATATATATATATATATATATATATATATATATATATATATATATAACACACACATACATACTCTTACTAAATATGAATAAATGAATTAAACAAAATCTTAGAATTTTATTTTAACTGGTCATGTTTAAAAATATGACTTTTACTGAGTTCCTATATCTTTCTATCTTTCTAGAAGATGTTATTGTGAAACATCTTAAGAAGGAAACTGGAATGGCATTTTGCCATTGGAATAACTTTTTAAAACAATATTTTTATTGATTTTTAGAGAGAGAGGAAAAGAGAGGGAGAGAGAAACAGAGAAACATTGATGAGAGAGAAACATCAATCGGCTGCCTCTGGCATGACCCCTACTGGGGATTGAGTCTATAACTGGGCATGTGCCCTGACCAGGAATCGAACTGGCAATTTCAGTGCACAGAATGGCGCCCAACCAGCTTAGCCACACTGACCAGGGCTGCCACTGGAATAACGTTAATTCACCTCCAGTATTGTAGCACGGTTACATTTTTTTTCTTTATTTTATCTTTTTCCATCACTATTTATCCTCCCTATACCCTCTTCCCCATCTCCCTCCCCTCTCCCCCAGAAATCACCACACTGTTGTCTGTGTCCATGAGTTCTTTTTTCTTTTTTGCTCAATCCCTCTATGTCCCTCAACACACCACCACCGGAGCTGTCTGCCTGCTCTCTACTAATGAGTCTGTGTCTGTTTTACTTGTTAGTTCATTAAATTCCACATATGAGTGAAATCATATGGTACTTGTCTGTCTCTGACTGGCTTATTTCACTTAGCATAATGTTCTCCTGGTGCATCCACGCTGTCCCAAAGGGTAAAATTTTCTTCCTTTTAGATGAGTGGATAAAACAGCTATGATACATTTTCACAATGGAATGCTACTTGGCCATAAAAAAGAAAAAAAAAAAGCAGTTACATTTTTTTAACAAGGTAATTTTGAGAATACTTACAAAAAAATAGATTGTAATTCTAAAACTGGTAGGTATGATATCCCTGGCCAGTTTGGCTCAGCGGTTAGAGCGTTGACCTATAGACCAAAGAGTCGTGGGTTTGATTCCGGTTGAGGGCACTTACCTCGGTTGTGGATCGGTCCCTGGCCCTGGTCGGGGTTGTGCAGGAGGCAACCAATCAATGTGTCTCTCTCACATCAATGTTTCTCTCTCTCTGTCTCTCTCTTTCTTTGTTTCTCTCTTTCTCTCTCTCCCTCTCCTCCCTCCTTCTCTATCTGAAGATAAATGGAAAAATATCCTCAGATGAGGATTTAATAAAATAAAATAAAAGTGGTGGGTCATAAAGATCAGAGAGGAAATAAATTACATGGAGACTGAAAAAAAACAATACAAAAGATCAGTGAAACCAAGAGCTGGTTCTTTGAAAAGATAAATAAGATTGATCAACCTTTAGCCAGACTCACCAAGAAACAAAGAGAGAGGACCCAAATAAATAAAATCAGAAATCAAAGAGTGAAGTAACAACTGACACCGCAGAAATACAAAGGATTGTAAGAAAATACTATGAACAATTATATGCCAACAAATTGGACAACCTAGGCAAAATAAAAAAATTCCTAGAATCATACAAGCTTCCAAATCTCAAAAGGGAAGAGTCAGAAAACCTGAACAGTCCAATACAACTAAGGAAATTGAAGCAGTAATCAATAAACTCCTAGCAAACAAAAGCCCTGGTCCAGATGGCTTCACAGGGGAGTTTTACTAAATAAAATTGGTGGGTGTATAGAATATAGGATGAAGAAAAAGAAGCAAATTAAAGGAGGAAAATGGTAGATTGAATTTTTGATTTTTATAAGAATCTGTGCCATTATAGGAAATGATGCAATTTTTGTACAATATAAGAATATAAACATCAGAATTTTAAAAATATAAAAACCTGTATTTTAACCTGTTTTCATGTTAGAACTTTTTTTTTCAGATGTTGATTTCAAATACTGTAGCTGTTAATGGGCTGAATTTATCCCAGTCTTGCTGGTTGTTCATTAACCTGTTAGCACTTGACTATTTTCATAGGTTCAGGAAATTCTACTACGCGTTAGTTGAAACTGCTAAGAGTTGGAAATAGAATTTTTCTACTTCTAGTATATATTCCAAATTTGATTTCATTTTGAGAAAATGAACTTTAATAGACTGACTTTACGTGTTATGATAAAGAACAAGGAAGATTATTTATATTACTGGAGAGTGGGCAAATAGATATCTTATAAAATAGATATCTTATACTAGTGTTATACTTCACTACCTTGTAGAACACTCTGTTTTTTTTTTTTTCAAACTTATCTTTATTGTTGAATGCATTATAGATGTTCCTCCTTTTTCCCCTATTGACCCCCTCCTCCCCGCTCCCACCCCCCTCCTGCCTTTTCCCACACTGTTGTCTGTGTCCATTAGTTATGCATATATGCATATAAGTTCTTTGGTTTATTTCTTCCCACCACCCCCACCCCCCTTCCCTTTGAGGTTTATCACTTTGAAATATATTTCATTTAATCTTTTTGACACCTGGGAGATATAGTTATCATCCCCATCTTATAGATAATAAAACCAAAACCCCAAATGATTATGAGACTTACCCAAGTTGACACTGTTAATCAGGAGAAGAGCTAGGTTCTTTTTTTTTTTTTTTTAATACTTTTAAAAAATTTTTATCCTCACCCAAGGACATTTTTGCATTTATCTTCAGATAGAGTGGCGGGATGGGGGACAGAGAGAGAGAGAGAGAAACATCGATGTGAGAGAGACACACTGAGTGGTTGCCACCCACACGACCCCAACCAGGGCCAGGGACAAACTGCAGCCGAGGTACGTGCCCTTAAGGGGAACCGAACCTGGGACTCTCTGGTCCACAGGCCGACGCTCTAACCGCTGAGCCAAACTGGCCAGGGCTAGGTTCTTTTTTTTTAAAGTACATATTCTGCCCTGGCCGGTTTGGCTCAGCGGTTAGAGCGTTGGCCTGCGGTCCAGAGAGACCTGGGTTTGGTTCCCGCTAGGGGCATGTACCTCGGTTGCAATTTGTCCCCGGCCCTGGTTGGTTGTGCGGGAGGCAGACACTCTATGTGTCCCTTTCACGTCGATGTTTCTCTCTCTCTCTCTCTCTCTCTCTCTCTCTCTCTCTCTCTCTCTTCCTCTCTCTCCCTCCCACTCTATCTGAACAAAAAATGGAAAAATGTCCTCAGGTGAGGATAAAAAAGTAAATAAATAAAAAAATAAAGTGCATATTCTGACTTCTGATCATTCCTTTTTTTCTTTAACCTCAACCAAGATCATTTATTTACTGACTGCAGATAAAATGGTAAAAGACAAAAATGTTATTTCTATCCTGATTAAGCTTACCTTCAACTTGGGGAGACAGATTAGTAAATAATCAATTAAAAAGAGCATGCTAGCCTGGCCAGTGTGGCTCAGTGGTTGAGCATTGACCCATGCACCAAGAGGTTGCTGGTTCGATTCCCGGTCAGGGCACAGGCCAAGGTTGTGGGTCAGATCTCCAGTGGGGGGCATGCAGGAGGCGGGCATTAGATGTTCTCTCATCAATGTTTCTCTCTCTCCCTCTCCCTTCCTCTCTCTTTAAAATCAATAAAGAAAAAAAAAATAGCATGCTCAGTGCTCTGAAAAGGGAAGTACAGATTGATGAGGTGGGACATGGGAAAGTGCCGATGTGCCAGGGAATCAGAGGGCTTTTGATACAAGGTGACATTCAAACTCAGTCCTGAGATCATAAAAATAAGTCAAGTAAAAATGAAGGGGCTGCGGTGGAGGAAGAATGTTCCAAGTAGAGGGGAAAATATCATGTTGGAAGATTTGAAAGTGAGCAAGAGCTTAGTATGATGGAGAATTGAAAGAAATTCAATATGGCTGGATCATAGAGCTAGAAATTGGGGAAGGACGGGGAGGGCAAGGGAGAGAAAAGGTATAACCATGAAAGATGTGGTAAACCATACCAGGGCTGGATATGATAGGAGCCTGAATTAGTAGCTTCAGGGATATGATAAGAGCCTGAATTAGTAGTAACAGAGAAGAGAACCTCAAGTATCACAAAAAGCTGAATAAATGTGATAGAAATATTATAGTCAATGAGTGGTATTTTATACAGTTATTACATGTCTCATGTTTTCTTTATACAGTAAAGGGCCTATGATGCTAATAGTTGAAGACAGATAGCTGTGCTATCACCATAGTAAATCTTGGAGATCAGCTTTGGCTATTAGATTCTTTTGCTACCATTTCTAGTCCTGAGGGTGGAGGGGGAATACTCTAGTATGTCTAGGTTAATCTTTCTCCAAAGTATCCTAAAGTAGGTCTTGGACCTAAAGTTAATAGAGAATAGGTAAGTGAGGCTTACCCTTGCTAGACCTTAAACTCTGTTGTCTAGCGAAGAAGGTGTTAGGAAAAAGCCAGATAGAAAGTAGGGATGGAGGGGTAGAAGTTATGATTTGTTGCTATAATGGTATTTAGTTATTAACTTAATTTTAATATGTTTGATCTTTTTTTTTTTTTTTTTTTTTTTTTTTTAGAGAGAGAGGAAGGGAGAGAGAGATAGAAACATTGATGTGAGAGAGAAATATTGATTGGCTGCCTCCTGCATGTTCCCTCCTGGAAATTGAACCAGGACCTCTCAGTCCATGAGACAACGCTCAACCCACTGAGCAACACTGGCCAGGCTATTAACTTAATTTTAAAGCATAAATTTAAGTCATTAGTACACTGAATATTAAGATATTTGGGAAGGTGACCACTTACTCATTTACTAAATATATTTTGTGCCCAGTGCTTAAAGTATAAAAAGGTTCCGCATTGTTAATAGGGCAGACAGACACAGAATTTCAACATAGTTTGGTAAGTGCTACTTTAAAATAATTGTTTCATGCTAAAAATAAGGCAGCAGAAGATAATGAATGAGTTCAGTGTTGGATATGTTGAAATTAAGATGCTTGTGGGATAGTGAGCATCTGCTGTGCACCAAGCACTAATCTAGATCCTGGGGATACAGAAGCAAAGAAAACAAAGTCCCTGCCCCCACCAGTTTACATTCTGGTGGTTGGAAACAGACAAGCAAATAATTATCAAATGTCAGAGGGTGAGAATAGCTAATCCATAGAAACAGAAAATAAATTAGTGGTTTCCAGGATTCGGGGGATGAGAGAGTGGGGAATGACAGCTAATGGGTATAGTTTTTTTTTGGGAGGGTGGTTATAAAAATGTTCTGGAATTAGGTAGTGGTGATAACTGCAAAACAAAAATTTCAGGGCATGAAAAAAACAAAGCAGGGTTATTAAAAGGTAAGAAAGTGATAGGGGATGCTATTTTATATGGGGTAGTCAGAGTGTCTCAAAGAAGTGGTGCCTCATTTGTACAGAGACCTGAGGGAATTGAGGGAGTAAGCTATGGGATTGTCTAGGGAACGAATTTTCTAGATGGAGGAATAGCAGATACAGGGGACTTGAGATTGGGAAAGTGTTTGGCATGTTCAGGAAACAATAAGGAAGGCCAGTGTGGCTAGAGCAGAGTGGGTAAGGAGGAGAGTTGTAGTAGATAAAGTGAGAGAGGTATTAGGGTGCTTAAATCATGTAAGGACTTTGGGTTTTACTGAAATGGGAGCTCAGGAGTGATGTCATGTGAATTAGGTTTTAAATGGATTATTCAGGTTATAGTGTACATAATAAACCGTAAGAATGAAATGGTAAATCAGTTAAGAGGTAATTGCATTCGTCCAGGTGAGGCAGACCAGGATAGTAGTAGTGAAGGTAGCAAGACGTGATGGAATTCTGGATATATTTTGTAGGAAGAGGAGATAGGATTTGCTTTTATGATTGAATGTGATGTGTGAGAGAAACAGTTGAGTGAAAAATGATACCAAAATTTTTGAATTGAGCGACTGGAAGAATGGAGTTCTCATTGAATGAGATGGCAAAGACTCTGACTCAGTAGTTGAGAGGGGGAAATAAATCAAGATACAGGTTTTGGACATGCTAAGGATGAAATGTCTGTATAAGTATCCAAATAGAGATATTGAGTAGGTATTTGTATCTGTAAGTCTGGAAGTAGAGGCAAACATTGATCGTCATCAACTTATGGATATCATTGGAGTTATGGTTTAAGTTGAAACTAACAATCAGGAGAGAAGAATGAGAGAATGAGAAAGAAGATTGAGGATTAATTTCCCTGGAGGAAAATATCAAAATATTTAATGAGCATGCAAAAAGGAGTGAACTACAGAGGAGTCAATAAGGGAAGAAAAATAACAAACAGAAGATAGTGGAAAGAGGAGTTTCCAGAAAGCAGTAGTTACTGGTGTCAATTAGCAGTATATTGGTAACTGAGAGGTTTTAATTGAGTAGTAGAACAGAAGCCAAAGAGTAGTTGGTTGAGTAATAAGTGTGAGTAGAGAAAGTGGAGGCAGCTAGCAAAGACAGCTTCTGTTGTACTAAATGTGGTTGTGAAGGGAACGGAAGGTGGAAGCTAGAAAGGTACAATAGGAATAGGAAGCTTGTGGAGTGAAGGAGTTGAAGATAAAGGACAGGAAAGAAAGTTTTGCGTTATCTAGTACACAAGGTTTCTTCTTAAGCCTAGAGACAGAGGTAAGGATGATTTGTATCTGGGAAAGGACATGTGGGAAATTCATGCCCGATAGCCTGTGTTCTCTCTGGAGAAATAAACAGTCATTTGCCAAGAATGATAGATATACAGTGGTTATTTAAAGAGAACCATTGTGAGAAGTGAGGTGGGGGAAGTTAGGAAGAATACTTAAAAAAAAAAAAAAGTTTCCCTGAGCTACTTTGAGGAAGATTCACAGTGGTACTCATCTGTGTGTTTTTCGCCATCAAAACTTAGAATCCTGCCCTGACCGATGTGGCTCATTTGGTTGGGTGTTGTCCCACGCACCAGGAGGTTGATGGTTTTATTCCAGTCAAGGAAAGGGCACATGCCTGGGTTGCAGGCTCCATCCATGGTGAGGAGTGTGCAGGAGGCAGCTGATTGATGTTTTTCTCTCTCCTTTCCTCTCTCTCTGAAAATCAATAAACTATAAAACAAACAAAAAGCTTAGAATCGATGCTATGTATGGTGCCAGGTAGGTACTGGAAATATTGGGGGGAACACTTTGTAAAGTATATGTTTGTCTAACCACTATGTTGTATACCTGAAACTAATACCAAATAATATTGAATGTAAAGTGTAATTGAAAACAAACAAAAAAATTTAGAAGCTATGATTCAGGAACATGGAAGATGAGTGGTTAGAGTCATTGAGGATTGGGCATGATTAACAGGGTAAATATAGAAAAACAAGGTGGGGTAAAGAAATTAAATTCAAGACACAACCTTATTTTTTCCTTGAAGTTATCCTCCATTGATCTTTTTCTTTTTCATTTTGTACTTCTTTTCTCTGGTAATGCTGCCTTATGTTTAATTTATTAGAAATATATATTGTCCGGCTGGTGTGACTCAGTGGTTGAGCATCGACCCATGCACCAAGAGGTCGCCGGTTCAATTCCCGGTCAGGGCACATGCCCAGGTTGTGGGCCTCATTCCCAGTGGAGAGCATGCAGGAGGTGGCCAGTTGATGTTCTCTCTCATCGATATTTCTATCTTTCTCTCCCTCTCACTTCCTCTCTCTCTAAAATCAATAAAGGAAAAAAAATTTTTTTAAAGAAATATCTATATCTATCTATCTATCTATCTATCTATCTATCTATCTATCTATATCTACCGTGAATTTAAAAAAAATAGAGAAAATTAACCAAGGACAAATCACATGAGAAAGCCTGCTATATCAATAATGACCATTGTTACTATGTTGGTGATTATTCTTTTACACATTTCTATGTATGTATACACATCTACATACTTTTTTTATATTTTTCTATTACAGTTTACATTTAATATTATTATGCATTAATTTCAGCTGTACAGCATAGTGGTTAGACAGTCATATACTTTACAAGGTGCTCCCCCTGATATTTCCATTACCCACCTGGCACCATACGTAGTTATTACAATATTATTGACTATATTTCCTATGCTGTACTTGACATCCCCGTGACTATTTAGTAACTACCGATCTTCTCAGTCCCTTTACTTTTTTCACCCAGTCCCCAAACCCCCTCTCCCCCCTGGCAGCCACCAGTTTGTTCTCTGTATCTATGAGTCTGTTTCTGTTTTGTTTATTCATTTATATTGTTCTTTAGATTCCACATATAAGTGAAATCATATGGTACTTGTCTTTCTCTGATTGACTTATTTCACTTAGCATAATACTATCTAGGTCTGTGCATGCTGTAGTAAATGGTAAGATTTTGTTCTTTTTTATGGGCAATATTTCATTATATATATGTATATATACCACAACTTTTTTATTCACTTGTCTATTGATGGGCACTTGAGTTGCTTCCATACCTTGGCTATTGTAAATAATGCTGCTGCAATGAACATAGGGTGCAAATATTCTTTTAAATTAGTGTTTTAGGTTTCTTTGGATATATACCCAGAAATGGAATCGCTGGATCAAAAGGCAGTTCCATTTTCAATTTTCTGAGGGACCTCCATACTGTTTTTCATAGTGGCTGCACCAATCTGCATTCCTACCAACAGTGCACAAAGGTTCCCTTTTCTCCACTTCCTGGTCAACACTTATTTGTTGATTTATTGATGATAGCCATTCTGACAGATGTGAAGTGATATTTCATTGTGGTTTTAATTTGCATCTCTCTGATGATTAGTGACATTGAGTATCTTTTCATATCTCTGTTGGCCATCTGTATGTCCTGTTTGGAGAAGTGTCTATTCAGGTCCTTTGCCCATTTTTTAATTGGATTGTTTTTGTGTGTGTTTAGTTGTATAAGTTCTTTATACATTTTGGATATTAACTTCTTATTAGATGTATCATTGGCGAATATGTTTTCCCATTTAGTGGGTTGTCTTTTCATTCTGTTGATGGTTTCTTTTGCTGTGCAAAAACTTTTTAGTTTGATATAATCCTATTTGTTTATTTTTCATTTAGTTTCTCTTGCCCGAGGAGACATCAGAGAAAATATTGCTACGAGTTACGTCTTGAGATTTTATTTATTTATTTATTTATAATTTTTTTATTATTACTATTTTTATTTATCCTTACCTGAGGACATTTTTGCATTTATCTTCAGATAGAGCAGGAGGGGGGGGGGAGAGAGAGAGAAACATCAATGTGAGAGAGACACATCGACTGGCTGCCACCCACACGACCCCAAAAGGGGCCAGGGACAAACTGCAACCGAAGTACATGCCCTTAGCGGGAACCGAACTCAGGACTCTCCGGTCCGCAGGCTGATGCTTTAACCGCTGAGCCAAACTGGCCAGGGCATGTCTTGAGATTTTACTGCCTATGTTTTCTTCTAGGATTTTTATGGTTTTGAGTCTTATTACATTTAAGTCTTTAATTCATTTTGAGTTTTTTCTTGTGTATGGTATAAGAAGGTGGTCTGGTTTCATTTTTTTTTGCATGGGTCTGCCCAGTTTTCCCAGCACCATTTATTGAAGAGACTGTCTTTACGCCATTGTTAGTTCTTGCCTCCTTTGTCAAATATTAATTGGCTGTAAAGGCTTGAGTTTATTTCTGGGCTTGAGTTTATTATGTTCCATTGATCTATATGTCTGTTTTTATGCCAGCACCATGCTGGTTTGATTGCTATGGCCTTGTGGTATAGTTTGGTATCAGGTAGTGTGATTCTGCCAACTTTGTTCTTCTTTCTCAAGATTGCTATTTGGGGTCTTTTTTGGTTCTGTATAAATTTTTGAAAGATTTGTTCCAAATCTGCTTCTGTGAAACATGCCATCGGAATCTTGATAGGAATTGCACTGAATCTACAGATTGCTTTGGGTAGTATGGAGATTTTAATGATGTTAATTCTTATCAGCGAACACAGAATATGCTTCCACTTATTTGTATCTTCTTCAATTTTTCTGAGCACAGGTCTTTTACATCCTAGTTAAATTTATTTCTAGGTATTTTCGTTTGGTTTTTAAATCCTCACCGAGGATATGTCTCCATTGATCTTCAGATAGAGTGGGAAGGAGGGAGGGAGAGACAGACAAACAGACAGACAGACAGACAGACATCGATGTGAGAGAGACACATTGATTGATTGCCTCCTGCACAACCCTAACCAGAGCCGGGGATAGAATGTGCCCTTGACCAGAATCGAACCCCCACGACTCTTTGGTCTGCAGGCTGAAGCTCTAACCACTGAGCCAAACTGGCAAGGGCAGTTTATTTTTTATTTTTTTGATGCAATTGTAAAGGGGATTATTTTCTTAGTTTCCCTTTCTGATAGTTCATTATTGGTGTATAGAAATGAAACTGATTTCTGGATATTTATTTTGTATCCTGCTACTTTACTGAATTCATTTATCAGTTCTAGTAGTTTTTTGGTGGAATCTTTAGGGTTCTCTGTATACAGTAATTTTATCATCTGCAAAAAATAGGTTTTATTTCTTCTTTTCCAATTTGGATGTCTTTTATATTTTCTTCCTGTCTGATTGCTGTGGCTAGGACTTCTAGTACTATGTAGAATAAGAGTGGTGAAAGGGACACCCCTGTCGTGTTCCCGATCTTAAGGGAAACACTTTTAGTTTTTATTATGTGACCTTTGTGTCTGGCTTCTTTCACTTAGCATAATGTTTTCAAGATTTATCCACCTGTGGCATCTGTTAGTACTTTATTCCTTCTTATGGATAAGAAGGATACCACAATTTGCTTATCCATTCATTTTCTGGTGGATATTTGGGTTGTTTCTACCTTTTGACTGTTCTGAATACTGCTTCTAGTCATATGCTATGAACATGCATGTACATGTATTTGAGTACCAGCTTTCATTTCTTTTGGGTATAGGAAGTGAGTTTTTCTTTTCTAAGTGGCTTTTATTAGCTTCTTTAAAATTCTGTAAAAATATTAACAAAAAAATAAAATGGAAAAGCACTGTATTGTAAAGAGTACATATTTGTATCCATCCATATCATGGAGCCTTACACATATTAGATGCTTAATAAATACTAAATTGAACTGTTGGTTCTTGAGAAACTGCTTTCCAATTCTGATTTTGCTGTCAAGTATCTGATTTTGTGCAAATTCTTAATCTCTGGTCCTACATAGATATAATTACTATATCAATGAACTATATAGTTTCTATATAACATAAGGAAATAGACTAGGTAAACTCTAAAAAAGTCAGATTTTAAGTTCTGTGAAAGTCTATATATACCTTTTTATTTTTTTGAAATATGTTTTTATTGATTTTACTGAGTGAGAGAGAGAGAAAAAAAAACATAGATTGGCTGCCTCCTGCCCTCCCCCTATTGGGGATCTAGCCTGCAACCCTGGCATGTGCTCTGACCCAGAATTGAACCTGTGACCTTTTGGTGCATGGGACAACATATACCAGCCAGGGCAAGTCTATACCTTTTTTTTTTTTTTTAAATAATCCTCACCCGAGGATATTTTTCTGTTTATCTTCAGATAGTGTAGGAGGAAGAGAGAGAGAGGGAGGGAGAGAGAAACATTGACTTGAGAGGGACACATCTACAGGTTGCCTCCTGCACTACCCTGACCAGAGCCAGAACCAACCACAAGCAAGGTACGTGCCCTTGACCGGAACTGAACCTGTGACTCATTGGTCCACAGGCCGACGTTCTAACTGCTGAGCCAAACCAGCCACAGCAAGTCTATACCTTTTTTAAAATAGAAAATGTTTTGGTACTACATCTTTTATTTCACCCTCTGGAATATCAGGTACTTACCAGCCTTTAACTGTTGTATACAGTTTCTTTCTCATTACATTTGCCTTAGGAGAAGGATCAAGAAAGTTGAGACCACTGTTCTAGTCTTTTAGCTCTTGCAAAGTTGCTTTATGAAAGACATATTTTGTTTTCCCCACCTCCCATTTCAAAAAAAGACCTCAATCTTGTAACCCCTAGGGTAGAAATCGGAAACTCAGATGCCTACAAGGACTCAGTGTAATGTAAATTAGTGAAATACTTGCAGTAACTGGAAAGGACACTAAAAGAAGCAGCTTCAGTTTTCCTTGTGGGAATATATACTTAATGTTGCCAGATCTTGTGATTCATCAAGAGAAGCCAGAAATCTGGATTTTTATGTAAAATCCCATTATTAAATGTTGACATCTAATTCAAAATATTTTAGAACACTGTTCAGGCCAAACAGAACACTTCTTTTTTATTTTTTCCTGTTCATTTGGATGTCTTTATTATATAAATTTTTTATCTTTCTGTAATTAGCAAATCTTGGGTCTACAGTTTACAACACCGTAGTCATTTTTTGTTATACTGATTAGAGCTAAATAAAAAGAATATTATTTGCTTCCTTAAATTTATCTTAAACATATATTCATTCCTAGGACAATAAGCCATTGGTTTGATTGCTACTTGATGCAAGCTTCCTGAAAATAGCTATTAGGATAAAACAAATATTTGCATTTTTAAAAATTGAATTTATTGGGCTGACATTGGTTAATAAACTTATATAGGTTTCAGGTGTATAATACATCATCTGTATATTGTATTGTGTGTCTCCTTCCATCATCATTTATCACCACTATGCCCTTTTCTGTCTCCCCCAACCCTTCTTCCCCTGTGGTATTCACCACACTGTTGTCTATGTCTGTGAGTTTTGTTTGTGTGTTTTGTGTGTGTGTGTTTTGTTTGTTTATTTGTTCAATCCCTTCACCTTTTTCACCCAGACTCCTCTGGCTGTCAATCTGTTCTCTGTGAGTCTGTTTCTTTTTAAAACAGAACACTTCTGCAGTACAAATAATGTACTGTAGAAAGTGCAAGACTTACAGAAAGAAAAGCTGTGCATTTTGAAGTTAGAGTCATTTTGAAATGGGCATGAGGTATTCACCTGAGTGCCTTTGGAATAAAAGAAATAATGCTCATGGAATATTTCAGTAACACCTCCTCATTACTTACCCTTTTGAGGGCATGAATTATGACTTTTATTTTTATTAGGAGCTCCAGTTACTATATCTATAACTCAGTGATTCCTGTAATTTAAGCAGATGTGGCTCCATCTGTAACAGAGCTTATAGGTTTATGGTAGAGACAATCACAGATTATAACCAGTTTACATGTAAACTTTTGGCACATTTTAGGTTGGGGAAACAGCTACAGTACTGTGTTGTTAATGTGTGCGTAGCTCTTGTTCATCCTCACATCTATATTTTTAGTCTTTCTAGGACAATAATAATTATTATGGTATTTTTTCCTTTGTTTCCTTTCCCTGAAAAGTGAACTGATTTGAATAAGTAGAACTTAATTGTTTTTTTGTTTTTAATCCTCCCCCGAGGATATTTTTTCCTTTTATCTTCAGATAGAGTGGGAGGAGGAGAGAGAGAGAGAGAGAGAGAAACATCAAAGTGAGAGAGACACATTGACTGGCTGCCTCCCGCATGACCCCCACCAGGGCTGGGGACCAAACTGCAACCAAGGCACATGCCCTTGACCAGAATCGAACCCACGACTCTTTGGTCCACGGCCGATGCTCTAACCACTGAGCCAAACTGGCCAGGGCTTGTTTTTGTCTTTTTAAAGAGGCTGGCCACATCATTAGATATTCCTCTTCTGAATATTTTTGTATGAACTGTTTCATGCATCCATTCATCTGTCCATTCATTCATTAAACATTATTTTACCTTATCACAGGTACCAAGGTCCTGAATGATCTGCTTTCTCTCTACTAACCTTATCTCATGCTAGCTAGCAAGGGGAATCCCTTGATTACTATGTTTTTGTTTTTTTTTCTTTCATTTTTTGTTCAGATAGAGTGGGAGGGAGAGAGAGGAAGAGAGAGATAGAAACATCGATGTGAAAGTGACACATCGAGTGGCTGCCACCCGCACGACCAACCAGGGCCGGGGACAAACTGCAACCGAAGCACATGCCCCTAGCGGGAACCGAACCCGGGTCTCTCTGGACCGCAGGCTGACGCTCTAACCGCTGAGCCAAACCAGCCAGGGCTTGATTACTATGTTTTAACTACACTGTACACCTTTCAGTTATTCAAATATGCTATGTCTTTTTCTGCCTATGAACTTTTTGCACATGCTGTTGCCTCAGATTGTCTTGCTTCTTTCTCTACTTTTTGAGTTGCTGTTCTTTCTTATCCTTAGGAATCTGTCAGAGAGGCCTTCCCTGACTATCTTCTCTTGAAGTTGTTTCCACATTATTCTTTATTACAAATTCCTGTTTGTTTTCTTCATAGCATTCATTCCCACTTTGAATATTTAAAAATCATTTCCTTGTTTTTCTGTTTCTGTCATTACAGAAAAACTCATTAAGGACAGTGACTGTTTTTGTCTTACTTAATTTTGTATCCTTGGCTCACAGTAAATTACTTTTGAATGAATTAATCATCAGCATAATAATCATAGTGTATGCCTACACTCTGCTGGACAGTGCATTCTAGGTGTATTATAAATTTTATTGCTAGTGCTCATAACTCTGCAAAGTAGATAGATATTACTGTCATGTTATGAGACAAGCAAGGAAGGCTTAATGTGGTAAGAAACTTGCCCAAAGTCAGACAGAAAATAAGTGATAGAACTAAAATGAAAGCCCAGTTCTCAATACTTTTGTTCTTTCTTTTTTTTTTTTTTTAATTGTTTTTTCCTTTATTGATTTTAGAGAGAGGAAGGGAGAGGGAGAGAGAGATAGAAACATCGATGAGAGAGAACATCCATTGGCGGCCTCCTGCATGGCCCCCCACAACCTGGGCATGTGCCCTGACCAGGAATTGAACCGGCGACTTCCTGGTGATTGGGTCGACGCTCAACCACTGAGCCACACTGGCTGGGCAATACTTTTGTTCTTTAATTATGACATGCTACCTACTTCTTCTTTATTGTAAACAATATTGGTATCCTGACACAAGGATCATACTGTTTGTATAGTGATTATAGACATTTCTAAGGAAACTGTGGCTCTCTCCTTCCTCCCTTATCACCCTTGATGCAAAAAAAGATTACAATAATATTTGAAATGCCTATGAATCGTCTACTATATATAGTACATCCTGATTTTGACTATCTGATCAAGCCAAATGAGAATTCATGTACTTTTGTTTAATAATAATATTGACACCTTCTAGTATTAGAACTTTTATTCCAGTCTTAATTCCTTAATTCTTCTGTATGATATAATTGGCCCTTTAAACATTGGTAGGTATAGAACAGTTTCTTACCTGCCTCTTAATTATCTGCTTCTAGAGTACAGTCACAGGCAAATAGAAACAATTGAATTCTCTTCTAGAGTACTTTGAAGCCATCTCACTGAAGCCCCTTAATGTTTTACCTCTTCATCTAAAAAATGTGTTTGTGTCTTCTCACTTTCTATTTTCTATTTCTCTCATATCAGTGGAAGAAATGCCCAATCTTTTTTTAAGGCACCCTCAATCTCCTGGACTTGATTCCATTACATACTTTACCTCGCCTAAATATTTTCTAACTCTCCTTTTTCATTATTTTCTTTCATGTTTTTGTTTCCAAATGGCAGTAGTTGTCAAACTGTTTAGCTATGATTTCTTTGGAGATACCTTTGCATATGATATCGTTTCAAAAGAAATCATACTTTAAAAAGAAAGTTAGAAAATGAATTATTTATATAGTATACTAGAATCCTATAACAATGCCCTAGAAAATTATTGTATTATATTTATTGCTGTACTAATTGCTATTTCTTCACCATCCAGTTGTTCCTTAACCCTTTGTTAGCATGCAAGTATTCTCTAGAGAGTTCAGTTGTGATTTCACAATTGCCAAATTTGATGGTCTTTTCTTTTCTTTTCTTTTCTTTTCTTTTCCTTTCTTTTCTTTTCCTTTCTTTTCTTTTCTCTCTTCTCTTCTCTTCTCTTCTCTTCTCTTCTCTTCTCTTCTCTTCTCTTCTCTTCTCTTCTCTTCTCTTCTCTTTTCTGTTAATCCTCACCCGAGGATATTTTTTCCATTGATTTTTAGAGAGAGTGGAAGTGGAGGGGGGGGAAGAGGGAAAGAGAGAGAGAGGAAGAGAGGAACATTGATGTGAAACACATTGATTGGTTGCTTCCTGCATGTACCCCGACTGGGGCCAGGGATTGAACCTGTAACACAGATACATGCCCTTGACTGGGAACTGAACCCAAGACCTTTTGTTGCATGGGCCAGTGCTCTAACCAGTTAGCAACACTTTCCAGGGCTGATTGTGTTTTCTTAATTAAATGTATTCTTATGTTCTCTCTTGGATCTTCGAGCTTTTTTTTTTTTTTTTTTTTTTTTTAATCACTGGGTATTTTCTATATTCTGTCAAGTATACACAATTTCTCCTTCCACACAATAAAATAAAATAAATTTTTTATTTGGCCCCGTCTCCTTGAGTATCTGTTTCCTTCTACTTGGAAGGACTTTGTGAAATAGTAGCCTATATTTCTGCTAACAAATTGCACTTACTTTCTCATTTCTGTTTGGTCTTCGACTTTGTGCCTCTGGCTCTGTCCCCATCACTCACTCCCTTGATACTTTTTTGGCAAAAGTTTCAAGAAGTACCTTTTGCCACATCAAATAAATTTATTCTTTCAAGTTTTTCCTTATTTGAACTAAATTAGGCATTTTCACTTTTGGCAGTCTACTTCTAAGACTTCTTTTTTTGACACTGTACTCACCGGGCTCTCTTCTGACTCTACTCTAGCTTCTTTCCTGGCTTCTTTTCTCATTCTGTCTGACCTTCTGCCTCTTCATTCTTTATATAGTCTTTAAGCAATCTTTGTATTTTCACCTGTTTTCTTGCTCATTCATGCTTTCATCAAATGAATGCCTGTTTGTGCTAGGCACTGTGCTATTTCTGAGGAGACATTGAATGAGGCTGACACAGCCACTGTCTTCATGATGTGTGTAGTCTAATAGGAAATATAGATAGATAAACTAGCAATTACGGAACAGTGGTGACAAGTATTCTGGTAGAGGAAATACATAGGAGGGATACCTAACTAAGACTGGAGTGGTCAGGCCCTGGCTGGTGTGGCTTAGTTGGTTGGCCATCATCCCATGCATCAAGAGGTTGCCGGTTCAATTCCCAGTCAAGGGCACATGCCTAGATTGTGGGCTCAATCCCAGGTAGGTGGTGTGCAGGAGGCAGCTGATTGATGTTGTGCTCTTACATCAATGTTTCTTTCTTGCTCTCTCTTTCTTTCCTTCTCCCTTCCTCTGTCTCAAAAAATCAATAAACTATTAAAAAAAAAAAAAAAAAGACTAGGGTGGTCAGGAAGTTTCTTGGGGAGAAGTGACAATTGAAAGGGGCTGTGGACAAAAAATCAAGTGAACAAGCAAGAAGAGCCAGAACCCCAGGGTCAGTATGTGGAGAGGGACCTTGATTATCACTCTACAAGATTCTTCAAAGAGCAACTCAAATCTTTCCACCTTCAACTGCGCCAGTTGGTCCCACAAGTTACCTATGACATAAGATCACTGTACCCAGACTGGGATCTACCTAATACACAGAAACAAACTCAAACAGGTAGCCAGAGTGGTGAAACAAAGAAACAAGTCCCAAATGAAAGAACAAGAGAATTCCCTAGAAGAAGGGCCAAATGAAATGGAGATAAGCAAGTTATCAGATACAGAGTTCAGAGTAATGATTATAAGGATGCTCAATAGCATGAGAAAAGAAAGAATGAAAAACAACCAGTCAGAAATGAAGACTGACGTAGCAGAAATAAAGAATACACTGGAAGGAATAAACAGCAGATTAGAAGAAGCTGAGGATTGGATTAGTGAATTGGAAGACTGGGTAGAAAAAAATCAATCAGAGAACCAAAAAACAATTTAAAAATTGGAGGACAGTTTAAGAGAGCTGTGGGACAATATGAAACATAACAACATCTGCATCATAGGAGTACTAGAAGAAGAAAATGAGCAAGGGTTAGAGAACCTGTTTGAAGAAATAGTGGCAGAAAACTTTCTTAACTTGGTGAAGGAAAAAGGCACACAAGTTCAGGAAACATAGAGAGTCCCAAGCAAGAAGAACCCGAAGAGGCCCACACCAAGATACGTCATCATTAAAATGCCAAAAATTAAAGACAGAATCTTAAAGGCAGCAAGAGAAAAGCAACGGGTTACCTACAAAAGAGCTCACATTAGGCTGTCAGCTGATTTCTCAGAAGAAACACTACAGGCCAGAAGGGAATGGCAGGAAGTATTAAAGGTAATGAAAACAAGCATCTGAAGCCAAAACTACTCTATTCAGCAAGGCTATCATTCAAAATAGAAGGTGAAATAAAGAGCTTCCCAGACCAAAAAAAAAAAGGGCTAAAGGAATTTATTACCACCAAACCAGCATTGCAAGAAATGTTACAGGGACTGCTGTAATAATAAGAAGAAATAGAGAGAAACATAGGCATAATGAATAAAAATGGCAATAAGTACCTGTCAATAATAACGTTAAATGTAAATGGATTAAATATTTCAATCAAAAGACACAGGGTAGCTGAATGGATAAGAAAACATGACCCATATATATGCTGTCTACAAGAGACCCACTTCAGAACAAAAGACTCACATAGGATGAAAGTGAAGGGATGGAAAAAAATTTTCCATGAAAATGGAAACAAAAAAGAAGCTGGGGTACCAATACTCATATCTGATCAAATAGACTTCAAAATGAAGGCCGTAACAAGAGACAAAGAAGGCCACTACATAATAGTAAAGTTTCAATCCAACAAGAGGGTATAACCCTAGTAAACATATATGCACCCTATGTAGGAGCACCAAAATAATACTTAAAAATTTCTGGAGGACTTTAAGGGAGAGATCAACAGCAATACAATCATAGTAGGAGACTTGAACATCCCACTGACATCAATGGATAGATTTTTTTTTTTTTATCCTCACCAGAGGACATTTTTGCACTTATCTTTAGATAGAGCAGGAGGGAGACAGGGAGGAAGAGAGAGAGAAACATCGATGTGAGAGAGACACATCGAGTGGCTGCCACCCACACGACCCCAACTGGGGCCGGGGACAAACTACAACCAAGGTACGTGCCCTTAGTGGGAACTGAACCTGAGACTCTCCGGTCCACGGGCTGATGCTGTAACTGCTGAGCCAAACCGGCCAGGGCTGGATAGATCTTATAGACAAAAAATTAGCAAGGAAACAGAGACTGTAAACAATACACTAGATCAGGTGCATTTAATTGATATTTACAGAGCATTTCACACCAAAACGCAGAATATACATTCTTCTCAAATGCATGTGAAACATTCTCAAAGAAAGACCACATTAGGACACAGACTAAGTCTCTACAAGTTCAAAAAGATTTAAATCATATCAAGCATCTTCACAGATCACAATGGCATGAAACTAGAAATAAATTACAGTAAAAACATTCAAACACATGGAGGCTAAATACTGTGGTTTTCTTTTTAAATCCTCACTCAAGGATCTTTTTCCATTTATCTTCAGACGGAGAGTGAGGGAGCGAGAGAGAGTGAGAGAGAAACATTGATGTGAGAGAGACACATTGATTGGTTGCTTCCCGCACGACCCTGACCAGGGCCGGGGACTAAACCGCAACCAAGGTACGTGCCCTTGACCAGAATCGAACCTGCGAATCTTTGGTCTGTGAGCCGATGCTCTACTTGCTGAGCCAATCCGACGAGGGCTAAATACCATGTTATTAAACAAGGAATGGTTTACCAATGAGATCAAGGAAGAAATAAAAAACTTCCTGGAAACTAATGAAAATGAACACTATGGAACATAGCAAAAACAGTCCTAAGAGGGAAGTTCATAGCATTACAGGCCTATCTCAAGAAACAAGAAACTTTTCTAATAAACTTAAGGAATTAGAAAGAGGAGAAAAGAAAAGAGAAAAACCCAGTGTATAGAGAAGGGAAGAAATAATAAACATCAGAGTGGACATAAATGACGTAGAGACTAAAAAAAAACCCAAAACCAATACAAAAGAAAAATGCAACCAAGATCTGGTTCTTTGAAAAGATAAACAAGATTAATCAACCTTTAGCCAGACTCACCAAAAAACAAAGAGAGAGGACCTAAATAAATAAAATCAGAAATTAAAGAGGTGAAGTAACAACTAACACCACAGAAATACAAAGGATTTTAAGAAAATACTATGAACAATTATATGCCAACAATTGGACAACCTAGACAAAATGGACAAAATCCTAGAATATACAAGCTTCCAAATCTCAACAAGGAAGAGTCAGAAAACCTGAACAGTCCAATAACAACTAAGGAAATTGAAGCAGTAATCAATAAACTCCCAGCAAACAAAATCCCTGGTCTGGATGGCTTCATAGAGGAGTTTTACCAAACATTCAAAGAACTAATACCATTCTCATCAAACTGCTCTAAAAAATTCAAGAGCCTTGGCCGGTTTGGTTCAGTGTTTAGAGAATCGGCCCCAGGGACCAGAGAGTCCCGGGTTCGGTTCCCACTATGGGTGTGTGCCTCGGTTGCGGTTTGTCCCCGGCCCCGGTTGGGGTTGTGTGGGTGGCAGCCACTCAATGTGTCTCTCTCACATCGATATTTCTCTCTCTCTTACATGCATATGTGCATAACCAATGGACACAGACAACAGTGTGGTGAAGACAGGGGGCTAGGAGCAGGGAGAAGGGTGTCAGTGGGGGGGAAAAGGAGGGACATATGAAATACTTTCAACAATAAAAATAAATTGGGGGAAAAAGTGTGGTGGGGGGGTGGTTTGGGATGGTCAGTGTTTCAGGTAGAAACCATAGCATTTCCATAGAAATAAAGGTAAGGTAGTAAGTAGTAAGTACATGGCTGAAGAATTGAAAGTCGTCATATCTTGAGAATGTGGAAGGAAGGAGGAGAACGAAGAGGGATGAGGCTGCAGAGTCATAAAATAGGCACTCATATAAATATTCAGCAAATATTTAATTAGTGCTCTGTTGTTATTTTATAGCTCTACTGCCATATAATTATACAATTTAATAGCCTCGTTTGCACTATTGGCTGCAACAAAGGACAAACTAGGTTTTATAAGATATCTTAGTCTATGATAATTGCTTATTGCTATAGACTGGTGTTTGATAAATTTATACTGGTCTGACCCGAAAGATTCAAAGCCTCTTTTATTGATTATTCAAGACCATAACCTCCTGTTTCTGGTCTTTAATTATAATCATTGTCAATAATGTATAACTTAGTCTTATTCTCTAAATATTTAATATATATTACCTTATTCCAACTAGATATTCAGTTATTTGAGGATATAGACTATTGTGTCTTTAGTTTACATCTTCCTTTGTGCCTGTAGTACAAAGGGTACACTTTTGTATGTGTCTTTGTGTGCAGATTATTTTTGTACTTTTACATGATTGACTCATTTTTTTAAACCTCAAAAGACTTAACACAGTGTCTTTTACATAGGGCACATACAATATTTATCGAATGTTTAATTAACCTGAAAAATCTTCAAGTCTGTTGAAGGTTGTGAAGTAGAACATGGTGATATTAGTTCTTTGTCCTCTCTGAGCAAAGAACTTAATATGGGTTAAAATTATGACAGAATAACTTCTGCTTTTAGCCAAGACAGAGTAAAGGGACAGATTTACCCTCCTGTCTAAAACATCTAAAATAGCTAAATAAAATATATGAAATAATGGTTCTCTTTACATTTTTTCCCCCTAAACTCCCAGCCTTTATTTTATTTATTTATTTTTTTAATCCTCACCCGAGGACATTTTTGCATTTATCTTCAGATAGAGTGGGAACAGGAGGGAAAGAGGGAGGAAGAGAGAGAAACATTGATGTGAGAAAGACACATCGAGTGGTTGCCACCCACACGACCCCAACTAGGGCCGGGGGACAAACTGCAACCGAAGTATGTGCCCTTAGTGGGAACCGAACCCGGGACTCTCTGGTCCGTGGGCTGCGCAGGCTGGCGCTCTCACTGCTGAGCCAAACCAGCCAAGGCATCTCTTTACATTTAACATTAGGCAATGAAAGGACAAAGATCCCTGAGGAAAAAAGAAACAAATGAGATGAACCCTACGTGTCCTGTTTCACTCCCTGGAGAACATTTCCAGGCTGTGATGCAGAAATGTGGAATCCAAATAGAGCCCAGTGGTCTCCCTGAGTTGTGGAGGTAGAGTAAGGCATCTCGGGAAACCAAGATAGCTAGAGCTCTTAGGGAAGAATACTGGAAAGAAGGGAAACATACACAGAGAACCATGGAGATCTGCAGAGGATCTCTTTTGAGTATTCAGTTGAGTGGTGATCATTACATGCATGCAGGAAAACCCAAGACTGGAAGAAAAAAAAAAAACTACCTGAAAGGATTAGAGGAAACAGCACTCAGACCTCTCAGAGGACTGGGTATGATGCCTGTTTCCACCATCTGGAGTAGAAAACCTCGTGATTCACTGGATATTGGTTAGTGTTAAGAAAGTCCTTGCCTCCTCAGTAGTGGTCAGGAAAATTAACCCTGGATTAAACATGCCCTGGGTCATGCCTAACAAAGCTTTAAAAAGCAAGAACCACCCTGGCCTGTGTGGCTCAGTGGTTTAGAGCATGGGCCTACACACCAAAGGGTTGAGGGTTCGATTCCTGGTCAAGGGCACTTACCTGGGTTGCATGTTTGATCCCCGGCCCCAGTCAGTCACGGGGAAGGAGCATGTGTGGGAGGCAACCAATCGATGTGTCTCTCTTACATTGATGTTTCTTTCTGCCTGTCCTCCTCCCTCCCTCCCTTCCACTCTCTCTAAAAATTAGTGGAAAAAATATCTTCGGATGAGGATTAACAACAACAACAAAAAAAGAAAGAACAAAAGCAAGAACCAAAAGGATCAAAGTAACTTAACCATATGCCAAAACAAAGCTCAAGAATATTTATAGGAATATAAAAATATCCAGCACACAATAAGGTAAAATTCTTAGTGTCTGGCATCCAATCAAAAATCACTACTCATGGAGAGAGGCAGAAAATTACAACACACAATGAGAAAAATCAGTAAGTCACAACTAATCCATAAATGAGTTGTGGCTGTTTTAGTTTTTTTTTTCCTGCATCCATCAGCATTTTTCAGGTATTGGCCTTTCTCATACCTAGTCTGGAATATATGTGGCAAAAAGAAAATCCAGGGAACTCCCTACTGTACTGTTTCGGACCCACCATCCACAGCTAGTCTACTACCTTCTTTTTTCTACTTTTAATCTTCTTATGTGTGTGTTTTTATTTATTTTATTTTATTAGCTATACAATAAATATTTATTGGACAAATTTATCAGTCAGTAGCACATAAAGATGGTGCATAGCAATATTAGGATGTCAGAGATACATCCTATGAAAAATTAATGTTTTTTATTTTATTTATTATTTTTAATTTTTTTTACTTTATTGATTTTAGACAGAGAGGAAGTGAGAGGGAGAGAGAGATAGAAACATCGATGAGAGAGAACATCGATTGGCCGCCTCCTGCATGCCCCGCACTGGGGATCAGGCCCACTACCTAGGCATGTGTCCTGACCAGGAATCGAACTGGCTACCTCTTGGTGCATGGGTTGATGCTCAACCACTGAGCCACACCGGCCAGACTGAAAAATTAATGTTATGTTCAATGAAAAGTTTGATATTAAGGTTATATGCATTATTAAACTTTAAAAAATATGCATAGAAAATATGGAAAGGAAACAAATATACTAGCATTTTATTTTTTAATTATTTTTTATTTTTATCCTTACCCAAGGGTATTTTTCCCTTTATATTTAGATAGAATGGGAGAGAGGGAGAGAGAGAGAGAGAGAGAGAGAAACATCGACGTGAGAGAGACACATGGACTGGCTGCCTCCCACACGACCCTGACCAGGGCCGGGGATAAACCGAAACCGAGGCACATGTCCTTGCTTGGAATCGAACTCACAACTCATTGGTCCGTGGGCCAATGTTCTAACCACTGAGCAAAACTGGCCAGGGTGCATATCTATGTTTTTAAAAGTAAGCAATAGCCCTGGCTGATTAGGCTCAGCGGTTAGAGCATCACACTATGGACCAAAGGGTCTCAGGTTCGATTCCTTGGCAAGGAATGTACCTGGGTTGCAGATTCAATCCCTGGCCCTGGTCGGGTTTCACGTGGGAGGCAACCAATCAGTGTGTCTCTCACAGCAATGTTCTCTCTCTTTCTCTCCCTTCCTCCCTTCCACTCTATCTAAAAATCAATGGAAAAATATCCTCGGGTGAGAATTAACCAAAATAAACAACAAACAGTACTTCAAATAATAATTTTCTATCCCAGTTCTGGGACAGATTTTGTATACAAAATAAAAATAAAGCAGTCTGTGTGCCCAGCATCATCAGTTGCTAAACTTCTCTCATCAGTTTTCTAAACATGTTTCAATTCATATTCTATTTGTCATTCTCACTGTACTACCAAAGTATCTGGTTTTGGTTGTTTCATTGATTTTAGGCAGAAATAGTAGTAAAAGTGAAAGAGAGGACAATGTAGATTTTTTGTTTGTTGTTAATTCTCACCTGAGGATATTTTTCCATTGATTTTTAGATAGAGTGGAAAGAAGGAGGGAGGAAGAGAGACAGAGAGAGAAACATCGATGTGAGAGAGACACATCAATTGGTTCCTTCCTGTAAGAACCCGAGCAGGGCCGGAGATCGAACCTGCAACCTAGGTATGACGGGCCCTTGGCCGAAAATCGGATCCGTGACCCTTAGGCCCATGGGCCGACCCTCTAACCGCTGAGCCAAACTGGCCAGGGCTAGATCATGTTTTGATGGCCAGATATCCAAATATGAAGACATGAAGACATGAAATAAGCTTGTTTCCCTTGATATGTTCATTTCTTTGGATATTGCAATTTAAATATGTGAAACTACTGGTTACAGAGCTGAATTTTTGGATTATGTAGTAATTAATCATTGCTTTTTTAATGAAATGTGTACATGTGCCTCTATGTACTTTTGGAACATTCTCAAACTTATAAAACAGTTGTAAGTACAGTGCAAAGATTTCCTAAATTATTTTAGAGGAAGTTGGTGATATGATGCCCCATTACCTCTGAATACTTTAGTATATATTTCTAACAAACAAGGACATTCTTCAATATAATCACAATATAACCACCAAAACTTAAAAAATAACATCAATACATTTTGTCCATCTAATCCTCAGATCCCATTTAGGTTTCTTCAGTTCCAATAATGTCTTGTATAAGGGTCCCGTTTAGAATTACATGTCTATTTGTAATTGTCATGCCTTACTAGTTTCCTTCAGTTTCAAGTAGTTCCTTGGTCTTTCTTGGATTTTCATGGCCCTGATACGTTTGAAGATTAGGAGTTAGTAATTTTGTGAAATGTTTTTAAATGTGGGATTATATCCTTCCTCATGATTACATTCAAATGATGCATCTTTGACATGAATATCACAGAAATAATCATGTATTCTCATTGCATTCTCTCAGATAGCATACACTGTTGATTTGTGTCATTACTAATGATACTCACTTTGATCAGTTGATTAAGGTGGTATCTGTCAGATTTCTCCTCATTTCTCCTTTGTAATTAGTAAGTATTTTGTGGAGTTGTACTGTGAAACCACATAAATACCTCATTCCTCATCACATTTCTTAACCCTCCTCACCCCACTAGGCTTCTGACACTGATCCCTGGGTCCTCCTCACCCCTCTTGGGCTCTGTCTGAATGCTACAGTTCTTACAGCTCTATTGTAAAAACATTATTGTAAGATCTTTGAAAATTATAAATAAGCCATATTACTCAGCGCTTTATGTCATAGATAGGATTTTGAAAGTCTCTTTCCTTCTAGAACAGCCTTAAGTAATTTCTTGAGAAAGTAATATAAATAAATAAAGAATGTAAATAATCAGAATGGTTAGCTCAATAGTATACTCAATTATGCATTTTATAAGTGTTAATAAGTTACTTAGAAAATAATTGTGAGTTTTTTTTTAAGTGAAAAGTTATACCCACTAGAAAAAATATATGATGTGCTATATTAAAATGATTGTGGAGTTCAAGTTGGTTTTCTTATTCTCTGAGTTGATATAATTTATGCTGCTTTGTATTGTTTGTAATTACCTTAGAACACTAGATTGTTTTAGGAAAACAATAATAAAATGCATCCAGGAAGAAGTGATATGATTAAGTAAATATGTGACAGCGAACTAGTAAATTGACTTAAACTTAGAAAAATGTGTTAAAACAGAGCATCACCTGCCAGTTATCCTTGGACTTCATAACCTTTTAGAAACCAAATATCCAGTAGACCTGCAGCCAGTACATTTTTCCAGTGGAGATGCCAAGTATGATGACGGTCAAGCCTGAAGTGTTTTTAACAGAATGAATGCTGTCTCTCTTCAATGCAGAACTATGTTGGCACAGTGGAGGTGCCAGACATTTTGTTTTAGAATGTCTAATGTGAAACCATAGCCTTTGGATTCACCAGCTTATAGAGTTAATAGACAGATGCAAGAGTAAGGCAATTAGTTCCCAAACCATTTGCAAGGACTTTTTGAAAGTTGTTTTGCAAACTTTGTGTGTGTCAAAGTAGCTTTGTATTTAAAGTTTAAAAAAAAAAAAAAGTGAAATCTCACTTTAAAAACAAGATATAGCCCTGGCCAGTTTGGCTCAGCGGTTAGAGCGTCGGCCTGCAGTCCAGAGAGACCCGGGTTCGGTTCCCGCTAAGGGCATGTACTTCGGTTGCAGTTTGTCCCCGGCCCTGGTTGTGCGGGTGGCAGCCACTCGATGTGTCCCTTTCACGTCGATGTTTCTCTCTCTCTCTCTCTTCCTCTCTCTCCTTCCCACTCTATCTGGACAAAAAATGAAAAAATGTCCTCAGGTGAGGATAAAAAAAAACCAAAAAAAAAAAAAAAACAAGATACAAACATTTATAAATGGATTTTTCAATATTATATTGTTTTCATCTTATATCAGGGAGCATTCATTATTTGAATAACATCTGTGCTGAGCATTAATTCACTTACTGTTAAATTTTTTAAGCATTCCTAACACAAAGTATCATCCTTTTTACCACAATATTTCCATTTAGCTACTTGCTTGACAATTGAACAGAAACATCTTATTTACAGAACCCTCCCTTTTTATTGTTCATCTCTGCATGGAGTTAAGTCTGTAGTATTAGTTCTGTACAACTTTTATTTATTTTGTTACCTGAAAGTAAATAAAATAGTCTGAGAAGTCACAAAGTAGGTAGGCTCTCACAATTTTGGTCTTTACTTTCTGACCCTAAAGCAATTGAACATTGAATATTGTCAGGTCAACAATGGTGAGGTGGGGATAAAAATTCCAAAAATATATATAATTTACAGAGTTCTTTTTAACAGATTATTTTATTTAAGCCTTATAGTAACTCTGAGGCTATGCACTATCCACACATAACTTTAATTTTATTGCATTTGTTGATTAGATTCGATATTTTAGTAAAAAGAATATTTGTGAACCCACTGTCAGCCCAACTTATTTCTGCTTCTCCTGTCTTTATCTCCTTGTCTCCCCATTAAAGGAAACCACTGCCCTAAACTTTATATTTATTATTGCCTTCTTTTGTTTTATCACATGTGTTTTTCATTTTTTACTATTACTCCAACCTCAGATTCTTTATTGGTAAAACCTACATCACAGAAATGTTTTGAAATTAGGTCAGAATATGTGTATACTGTAATGAACTTTGCATAGTGCTCGCCTCCTGTCACAAATGCTTAATAAATAGCAGCTGTAATTATATTATTAATGTTGTTACTTTGCTGAGAGAGAACAGAAAAACATGCTTTTCTTAGATGTTTTCTTTGTTTTATCTCCCTGGATTCTTGTTGGGGAAAGTGAGGGAATATGGGAGTTTGAAGTTTTTTCATCTTTTCCTGGAACGGAGCAACATGTAGAATGAAGCAGTAGAGAATGGGATTTGGGTGACCAGCTGTTAGGGAACAGATTTCCCAAATGAGAAGGGGGGAAAAAAGTCTGCACTATTAAGTTACCAATTTTTTCCTTCTCTTGCTCTGCCTTGTGCCTTCATGATAGAATTTCTGTC
This sequence comes from Tadarida brasiliensis, assembly GCA_030848825.1. Taxonomy (NCBI): domain Eukaryota; kingdom Metazoa; phylum Chordata; class Mammalia; order Chiroptera; family Molossidae; genus Tadarida; species Tadarida brasiliensis. Next base: position 33,385,535 of record CM061276.1, on the reverse strand, counting down.
AACTTTGAGTTTGATGCAGTATAGTGAGACTCTCAACCCCTCATAGCCAGTGTTGAAGAATAAAGGACCAAATTGACCCAGAAATAATCAGTGACAAAAATGGATCAATTAGAATTTACTGATGACCAAGCAAACAAGCCAGCCAGTCAGCCTCTTTTTACACTGTTCACTTTCCCACCCAATGTTAAGAAGCATTAGTTTGCTTTCAATATCTGGAAATTACTTCATTCCTTCATTTCTTCCTTCCCCCTAATTGCCCTGGGCTCTGCACTATTGCACCAACATTAGACAAATTCTTGTTTTTCTGAGCTTTTTCCCCCTTTTTGCCTAATTTCTTTTATCATACACTTATGTTAATAATTTATGTTAACAGTTACTTATTATAGCACACTTGCCCTAATTCTACTACATGGATACTTAAGCAGTTGTATTGGGATTTTGGTCAACTAAAATTCATAATGAACCATTAAATTAAACATTATTGCACAAATTATTAGCAACATTAATAGAAAAATATATAAGACAGCAGTTACCCAATCCTGGCAGACCAATGACAGAATTCTTTAGAAAACAAAAGTAAAATCATTTCTAAATTTTAAAAAGAGTAAGTGCATTTAATTTCTTTGCACAAGAGCAATTTTTACCATCTGTTACATTAATCTTTACTAAATATTACTTTATTCTTTTGGCCAGATATTTTAACCTTTTATGATCTGTGATGATTATGACATACGTAAGCATGTGTCATTTACAAATTCCATACTTTTGTTCAAGTTGTCGATATATAGTAACTACCTCCCTCCAGGATGAACCTATACATTTTGGGTGCTGTTGCTTAGAGTCATCTATTTTATTAAATCTACAGTTCTTCATAAGAACTTTAAAAGCTTTTCATTAGATATTTTACTAAATTTAGGATAACTATGCCTATAGATTTTTTCTGATCCTCTAGTAGAAGAGCCTTAAAAAGCAAATTAGCAAATTAGATTTGTTTGCAATTTGACATTCTTCATAATTTCACTTTTCACAAATAGAGGCTATGTCCATATTTACTTATGACTATTTGTTCAGGAGTTCTTTCATTGGCCATTGGAGACTGTGAAAGTGTTTAATTTGGATTGCATGTAACACTAAATGACAATAGTATTAACAGCATAATATATATTCCTTTAATCTTATGTCTTTTGAGAAGCAGATTTTAAGAGTAAGGCCATTCAGTATATATGGTCAAGTTATACAGTTACAGCTTAGAGGGAATATCTGTGAGATACTGGAGTAAAAGAAGAGTTTAGATGAGGATTTAAAGTCTTAGTTTGTTTAAAGTAGCAAACCCAACCCAGTACTGTCTGAAGTCAGAGCCTGTGATGGTAATGACTATATTAACTGCTGCTTTCCTTTGCATAGAATAGGATAAAACTTCTGACTTTTTAAATTTCCAAACACTTGAGTCAGTTAATCAGAAAATACCTTTGATGAATAAATGAATCCATCCATGCTTTGTACCCCTTCCATTTGACCTTTCATGTTACTTCATTTGTTTTAGGGGACAGGCTATGGGAAGAGCTGCGATATAATAAGTTCTGTATTTAGTCACTTTCCAATGTATTCTTATTAGCATTGCTTTTACACCTGTAATGTAGACTCAGCTTTATACCCTTCTTTGGGAAAGGTAAGAGTGTTTCAGTCCACAAGGGTTTGTTTTGATTTTATTTATTTTAACAATTAGAGAAGTAGAGACATAGTCTCAACCAGTGAAGTGCTATTAGTGATGGGACTAATATGAGGATAATTTTTTTCCCTTGACATAATTGCATTCTTTTTTCATCTAAGCTAATTTTTATTTTCAAAATTCCTTTTTGTTTGGAAAATAAAGACTTGAATATGTTTCTCTTTTTTGTATAAGAACTCTTGTTTTTAACATGGATTGAGAAAAATAATTGTATTAAAATCAGTATTTGATGACATGATGGCATTTCTGTTTTAATTAAGTTCTCCCTATATTATTTGAAAGATAAAAGTAATTTAAGGCTTTCAGCAACATTTTAACAAGCTGGGCATGTTATAGTCAGACATGTCGAATTTGCTAAATGCTTTGAAGATGTAAATTTCAAGTGTTAGGTAATAGAGTTCTTCAAAAGAAACTCCTAAATTGATTCTTTAAAAAAAAAAATCTTCATCAAGGATATGTTTTTATTAATTTGAGAGACAGAAACATTGATGTGAGACATATCAATTGGTTGCCTCCCGTATGGCCTCAACCAGGGATCGAACTTGAAAATTCGGTATGTGCCCTGACTTAGAATGGAACCCGCAACCTTTCTGGTGTATGGGACGACTCTTGAACCAACTGAGCCACCCGGCCAGGGCTAAATTGATTCTTTAATGCAAATGAGGATCATTTAATAGTACAACTTCTAATTTTAGCTTTCCTTCACAACATTCATTCTTATCCCTATCCACATCAAAGTTAACATACATACTTGATGGTTAACTGGGAGGATCAAAATATTTATTAATTCAATAAGTTAACCAAAAGTACTGTTTGTTACCAAGGCTAAAATGTCTTATATGGCTACCTGTGGTATTTTATTTTATTTTTTCTTACGAAATACCTGTGGTATTTTAATCACACATATAAATAATTAATAATCTTCTTTAATTGTTAGAATGTTGGGTTTCATGGACTATTAGGCAAGTCCCTTAAACTCTGTGCCTTGGTACTTTGGAAACTGGGCATATGATTCAAATTGATCTTTTGAGTTTCTTCCAATGTTGATTCTACTATGTTTAGAGGATACGTTGAGAATTCTTTCTGTCCAAAACCCATATAATAATAACTATAAAATAATTTTTTAAACAGTAGATATAAATTTAATTTTATGGATAATTAGAATGTTATAAAATACATTATAAAGATAATATTCTTACCTGGCTGGTGTGGCTCAGTTGGTTGAGCATCATTCCATGCATCAGGTCACGGTTGGATTCCCTGTCAGGGCACATGCCCAGGCTGTGGGTTAGATCACCAGTAGGGGGCATGCAGGAGGCAGCCTATCGATGTTTCTCTCTCATTGATGTTTCTATCTCCCTCTTCCTCTCCTTTCCTCTCTCTGAAATCAATAAAAACATTAAAAAAAAAAAAAAAAAAAAAGAATATTCTTGCCCTGGTCAGTGTGGCTTTGTTCCTCCCATGCACCCAGAGGTCACCAGTTCACTTCCCCATCAGGGCACATACCCAGATTCCTGGCTCGATCCCCAGTAGGGGGTGTGCAGGAGGCAACTGATTGATGGTTCTCTCTCATCAGTGTTTCTCTCTCTCTCTCTCTCCCTCTCCCTTCCTCTCTCTCTCTAAAATCAATAAAAACCTTTTTTTTAAAGAAAGAAATAATACTATTTAATCTTGGATACAAAAGTAATTATAATCTAATATAGGCAATAATACTTTCTGATTTAAGAATATTCTGTACTTGTACCTTTATAGAGTTGGAGATTTTTCATAGTAAGAAGTATTTCCTTGAGCTGTGACATTCATTTTTTGGCTTCATTAGAAAGGAAAAATACATTATGATAGGAAATTAAAATATTTGCTAAAAGGTGCTGTATGAAAGAGCAGGACTAGACTAATGGTCTAATTGGAGAAGGCAGTTTAAAGCTGATATACCATCTAATATAGCTATCTCAATATGTGAAGGATGGTAGTTACACTCATTATTATACAGAGAGAGATTGGAACATCTTGGGTTATTTGACATTCTTCTGTGTAGTTTTATCCAGTTTTATAATTTAATAACTTTTTCTGGAGACCATCTTAAGCATAAGGGATAAAGCCAAGAAGAAAATAGGAGTAGAAATAATGGAAAATTTATTCTTCTGTTCAATAATATTATATAATAAAAGAAAAATATTTGCTAGTAATTTTTTACAACAGTAATTTTATGGAGTTTGCATGTGTGTATGACTAATATAGTTCTCGTGTATGAAAAAGACATATTTGTGCTCATATATTAGGTTATTGACTTACACTGTTTTCATAATTTTTCTCCCCCCCCCCCCACAGAATCTGTCTATGATCTTCTCCCAAAGGAGTTACAGTTACCTCCATCTAGAGAAACAGCTGTAGCATCAATGAGTCAGACAAGTGGTGGTGAGGCAGGCTCGCCTCCTCCAGCTGTAGTTGCTGCTGGTATGCATTTCATTTTACTTTATTAAAGAAAACTAGGCTGTTATCTGGCCAACATGAACAGTGCTGGTAAAATTCATATCAAAAAGAGTGTGATTTGAGGCTTTGTTTTAGGAGGTTTTAAAATATATACTTAAAATTAAAATTTTTCAATATAATTTTATTAATATAATTATTATGTCTTAAAGTTTCACATTGGCACATCTACTAGTGCCATCTCCTAGAATGGACCTTACCTTCAACCATGGGAATAAGTTTAAAGCTCTTTGGTTGACTGCATGTAAGAAGGTTAAATACCAAGCCATGGGGATAGAAAATTATATTTGTTAAATTATATTTTAAAATTATTTTTGTTAATTTGCTTTAAAAAAAAAATTTTTACTTTGTATAATCTGAAAAAGGACTCAAACACTCAAGTCTCTTTTCTGTTTGTAGCACCTTACTATATATAACCTTTTCCCTACATTTAAAAACATATGTGACTTTATAGTTATTTTAAATTCAGTTGAAAAGTAATGGAAGATTTGAATGTAATATTTATATAAAGACATTTTTATATCAATTTAAAATATGGAAATTAATGTTTGAAATTTATCAAGCTTATTTTTACTCAGCTCTCAAGTCATACACTTTATATAAAACTGGTTCAGATTTTGATTGGATTAGAATAAAAGATTGACAGACAAGCTAACAGAAAAAAGTCTTGATTAGTGATAAATGAATACAAATGCTTTAAAAAAAATTAGGTTACCCAACTGTGTTTTTCTTTCAGTTGGGTTTATAGACTACTAAGTATGTTTTGTTTAAAAAAGGAAAAAAATATATATACTCTGAAGTTTTATCTGTCCTACTAATTAGAGGTTTCTTGTCTAATATGATACCTCTCACCTTTTCAAATAGTACTTCAAGTCCATCAGAACACTGTTTCCAATAAATTCTTTTTGTTTCAAAAGAACAGTGAAGTGAAAGGTTGTTATTTAAATGAGGATATTGGTACTATAGTAGAACTTCATGTATTTTTTTTGTATGTGTTAACCTGGGTACCATTAACCTTGTGTAGCAATCTTTTCCCTGAGCTGTATAGTGCAGTTTGCTGCCTTGCTAGTTGAGGGCAGGAAAACTTTAAACATGGCAAAGAAACTTATCAGCCCTGCTCACTGTTCATGTGTTGCCAGACATTTTCTAACAGATACTGTGGATTTAATTGTGAACTTTTTAGTAATGAAATTGGTTAGATGACCTGGTTTCACTTTATATCCACTGGGTTCTAAAATGTTCCTAAATATTTTTTCTGGAATTTAAAGTTTTAATCTAGTTTAAAATTTATACCAGACAATGAAATATGAAAAAAGATTTTTTAATGAAATATTTCACTTTAAGTCCACAGGTAGAAATTGACTAACTGATTTCTTTTGAGATTGTTTTTAAAGACATATTGAATCTGTATAGAACTAAAAGTCTGTTTCTTCTGTGCTTTTTAACATCTGTTGACAGTAGATCCAGTTCCTTTTAAAAGCTGAAAAAATGTTAGCTAGATTTGGGGAAAAAAAACAATACTTCCTTTTAAATAATACCAAACTGAATTTCAGAAATTTTTATATATAAATATTGAAAGTTCTTGAACTTGGATCACTAATGGAATGTTGATCCTTTCTTCCTCCCTCTATGGCTCTCTCCATATATTTGAGAAAATCCTCTCCAGTTAAATTAGATTGAAAGCTATCAGTTGAAAAATCCTGAAAATAAGATAATTAACCCAGGAAGTATTCTGAAGTAAAAAATTCTTATTAGATTGAGAAGTTATTGACTTTGTAATGATGGTGAAGAGAGTAAGGAGGTAACCTTGGCAGTTTTCTTATTTTCACGTACAGAAAGTTTCTGTGATCTAAAACCAAATCATTTGTAATTTTTAAAACATAAATTTAGTGTTAGTAACCAACATAGTCTTATTCTAGGATTCTAATGTCTTATTGGTAGAATAAAGTCTTTGTTATATAACATTGTAGGTAAGAGAGTTTAAATTAGAAAATAATTATTGTAGGGAGATCAATTAGTGGATGTCATTATAGTTGCCTTTTTTATTTGACCTATTAATATCCTTAGTGACATAACTGTCAAAGAGAGAGATTTAGAATAAATTATCAGTTACTTAGTGTTTTCTGGAAAAAAGACTAGATTTCTTGGGAAAGGCACATTAATTTAGACTTCTGTGAGTTTTTTAAATCTATAGCATTTGCTGTTTAAGTATGAAATGCATAAAAATGATGACTCTTGATGTAGTTAATTCTTCAGAGTTTTGAAGGAGCCGGATTGGCTGCTATCAGTTATGAGGGCCTGGTGGGAACAGACTTCTAGTTCTGCTGTAAAGGTTTGTGTTTCACAACTTCTAAATCAATTTAAATTTTAAAATTTAGAAGCTGGGCATGTAGGTGTTCATGTACATTCTTTATTACTTAATTATTAAAAATGTGTTTCTCAAATTCACCAAACTAGGTATTTTCCCTTTACATATTACTGAGGGAATGAATAAACATGGTGCTGCTAATCCACAATCCAGAATATTGGGTAAAAGAGTGTCTCTCAAATCTTTTTCTGCCTCTGTACTATTTCCACTTTTACATACTTCCAGCAATAACATCTTTTTATCCAGTAAGTCCCAGGGGTTGAGGGTGGGGGAAAGACGACTTCTACACCACCCCTCTCCTCTCCATGGGGTCAACAGTCAAAATCTGGGAGGTGTAGTTGAGAATCACTAGTCTGAAATTTGTACTCCTCCTCATTTTTTAAAGACCTCTGTTTTTGCCCCTCAAGAAAGAGCAGTTACGAGTTTGAAGTTCAATATATGAATGAATAAGTTTTAGAAATACTTATTGAACAGTATTATTATAGTTAATTATAGGCCATTTTCCTAATACAAAGAAGTTATCCAAATGAATTGATGCTGTTTTTTGGAAAAATGAGTTGATCAAGAAGAAATATAAATTGTGAAAGGATTCTTTTTGTTGTGTGTGTGATTCCTGTAGTATAGATTCTAAAGAACTAAAATGTAAGTATTTAGGAGAAATAAAACAGTTATACCAGAATTTGGGGTTTTTGAAAAGAGACATGGCAGGTATTTTTCTTAAATAACAGCTTTATTGAGATATAGTACACATACTAATTAAATGTATTTTTTAAAAATATTTTTCTTTATTGATTTTAGAGTGAGAGGAAGGGAGAGAGAGAAACATTGATGAGAGAGAACATCGACTGGCCGCCTCCTGCATGCCCCCCACTGGGGATTGGGCCCACAACCTGAGCATGTGCCCTGACCGGGAATTGAACAGATGACCTCTTAGTGCATGGGTCAACCCTCAACCACTGAGCCACACCAGCCAGGCTAATTAAATGTATTTTATTTTTATTTATTTATTTATTTTATCCTCACCCGAGGACATTTTTGCATTTATTCAGATAGAGCAGGAGGGAGAGAGGGGGGAAGAGAGAGAGAAAAACATTGATGTGAGAGAGACACATCGACATCGTGTGGTTGCCACCCACATGACCCCAACTGGGGCAGGGACAAACTGAAACCAAGGTACATGCCCTTAGCGGGAACCGAACCAGGACTCTCTAGTCTGAAGGCCGACGCTCCGCTGAGCCAAACAGGCCAGGACTAATTAAATATATTTTAAATCTACTTATATGTTTATAGATTTTATCATTAGATTTACTTAATTTGTGTAAAATAGGAGGACTTTGACAGAAGTTGACAATAAACTTTGATCTTTTTTTTTTTTCCCTAATCCTCACCCAAGGATACTTTTCCATTGGTTTTCTGATAGAGTGGGAGGGAAGGAGGAGGGTGGAGGGAGAGAAAGAAACATCAGTGCAAGAGAGACACATCTATTGATTGCATCCTGCACAACCCCAACCAAGGCCAGGGATGGAACCACAACGGAGGTACATGCTCTTGACCGGAATCAAACCCGAGACTCTGGTCCCCAGGCCGATGCACTAACCACTGAGAAAACCGGCCAGGGCTAAACTTTGGAACTTGGGTCATTTTAGTAAATTAAATTATTTTCTTATTCTATCCTAGAGTTTATTTGTCTTCATTTTGAGATATGGCATTATGTTTATTATTTATTAGTTTATATCAAAATATGATTTTGCTAAGGTGACTGTTTCTTTAAATTTTTTAATTTTAGTTTTTGAGTAGACAGTGAATTAAACAAACCATTTTATAATTCAGTCAGATAATCTTAAGAATAACTAGTTAGTAATTCTTTTGTTATTTTCATAAAGTTATTTTACTTTCATTAATTGCATATATGTACTCTTTTTCAGAGTAGTATATTCTTTGTAGCAGTTTTTAACATGTATAGGTGTATACACTCATAAAGCATGTACAATACAAATCTCTGTTGAATATTTCCACTAGTTGGATCACTGGAGATTTTTAACGGTTTAATTTAAATTAATAACTTTACATGAAGTGATCCATATAATAAACTTTTCTGTTAGAAGAGACTTATTAAATAGTGCTTTGAATTCTTTGACACAGCATTTAATGAGTCTCAAATACCTAAGAGGTATTTTCTATACTGAAAGAACTTAATTGAGTGCTATTTACACTATAGGAGAACACACTAAAGAACTAAATTAATATTCTATAATCAAAGAACAACTATGCTTTAATTCATTTCAGACATCTAAATCACCTAAATTAAAATTTTAGAAATTTCTAAACGATCCATAACAACAAAACTGTACAAAAACTGAGTTGAAAAAAATGTGTTGTCATTTTTTAGTTCTTACTGTGTGATAGGAATTATACCAGGCAATTTGCATATTATCATATTTCAATCCTTACAAGCACAGTATACCTCTCTTCTTTCTTACTGGGGTCTAAGTGCTTTTCTCCTTGCCATTGTATCTTAGGGAATTTAGGATTGTGAGCTCTCACTTCAGTTAAGGAAACACAGGATCCTGGAAGGCACTGCATAGGATATTGAGTTGAAAAAGCTATAACCCTTCTCCTCTGCAAGCTTCAGGATCTACAAAATGGGAATGTGATTTCTAGAAGAATATTACTTATGAATCGAAGTGATTCACAGCAACAGAATTGTATAGCCCATTGAATTTATAACTTAAATTTATTAGTGTTAGAAATGACTTAGTTTTATAATTTGGATTTTCTTTAGCTGACTAAATTTGAGGAATAAATTTGCCTTTGATTCCTCTCCTGGGTTAACTAGGTTAACTTATTTCAGAATTTTGGCCATTTATATACTTATATTATTCCTAAGATTACATCCAAAGCCTGTTGACAAGAAAGGTAATCCACCTATGTAACCTATGTATTGATGTTGTGAGCTAAAATGTAAGCTGATCTTGGTTATTCTATATGGCCATTTCTACTTTTCCTAGAAAACAACCATTTCCAGAAGAAAGTCAGATCCTAGTTACAAATGTGTTGCACTTATGTTTACTGCTCATTCTGTGTTCTTACTGAAATTACTAAATACATACTTTTATACATATACAAATATGTATCTATGTATGTGTAGATTTATGCTAACATCTGCCTTATTAGAATGAAAAACATAAGCAAATTTAGGCTATAACAGTTAATTCAGAGACAACTACCAATTCAGGAGGCTATCCATATTGTAAATTTTAATTGACAAAAAGTACTCATAGCCTATTATTGATTTATTCCTTAAATTTTCTCTTTTTATTGTTCTCAATTTTTAGCAATAACTTTTATAAATATCGTGATATAGCCCTGACCAGCTTGACTCAGCAGTTAGAGCGTCAGCCTTCTGACCAAAGAGTCTCAGATTCATTTCCCAGTCAAGGGCATGTACCTTGGTTGCAAGCCCGGTTGGGGTCGTTTAAGAGGCAACCAATCGATGTATCTCATATCGATGTTTCTCTCGCCCCCACCCATCCATCCCTCTCTCTCCCTATCTACCCCCTCCCCACTCTATCTAAAAAAAATTAATGGAAAAATATCCTCGGGTGAGGATTAAAAAATATATATGTAGATAGATAGAGATACTCAGTTTCTGATAGAATAAACACATTTTTATATTACCTGAGTCTGTAGAATAGCATTTTAAAACTGTTCACAGATTCTCAATCATTCATAGGCCAAATACATATATAAAATTGATACAATTTCTGGTTTTTAGTGTTTTGTACAATTTTGCATTATTAATGCACAGAAGTGTCATTACTTTTTATATCACCAATAAGATTGATAATATCAGAAGAAAAACATATTGCCATAACTCAGCAATTTTTAACCCTTTTTTCCATCTCATGGCACACATAAAATAATTACTAAAATTCTGCAGCACACCAAAAAATATATTTTTGCTGATATAACAAAAAAAATAGGTATAATTTTGATTGATTTACAGAGAAATAATAATAATAATAGTAATTACCTTCCCCTTTTTGCTCCAAGATAGGGCATTTACACCCAACAGCTTGTGTTAGCTGTTGTCATTTTTCATTTTACAATCTAAGGGAAAAGAGGTCAGTGCCCCTGACTTATCAGGTGTTGCATGTTTTAAAATTTTTTGCGGCACACCGGTTGAAAATTGCTACCATAACTAATTGTTTTATAAGAATTAGTTGTAGCCCTGGCTGGTTTGGGTCAGCGGTTAGAGCGTTGGCCTGCGGACCAGAGAGTCCCGGGTTCGGTTCCCGCTAAGGGCACGTACCTTGGTTGCAGTTTGTCCCTGGCCCTGGTTGGGGTTGTGTGGGTGGCGATGTGTCTCTCTCACGTCGATGTTTCTCTCTCTCTCTCTTCCCACCTCTCTCCCTCCCACTCTATCTGAAGATAAAATGCAAAAAAAAAAAAAAAAAAAAAAGTCCTCAAGTGAGGATTAAAAAAAAAAAAGAGTTGTATAAATAATAGTAATAAAGTTGTATAAATAACATCCCAGCTGGGACAGGAGTGAAGGGAATACATTAGGGTAGGATACAACAAAAGACTTCACCTGTTTCTGTGACTTTTTTTCCTCTTAAGAATAGAATCATGCATAGTAAAATGTTAGCATTTGTTAAATCTGAACAGAGGGTACATTGTTGTTAGTTTTAAATATTTCATAACTTAAGAAACACCAGTTGGCAGCTGATTAAGATAGTAAAAATGCCCAATGCACTATGCCCTGTAAAAGTAACAAAGGTGTGGCATTTATTAGATACTCGATGAATTTTTTTCACATAAATACAAATATATATTCATTGAAAGTGTTTTTTTAGTCCACTGACATAAAATTCATTCTTCCCCTATCATTCCTTCATAATAAGGTATTGTCAATTAAATCAGAAAATGAATGAGAAAGCACCACGACATGCCAGGTCCATATAACCACAATCTAGATTAAAACAAACAAACACTCACACACACGCATTATAGTTTTATTTCTATTTCTTTCTTTATTTTTAATCCTCACCTGAGGGTATTTTTTCCCATTTATCTTCAGATAGAGTGAGGGGAGGGAGGGAGAGAGAGAGAAACATCGATGTTAGAGAGACACATTGATTGGTTGTCTCCTGCACGACCCCAACCAGGGCCAGGGACCGAACCGCAACCAAGGCATGCCCTTGGCCGGAATCGAACCTGTGACTCTTTGGTCTGCAGGCTGACACTCCAACTGCTGAGCCAAACTATCCGGGGCTCTATTTTTTTTTTTTTTTGAACATATGAAATATAATAAAATTAGTATGAGCTTTGGAATCATAGAACTAATTTTAATCTGATTGCTGTCATATCGTTTCTTTAATATAGACAATCTGTGGAAGTTAAATAAATTTCTAGTAATATTACCCCTGAAACTAGACAATAATACCAACTTTTTTTAATGTTACTACAAACATAAATATATAAAATACTTAACATTACCTGATAATTAGTGATTATTCAATAAACATTGACCCTCCCTCCCATATGTTTCTCATTTTATTTATTAGTATTGTTTTTAAAAATAGATCTTATTTTTATAAAAGTAAGTTTTTTTTTTAAACCTTATTTTGCTTCTTTCCATTCTCACTCAGTTTTTTATCTTATTTTGAAGTTTTGCATATCAGTCAAGACATAGTCATACACATGGGCCATGGGATTTATTTTCTGACTTACTATTTTACATTGACACTCTCTCAGTGGGAACCTTTGTATATAAAAGGAACATTGATAGAGATGAGTCATAGAACAGACAGTTCCCAAAAGGAAGATTCTGTAAAGTTGACTAAGCAATTTATGACTTCTATTTTTTTTTGCCTAGACAATTTATTTTGTCTACAATTGGATCTAATATATGCTCTAATCCAGACACAGTTGTAAAACCTGATTGGTTAATGAAATTAGAAGGTTTTAGTAATACAGATACTATTTTCTTTTTTTTTGCTCACCTCTAAAAAAAGAAATGTGAAAACATTGAACTAGTGTTGGCAGGAATACCTTTATTATTTATAAACTATTTTAAAATGTATTATATGATAAAGCATTGAAGTGATCTTCAAATAGTATCCCTCATGACTTTTTCTCTCCAGGTTTTAAGTTACTATAGTGATAATCTGTTTTGTCTTAAAGTAACAGTACCTTTCAAATGGTACAAAAGTTGTCCCTTTTTTTAAAACTTGGAAGTTCCTAAAGTCTTTGACAGTATAATAAATTTAGTTATCAGCTAGTATAATTATTTATATAACTTTTATAAATATTGTGATTTACTCAGTTTCTGATGGAATAAGCACATTTTTATATTACCTGCCTCGATAGAATAGCATTCTAAAACTGTTCAAAGATTCTTAACCATTCTTTTGGGTTTGAATTATTTGAGGTAGAGGATTCTTTCTGGGCCTTAGTCTTTTCACCCAGTGTTAACCAGTGATGTTACCCTGTAGAACTTAAATCACTAGATGATAGAAAGCATCTTTCTCTTCCAGTAGGAGGGGATTTAAAAACCAAATTACATAATGTGCGCCTCATATATTTTACATTGTACTTAGATACTTTGGGTTGAACAGAACAAAATATATATTTAAAACATTGCTCTAAGTGTCAGGACACTTAAAAATTTTGTAAGCATTTTTCAGGAAACACTCTTTAATAAATATTCTGTGAATATATTAATGGTACACTGACAAAGTAATAATTATTTTAGGATAATTCAGATTAAAAATGGGAAAGTAATTATTGTGTAATATTAGAACCCTGACTGGCAGTTTGATGGACTGGGGAAGAAAAAGATGGTCTTCAGTAAATCAGTAACAAACTTTTCACCTTCAGCAATAGTGTGGTAATTATTATTTTTTAAATAGAACCTCCAGCCCTGGCCGGTTTGGCTCAGCGGTAGAGCGTCGGCCCATGGACCAATGAGTCGTGGGTTCAATTCCGGTCAAGGGCATGTACCTTGGTTGCGGTTCGTCCCTGGCCCTGGTTGGGGTCATGTGGGAGGCAACCAATTGGTGTGTCTCTCTCACATCGATGTTTCTCTCTCTTTCTCTCTCCCTCCCTCCCATTCTACCTGAAGATAAATAGAAAAATGTCCTCCGGTAAGGACTGGGAAAAAAAAAATAGAACCTCCGGAATCAGACATGTTATGCACAGTGGCACATCTAATTTAAAAGTGTAAATTGGTAACATTTTTGAGGGGGGATGAGGAAGTATGTGGAAGTTGGCCTGAGAAATGAAAATATTATTTTGCTGCTAAAATGTAAATATTTCTTGCGGTTTGAGTGTATCCTCTTCCACTCTTTAAGTGAATTTGGGTAAGGGACAGCCTAAAACACCTGTGTGAGAGAACATTCTGGTTTCTGGATTAGATTGCATTAGTAAACTAAACAATTTGGTGAATATGAGTTAACAAGAATTCTGGGTAAGAAATTTCCCCATTTTCATTTATTTGGATGTGAATAATTTAATTTTTTAATGTTTGTTTTAAAACATTGCTTATTGTAGCATGTAAACTTATGTTGGGTGGGAAAAGTACAAATGGGAAATTGAAACTGTTTTAAACATATAAATTAAATGATCGACCCTAAAATTTTTGTTTTTTAGGGGGGTGGTTTTTGTAAAGTAATCTGAATTGCTTATTTTATATGCTGGGATGCTAGCTGTTTTTTCTATTAATGCACTTAACTTGCATTCTAGCTTCGCCATTCAGAGACAGGCATCGTGTGGTGGGTTTGTGACAGTGTCTGTCAATAGTGAAGACAAATAGTGCCAGAGACACTTAACCCATCCAATCTCACCCAGGGTATAGGTCGGTTTTCAGACTTCTTCATAAGTCTTTTTTTCTTTCTTTCTTTCTTCCTTCCTTTCACTTTTTTTTTCTCTTGTGTTTTTGTTTTGTTTTGGTTTTTTTTTTTGGTTCATTTTGGTTCTAAATAGTGGATTGATACTGATTGAAACTAAAATTTTTGGTAAAGTTTTAAACTTTACAGTAATACTGTAAAAAAAAGAAGAAAAGTAGAAAATGAAGTTTGGCATGTAAGGTGTTGACAAAGCAGGTTTGCAGCCACTTTGTGTGTCCTAGATTTTTCAATCCCTTGGCAACATGAATATTGGCCTTATAATTTTTTTCTCTCTCAATATCTTTAAAGTTCTTTGTGAAAATATATCTTTTTATCTGGTGATTTTTATCAGACAAGATAGATATTTAGATCTGAAGTTATTGTTACCAATAAAAAAAAATGAAATACTTAAAAACAATAACTAAGGTTGAACAGTAAGTGTTTTAGACCAGAAATTATTTCTAAACATCCTGTGTTGATTTTTATGATTATTTTCTGAGCAGTCAGTAGTTTGCTCCTTCTCCGTTCCACTATTGGTTCATTTAACACACTTGTAAATTTTTATGGCTTTCTTAGGAAACTCGACTGATTTTTGCACTAATGTTGAAAAACTATAAAATGTATGTGCTTATTTAAATGCTAAGGAGCACATTTTTATCTTGGAAGCTTAGTTAAATGTAATTTCTGTCATATATTTTAAATCAATAAAAGAAGGTATTTGTTTCTTCTGAGGACTTTAAAAAATGTTTCTAATTTCAAAGCTTTCTATAAGAATTTTAATTAGTTCCATATAAAGTATCATTTTTATGGTATTTTAAGCATTAAAATGATACAGTAATTAAAATAATTTCTAGTTCACAAATCTAGAACTAGTAGTTCTGAAATTTAAAATATAATTTAAGCAAGAGTATGTAAAATCTTTATGGGTCTCTATATGTGGTACCATTTAAAAATCTATTGTCATCCTTGTAATCAAATTAATAGTACTTGCAGATCTTCTGGGTTATCCGTATAGATATTATCCACCACTCTTTTTATCCCAACTGCTTTGAGTATTCATAGTAAACCTTAATGATTCCATCTTCTTAAAGAAGCCATATGTCCAACTTAAGTTCACCATCATTACTGGCATTTTATCTAGTAATTGGCTACTCTTAATAATAGAATTATTAGAACACTATAGATGTGATACTTTCCTTCATTTATAAATTTTAGAATTAATCTATTTCAAGATTATAAATTAGCATTGGTAAATTATAGAAATGGTCTGTTGGTTTTCCCTTTGGTTTGCTATTCTGTCTGTGGTCACAGATAATACTATGGAAAAATAAAATTCTTCTAGGTTCAAAGGTAACTTTTTCATAAAAGAAAAAAAAATCAATAAAAATTTATTCACACATTACTTAAGTGAAAGAATAAGAAAAAATTTTAAGAAAAACTTCCATCTTTATGAAGGATTGGTAAGGGATTTAAAGAACAAATAAAATTACAGTATAAAGTTATAAAACAAATACATTATAACTACTCTGCTCAGTGAGAAAATAAAAGCAGTTAATAAAACATTTTTATGTTGGAGTTTTTATATTTTAATATGCAGCAATTAAACATAGTCTCTCCATTCCTAATAGGTAAAAATGGAGACTCAAAAAAAAAAAAAAGTAAGGAAAGGTAGTTAGCATATTTTGTTTATAAGAACTTATAAATGAAAAAAGAATATATAGATGAAACAGGATTGCATTAGCATTTTTCTATAGAATGTCGATTCAGTTGTTTCTTGATATTTAATGATATAGTGAACTTAAGTTACATTTATAATATTTCCAGGCATGTTTTTTAGTGCTTTTTTGTGAATGCTTAGAAATGACAAACTAGTGTTTAGAAATCTAATATGTTCTTGATATTATTTTTATGCATTTATTTTTAATAGATAATATTAAGGATATTTTTTCTTAGTAAATTTATAGGTTAGTATACACATAGGTAATTTAGCTTATATATAGTTTCAAGAAAGAAAGTTATTAGAGTGCTCTTTGTAGAAATAGTGAATAATTACCTGTAAACTCTTTAAGTTCTGAACCTTTCCCTGCTATCAGATAATGCTATTATAGTAATGTATAGTCTAAGTAATTTGAGTAATAAATCTTTTTTAAAATAAACACATTGGTGCATTTATTTGCCAGTTTAATTTTACGATAACTCAGCACCTATATCAAATATTGGCTTCCCATAAATTAATTTAATAACAAATAACATGCAAGGTACTATGTTAGGTGTTGGGAGAGTCTAAATTAAGAAAGATATTGTCCATGTTCTTAAGGGGCTCATAGTTCTTTTCCTCTACCACCTCACTTGGCATTATTAGTGCATTTCGGTGATGTCTTGCTAACCAGAATGTAACATCTTTATGTGAAAGATTTTATACACCATTATAATCATCATCAGAGCAACAATGATACTGTGATAAAGAGTTTTATAGTTTTATTTGTTATAGTCTTAAAATGAGTAGAATCTTTGTAATTTAGGGTCACACTGATCTAGGCTTTAAAAAGTAATACTATTTTTAAATTAAAGTATGCTTACCACTACTGTCTTCTGACAGAATTTATATTTTCAGTTTCACAGTTTTGTGCTAATGAAGTTTTTAATTTAATAATTATATCCAGGAAACTGCAGGTAAAATATAAAAATTATGTGTTAGGTGTCCAAGGAAAATGTATTGAATATTTTATTTTATGTAGGGTATGATATCACAGTTTGGCATACCTGTCCCGGAATAGACATTCATGTATGATTATATCAGTCGGGTTTTATAACCGTGTTAGTTTTGTTAAGATTTGCAAGATAAACTCATATAGTATACCAAAGAACAATGCTGGGTTATATCTTGCAAATTAAATTTATAAATACCACTTAACTTGCTTTGGAGTTCATAATTGCTTTTCACCTGTACTTTCCATCTGTCAAGGACAGGGATTCCTGCAATGTTCATATTCTGCATTCTCATGTGCGTGGAACTTAGATTCAAAAAGTGGGGGTGGGGGTGCCCGGCCAGTGTGGCTCATTGGACTGAACATCGTCCCATGGACTGAGAGGTCCTAGTTCAATTCCCTTTGGGGCGCATGCCTGGGTTTTGGGCTTGATCCCCAGTAGGGGGCATGCAGGAGGCAGCTGATGGATGTTTCTCTCTCACATCGATATTTCTCTCTCTCCCTTCCTCTCTCTCTAAAAAAAAAATCAATAAAAACATATTTAAAAAAAAAAAAGTGTGGGTGGGGGAAAGCTGTTCATAGAAATACAAGTTCACAGCATTCATGCTGCATGCTTTGTGTGTTCCACTGCAAATATTGCATGCTGCATACTTGCATTTCGCTGAAAATGAAAAACATGGACTTTTATACACATAAAAATTGAGTTTCATTTTTGCCAATAGTTGGAACAGATGGAGGAATGTTAGACATAATACCTTTTCTATTTTTTCTAAAATGAATTCTGTTGTATTTTTCAAAAATAAGAAAAAACTTGTTATTTAAACCCAAAGTGGCTACAAATCAGCTCCTAAACTGTCACTGACATTAGCATCTAGATTTTGTAGTTTTTACAGATCTTTTAAAATATTTATTTACTAAGAAAAGATTGCATTAATGCATGATACAAAATTGATCAATTTTTCTTTAAATTGGAATGCAGTTTAAAATGACTGAATTTTCCAATTTCAGCTACTGAATTTGACAAGGATACAAACTGGAAAATGGAACTGGTATCATCTAATTTCTCTAAGTCTTTGACTTATGATAGTTGGGAATAATCTCTCCTATAGCATTATGTAGATCACATTATTGATGCTAATATTAATTTCTATGCTCTTTAGCCTTGAAAGTAATGAAAAATTATGAGTGAATTTAGTTCTTTCAAATGATTTAAGTGTTTTTGTACATGTTTCATTTTAAAAATAGATCTTTGGCACTTGGCTTTCGATTATCTAAACATTGGCAGTCTTACATTTCACTCTTTATATTATAATTGATATGAATGTTACAATTCCAGTAACTGCATATCACAATTTTAAGTTTCATTATACCACTTTAAAACAGTGGCATACTTGGCTATAGGTAAAAATTAATGTTAGATATAAATATATTTTTTAGTTGTCTGTCATGTAACCTATTTTTATTTTTTGTGTATACAATAATAAACCTTTCTATATCTTATACAAGATAAAATGGTATTTGTTAAAATTTAGGACTGATAGCATCCAACCTTAACATTATTAGTGTGCCTCTGCTATTATGCTGTTAAGGACTTAAAGTAGCACTATTTTTCAGTGAGCTGTTCTGCCAGTTGCCACACATTTTGAAAACATCTCCTTAAATCTTTTTTACTAAGCCTAATAGATAAATGGTTTTATTAAAAAAAACCTTTTTTTATAGGAACCAATTCTGGTGATCTCCAGAAATTTTTCCTGCTTAATTCTTTATTGTTAGATTCCAGCCAATAAAATTTACTGTTACTCATATTAGGAAATTCTTTTAATAGTTTAAATCAAGCAGGCCCTAAAAGAGTGAGGACATGGACAGTGGTAACCAGTTGCTGAGTGTGTAATTAAGTACTCTGTACAAGAAATCCATCCAATAATTAGTTCTTATTCTGCTTTTCATTCTGCCCTTTAGGATGGATTTATTTGTTTTAGAGATCATGGTTTTGAACTACCTCTTTGAACTTCTGGAGACCCTCAGTGGTTAACTTGCTTATCTCTATAACTGAGCATGTTCCAAATCAAACCTTTTTTGACTTTTATCCTTCTAGATCATAGTGGCAACAATCATAGTGACGGTACCAGTTCCATTTTGCCTCCAATTCAGTTGATTATATATTTTTTCTCTTTATTTCTCATTTTATAATTGATATCTGGAATAATCAGCAGCTCTTTTCTCATTTATTTTCTCATATTTTTATTCCAGGATTTGCCTCTGAAGCAGGGAGTGTCTGCATTAAAAATGACCTGTAGTTCTCTGCTTCATAGGTTAGAAACTTATTTTAATATTTTGTGGCTAAGCACAGTCCCACTTTTCAAATTCTGTAATAAATTATTTAATTGGCATTGAATGTGGACCACAAGCATATATTTTATATTGGGGTTTTCTTTATTATTTTAAGTGATTAAAATTCAACATCCAGCTGAGGCAATAAAAGCTTTATTCTTGCTTTACAGCTTAAAACATTAAATTAGATTTTTTTAAAAAAAATCTATCAATTATAGCACAAGTAAAATAATGCTATTTGGGCATTTTTAAAAAATGCATTTCTTAGGTCTTGTAATGCTTGAAGCATTTATATTCTAAAACTTAACCAAATTCCAACTATTCATTTTGGGGAAAAAGAATCAATCAGTTCACAAATCACATTTTCAATGGGACTGCTAGCCAGCATAGGTAAAAACATGTATAGTGTATTTACTCTTAAATTGTACACTGCAGATGCTTCTTCAGCTCCCTCCTCTTCCTCCATGGGCGGTGCTTGCAGCTCCTTTACCACCTCTTCCAGCCCTACCATTTATTCTACCTCAGTCACCGACAGCAAGGCTATGCAAGTGGAGAGCTGCTCCTCAGCCTTGGGGGTAAGTAACAGAGGGGTAAGTGAAAAGCAGTTAACCAGTAACACAGTTCAGCAGCATCCATCAACACCGAAGAGGCACACAGTGTTGTACATCTCACCACCACCTGAGGACTTGCTGGATAACAGTCGGATGTCCTGCCAGGATGAGGGGTGTGGATTGGAATCTGAGCAGAGCTGCAGTATGTGGATGGAGGATTCCCCCTCCAACTTCAGTAACATGAGCACCAGTTCCTACAATGATAACACTGAGGTACCTCGTAAATCACGAAAACGAAATCCAAAGCAGAGGCCGGGGGTCAAACGACGAGATTGTGAAGAATCTAATATGGATATATTTGATGCCGACAGTGCCAAAGCACCTCATTATGTGCTTTCTCAGCTAACCACGGACAACAAAGGCAACTCAAAAGCAGGAAATGGGTTGGTATTCACATTTTTTTTAAAGTTCTATCATCATTATGCAAAACAAACAAACAAAAAATCATTCCCCACTTTTATTAATTGCTCAACTCAAGTTTGCATATAAAGCAGAGATACTAATTTTATCATTGAAATACCCGAAAATTTTAACTTAAAATTACCAAGTTTCACTAGACAAAAAATAAAATATCAATAGATTTTAGCAATAGGTATCTTATTATGGGTATGATTAAGTAGTATAAAATAAAATAATGTTTCAAAATAACTTAAATTTCAAATAGATTTATATTTTAAAAGGACTTAAGTATATTTTTACTCATAAAAGTAACTAGCATGTAATGACTTTAGCTAAAATAATTCAAAACATTCACAAAGGGCTAGTTTGTGTCTCTTTCACATTGTCTCTCCATATGATTCAATCCATTTCCATTTTTGTGAGGAGTTTAGACTTTATTTTTCCTTTACTTCATAAAAATAAGAAAAAACTAAATTGATGGCTTGATTTTCATCATTTAGATTTATGTATTTATTTTAAGATTTTTTTTGATACATTGTGCTGATTTGGGATTTTTAATTTTAATTTAATTTTTTCTATAACCATTTACTCCCTCTACGCCCTCCCTACCTTCACCCCCAACCTCCTGCAATCACCACACTGTTGTCCATGTCCATGAGTTCTCTCTCTGCTTTTTTTCTTTTTTGTTCAATCCTCCCAACCCCCTATCAGGGCTGTCTGGAATTTAATGAACAAACTGAACTACCAAGGAAAATAGAAATAGACTCATAGATAGAGCAGGCAGACAGCTCTGATTTGGGATTTTTAAAAAATACATCATTAATTTTTGTCTGTGATTCTGGGTTATGTATTTGAAGGATGATAGAACAGGATCATGGTACATGTTTGAGTTTACATTGATTTCTGCCAGTTCACAACACTCTAAATATATTTCTGTAACTATATTACAGAATATTCACTGCTATATAGTACAGAATACTATGACTTATTTTTAACTTTTTAATTCCTTTAGTACTTTTATTGTAATATTTAATTGCTAGACTTTTTAATTAGAGTTTCTGATAGTGTAGTCAACATAGTTTGATCAAATTTAACATATTGGATTTTGAGAGATATTTTTTGGAGAGGCAGGGTATGGTCCTTTAGTAGCCCCAGGATCTACAATTTCAGGGTGTCACAAAAGTTAGGGAGAAGCTTTTGATTGGTTTACTACTTGATGACATTATTGATATCTTTTAAGTTAAAAATCTAATTGAGTAGTGCAGAGAGTATTTTTAATGTATAAATGTATATTAAATTTGTCCTTAAATATTCTCTCAGTATATTTGAAAGTAATACTTACCATTTAAGCAATAATTATTCTCTGCTACTTGCTTCTCTGCTCTTATTTAAAACTCCTTTGGGGTGATACAGTTAAGTGAAAATGCACATTTAACTTTTTTATTTTTAGAAAGTCCAGATTAGGAAATTATCTAAAAGAAAACAGGTATACCCTTTCTTAAAATATTGCCATTAGCAGATTCAAGAATTCTAGAACATATTTATAGAACTATTACCTGTACAACAATGCTCTGAAACAATAGCTCAGAACTAAAAGGTTCATGTACATCTACCATTAAATACAGGTATGTGTTTATTTGGGCTTCGATGGAGAAAGGTTATATTTTTTTTAAGTTCCAGAAGAGACTTTTTTATTTTTATATTGAAATAAATGTTAAGTTTCAAATAAAAACCAAATAAAAGTTTGACTTAGAGTTAGTCAACACACATGGTTTGCAGTTTCTAGTAAAGAGATGTCTTAGAGCATCCTTTTAGTTGCTAGAAAGGATACTGCCCCATTCATGAATCACTTATTAAAGCCAGTTAAATCTTGAAATAAATAAATAAAAATAAAGAGATATTTTGATCTACATATATCTTTTCTGCTTCTGCTTTTGTATTGATAGATGTATCTTAGAAATGATTTGAGGTTACTCAGGGACAGTATAATAACATTTGTCAAGACAAAATCTCTCATGAAATAATTCATGGAACAGAAACTCATCAAGCAGGAGAAGAAATGTCCAGCTTCTTAGGTAATGAAAAATATTTGACTTGAGCATATAGAAGAAGTTTACATTTTGAATTATTAAGAACTATATCAAGGAAAGGATAAAACCCTATATAAGTATATAGAAAAATAGGCCTTTGAAGACAGTTATTAAGAGGATCTCAAGCTAAAGTCCTAAATTCTTCAATAAGAAAAATGTTAGAAACATGAAACATATTTAGAAATGTTTTGAGAGAGAGGTATAAAGCCTTAAATCTAATGTGCCATAAACTTACAGTTTATATAATGCTAAATTACAGAAAATGTACTCTCAGATATGTTGTATACAGCAGTTTATTGATCTTCAAGATGGAAATAGCAGTTTTGTATGATTAAAATGTTACATAAAAATTAGAGTTTATTAAGAAAACAAAACTATTAAAAAAACAAAAAAATTACGCAGTATTTAAACATTCCTAGCCATATCATTCTTAAATTCTTCAACTAAATGTCCTGAGACTTGGTAGCCCTATATTTCTTGTAGGTAATCCTAGAAATTAAGATATGATGTTATATGGATATGAAACCTGTTTTAGGCATTTTATAGTGAAAATTATTTTTGTGACTTAGACAACCAGCAGTACAAAGGAATTAGAATGTCAATTTAAGACTTCTGAATAGAATATGCCAAGAGAGTAGATTTTCTTTTTAGATGCCATTTAGAAGTAAAATCCATACAATTAAACTCCTTGCTACTTCGTTGTTTTTTCTTAAGCCATCATGCCTTAAAAATTAGTCATTTGAGCCCTGGCCAGTGTGGCTCAGTGAATAGAGTGTCAGCCCACACACCAAAGGGTTGCAGGTTCGATTTCTGGTCAAGGGCCCATACCTGGGTTGCAGGTTCAGGGTGTGTGCAGGAGGCACCAATCGATATGTCTCTCTCACATTGATGTTTCTCTTTCTCTTTCTCTCTCTCACCCTCCCTCCCTTTCACTCTCTCTAAAAATCAGTGGAAAAAATACCCTCGGGTGAGGATTAACAAAACAAAACATATTTGTAATTTGACTGAGAATTAGTTGATGTTTTCAATAGTTATACATGTCTAGAAATTTATATATATATATATATATATATATATATATATATATATATATATATATATTCTATTTTTATATTTAAACCTAGAGAATAAAGATAGTTTTAAGGGCTTTTTAAAGTATCATTTCATAAATTGTTTGATTACATGTGCTACTCTTCTTTAAGCCCTAATATGTATACTTTTTCAACTCACTCAACAGTCTTTGTCCAAAATGAAATATTTTGTTTTAATGAAATAGTAAAACTCATGATCAAGTATTCTTATAAATATTAGCTTTGCTAGCATAAGTGAATATGAAAACTTTATCTTGCCCGGCCAGTGTGGCTTAGTGGATTGAGTGTTGTCCCATGGATTGAGAGGTCCCCATTTGATTCCCGGTCAGGGCACATGCCTAGGTTGCAGGCTTAATCCCCAGTAGGGTGAGTGCAGGAGGCAGCCAATCAATGTATCTCTCTCACATTGATGTTTCTGTCTCTCTCTCCAAAAAAATCAATTAAAAAAATATATTGAAAACCGTATCTTGGCAAATTAATTGATATGCTAAATATTCCTTATATTTCAAACTAAAGTGTTCCCTTTTCTATTATAAAATTAATAGATATTAATTACAGATATTTGAAAAATGCATAAATAGAAGAAAATAACCCATAATCTAGTCACTCAATACAAGTGCTATTAGCATTTTGCTGTATTTCCTTTTAGTCCCTTTCAGTGCGTATTTGAGATGTTTTTTACATTAGTTTCAGTAAGTGAATATTTTTACTTTCATTTTAAAATGAGTAAAAACCAATATCATTATAGAATTTTATGAGTAGGGGATTGCACATTGCATTTAGAGCAAATGTTTGCATTTCTACCTAGAATGATGAAAAGAAAAATAGGATTTATTACCTATTGTTTCAGCACGAACTTGATACTTCTGTTCATATAATTTATTCTTCTAGGGCCTTTTAGGTGACTTACTCAGGTAATCTTTGACTTATGTCATACTTACTGGCATGCTTAGCCACTTACTGTAGAAGCTACTTTTTCCCTCTGCTTTCCTTTCTTTGTCCCTTTCTTCTTCCTATTTTCTTTTATCAACACATTTTTTTCAGCTCCTACTGTTTAAGGAATTGTACAAGGTTCAGGGAATATGAAGATGATTGAACACTACTTGCCCTCAAAACTCTTCCTCTTATCCAGTCAGTCTTACTACATTCCTTTGTATCCTTTCTTTCCTCCGTTCTTCTGTCCCTTTCTTAGCCATAGTTTGTCTTCTAATGGAACCAGAACTGGTTTTGTTATTGGTAATTTGAGGCAACAACTTAAGGTTAGAGTTGGAAGGGTAAACATTAGAGCCAGTTTTAAGGCTGCTTAGCCACCATTGCCTCCTCTGTTTGAAGACATAGTATTCCTCCTGAGGCCTGTTTGTTTTTGGAGGAAATTTTGTCCACAGTCATCTCTTGGCTTCTGTATCGTCAATGTGAGTGTAAACTTAGGACGAGGAGGGTCATACAGAAAGCATTGTAGGCCTGACTCTATTTTTAAATGTGCATGGATAAGTTCAACCTACTTTAAAACTAACAATATTGTGTTATTTTTATCACATATTTGCAGTGCTTCAGATTAAATGCATTTACCTGAAATCCTAACCACCATTTGAAATATTTTTCTTTGAATCTATATTCCACATAGAAAATGAATGATAAACAAAATGTTAGAAACACAATTAAAAAAAATAGATTGCCTGTCTGTAAAACCCAGATTATAAAAATGTTTATGTGCTAAGAGCTTTAATTATTTAATCACAAATAAAAATGCTCTGAAAAATTATACTTCTGGGAAAGATTTTTTTAGAGTAAAGCTAATTTCCAATAAAAATTGAATCACTGATTTTTCAAAAAATAATTTTCTCAGTTTGATGTCCCAAGAAAGATATCCAAAAGAATATTCTACATGTACCTTCTGGGGTTTTTTTTTGTTTTAAGGTCCTTTGTTTGTTTCTTTCTTTTTTGCTACCACTTTTTTTTTGCTTTGCAAGTCTGATTAGAAAATATTGGTAGTTAATCTTGTAGCTTTATATAACACTCACATATATATGTAATTTAAAAAATGTATTTTGACTGAAGTACAATGTGAAAGGTTATAAGTGGCGTTAGCTATATTCTTTCCTGTTATTCCCAGTTTATTTCATTCAGTTTTTCTTCCTCCTACCATATATATGCATTCTTTGTCTTCCCTGTCCAACATTCTTTTATTTTTGCATCATTAGTAAAATTTTTATTACAAAATTTTAAAATATACTTTGTTGTGGAATATATCTTCCCTTAGGCTGTATTTTATTTTGTCAGTAAGATAGTTGTTTTTAATGTTACTGTCTATTCTGTTTCCTCCTTATCTTAGATGACTTTTATAAAAAAGAAAACAACACTTTTTGATGCTTTTTCCATGTTGTGCTTTGACTTCTCAGAACATTGGAAAACCAAAAAGGAACTGGAGTAAAGAAAAGCCCTATGTTGTGTGGACAGTATCCTGTTAAAAGTGAGGGAAAGGAACTGAAGATACTTATACAACCTGAGACCCAGCACAGAGCTCGGTACCTGACTGAGGGTAGCCGTGGCTCAGTAAAGGATAGAACACAGCAAGGCTTTCCTACAGTAAAGGTACTTTTTCAATTTAGCAGTATATGAAGAATTTTCTCCAGTTTTACTTATTTGTTACTTTGTTTTTAACCAGCCAAAGCTGCCTGAAATAGCCTGACTGGTGTGGCTCAGTGGATTGAGCGTTGTCCCATGCACCAAGAAGTCACTGGTTTGATTCCTGGTCAGGGCACATGCCTGGGTTGCAGGCTCGATCCCCAGCAGAGGACGTGCAGGAGGCAGCCATTTGATCTAAAATAAAACAAAAAAATATATATATATTTTAAATGCTGCCTGAAATACTGATATAGAAGGATAGGTTTGCTAGCTGTATAGAATATAAATTAAAATAAAAGTCTGACTGAACCATAAGCCAAATATTGCTACTTTGATATCATTTGAATTTTAGTTTAAATGAAAGGAGAGATGAGAGTGTGTTCTGAAAAGAAAAATATCTGGAAATCGTGAATTATCCTCCCCTTATATTTGACATTAGTAGCAACCATATTAGATTTTTCCCAAACTTTATATTTAAGAAGAAATTTTAAAGTGAATTCAAAAAAATATTTCAGAAATTATTATGGACTTAGAAAATAAGGTTTTTGAAATGGGACTATTCAACTTGGGAAATAATTGAGTGATAGGTAACAAGTCTTCAGTTTCAAAACTAGGATATCAACTGAGTCTTCATCTTTTCAGAACTTAGACTAAAGAAAAAAGGGGCTTAAATTTTGGCACCTGAGATACCTTGTTACAAAGAATATTTCTCTTTGAAGACAAACTAAAAAAAGTGGGTGGAGGATGTGTAACAAGTGTTCTAACCGCTTGCAAAATACCAAACAGGGAGGAATTTTGCTGAGTCGCATGATAGACTCTTGATAAGTACAGTTTGTATAAATGTGTTAGTTGAACAATACTTAGTTGGACTGCCTTTCGTTTTATAGTTGAATGAAATAATGGTAGAAACTTGGAATCAGAAAACTTACTCGTGACCACTTATAAGGTTGGTTAATAGTCATGTGTACAATAACATTTCTACCCCTGTACTACTCACCACATCAACCCATCCTCAGTCCCCTAAACTCAGGTTTAGGCAAGTGAGAAATTTAAGTTATGCTTTTTGTAAATATTTATCTAACCAGACATTTTGATAGTTTGGTCAGTATTTTTTACCGAATTGCTCTGATCTTCAATTTTGCTTTATCTAAGTACTTATCTGGTCAGAAGTATTGTTAGATAATCACCTAACTGTGATAAGGAGTGAATTGACTGACCTTAAAAGTTGATTCATGCCCTGGCCGGTTTGGCTCAGTTGTTGGAGTGTCAGCCTGCGGACCAGAGAGTCCCGGCTTCGGTTCCTGCTAGGCCCTAGTGGCTAGGGGCACGTACCAAAAAAAAAAAAAAGTTGATTCATTCATTCGATAAATATTGCACCCCTCTATGTGCCAGACACTGTTCTAGGTTCTGACTAACAGTTTGGGTAGATTGCTTATTTGCCTCATTTTGATATGATTTCAGAGATACAGCCATACTGGGTTAGAAAAGATGTGTGAGTTTTTTCCCCAAGCATTTTGTTGTACATTGTACAAGTTATTTTGTGATTTTCTGCATTCTACATTAACATCTTCAATGTTTAACTATAAATCTTATCAAGAATCAGCATTGGAAATATTTGTTCCCAAATACTTTTTTAAATGTTTATTTATTCTTCAGCATACAAGTTGTAATTTAATTTAAGAAGGTTTGCTAGAAGCCTATAATGATCCATATAGACCCTGGTTCGATCTAGCAATTTTTCAGACCATAATGTTTTGGTCCAGGATTTCATGATGATGTATGTATGCATCTAGTATATGAAAATGAGCTTCATTTTTCTATTATTTACATAGCTATACTTCAAACACTTTTCTACTCAAATAGATTTAAAAGAATAAAAATTTACCCCTGGCCGGTGTGGCTCAGTTGGTTGGGCGTCCTCCCGTGCACTGAAAGTTGCCAGTTCAGTTCCCAGTCGGGGCATATGCTTTGGTTTCAGGCTTGATCCCTGGTAGAGGGTGTGCAGGAGGCAGCCGATTGATGTTTTTCTCTCACATTGATGTTTCACTCTCTCTCACCTTCTCCCTTTCTCTCTCTCTAAAAATCAATTAAAAAATTTAAAGAATAAAATTTAGTATGTGTACTCTCACTTAATAATGATGATAATGATTGCCACTAACACAGTTTAGTAAATTTTCCATTAGTGGTGGTAAATCCTGAGTAAGCCACATGATTTTTTGACAGTCCATAAATTTAGAAATACCTAAAGCATTGTGTATTTATTCTCATCTACTTATACATATTAATTATAAATGATAATATTATCATCAAACATCTAAAATTATAATGAAACTATGCTTATTGGCCCGGCCAGTGTGGCTCATTGGATTGAGCGTTGTCCCAATGGACTGAGAGATCCCAGTTCGATTCCCGGTCAGGGCACATGCCCTGGTTGCGGCTCTATCCCCAGTGGGGGGGCCGTGCAGGAGGCAGCTGATCAATGTTTCTCTGTCACATTGATATTTCTATCTCTCGCTCCCTTCCTCTCTCTCTAAAAAAAATCAATAAAAACATATAATTAAAAAATAAAATGTGATTATTGCAGCCCTGGCTGGGTGGCTCTCTTAGAGCGTTGTCCTGTACACCAAAAGGTTGCAGGTTGGATTCCTGGTCAGGGCACATACCTAGGTTGCAGGTTCAGTTCCCTGTTGGGGTGTGTACGTGAAGCAACTGATCTCTCTCTCCCTTTCTCTCTCTCTAAAATCAGTGAAAACATATTCTTGGGTGAAGGTTAAAAACAAATGTGATTATTGCAGAATTTAAACTTAAGATCTTCTGCAGAAACTTGACCAACTCTCCCTTATGAAAATATTTCACCACTCTTTTTCTTGAGCATTTAAATTATTTCTTTATTGTAATCCAGTTATAAATATAAGACTTGATATTAAATGTTTGATTTTACAATTAGATTATTTGAAAAGCTGATTAATATTCATGTTCCATGTTCTCTAACTCCAGCTGGAAGGCCATAATGAGCCAGTAGTGTTGCAAGTGTTTGTGGGTAACGACTCTGGTCGAGTGAAGCCACATGGATTTTATCAGGCATGTAGGGTAACTGGGCGAAATACAACTCCCTGCAAGGAAGTGGACATTGAAGGCACAACTGTTATAGAAGTTGGCCTTGATCCGAACAACAACATGACACTAGCGTAAGTACTAAGTAAAAATTTTTTCATTTTCTATATATATATTGTAGGCAGGAAAACTTTTTAGTTTCTAATGTATAAAAGATGATTTTGAGTATTTTATTAAAATGTTTTGAATATTACAAATTTAAAAATAGGTTATTGAAGAATGGTAATGTGTTAATATTAACTCTTACTCTTTGCTAGAGAATTCCTGTGGTGAAAGGCAGGGAAATAAAAGCCAGGTGGAAAGCTGGCTTTTTGGAAAATAATATATACTTATTTGTTGGGATTAATAATATTAACATTAAAAATAAAAACTACAAACAATTTGATTTTCTTTCCTAAATTCTGTTTTGTTAGTGTTTTTATTAGAAACTGTTTAACAGACACCATTCATGGTACCTTGACTGATCTTGATGTGAAAAAGCATACTGCTAGTCTAAATTTAACTTCTGTTCTTATTTTCCTGTATTACAAAAAAATTATGTCCTGGTACTATATATTAGGGGGACCGGAAAGTAATGTCGTTAAAGTAATGACATGTTAAGGCCGGAAGTGGAAGCAAATCCGTGTCAGACAATCGAGGAAGTGTCAAACACTCTTAACCAACCTTGGTCGACCATCCAAGAACATGTGCAGCAGATTAGTAAAGTAAGCAGAGTAGGTGTTTGGGTCCCGCATAATCTGTCCGAAGAAAACAAAGCTGACCGGTCCACCACATGCAACTTACTGCTTCAGCGGCACAATACAGAAACATTTTTTGATCACTTGATCACTGGACATGAAAAATGGGTCCTCTATGATAATCCAAAACGCAAAAGGCAGTGGCTCTCTCCAAATGAATTGCCACGAAGTACAGCTAAGCCAGGTTTATACCCCAAAAAGGCACTTTTGTGTGTTTGGTGGAGTATTCGCGGGGTCGTTCATTTTGAAGTGCTGAAACCTGGGCAAACTGAATACAGATCTTTACTGTGAACAATTGGATCGAGTAAATCAATCTTTAATTGAAAAGTGCCCAGCGATTGTCACCAGAAAAGGCGTTATTCTGCAACACTATAATGCAAGACTGCACTGCGCAAGACGAACCCTGGAAAAAATTAATGAATTGGGGTGGGAGGTATTGCCTCACCCACCATACTTGCCCGATATTGCGCCATCGGATTTCCATTTATTCCGATCACTACAACATTTTCTAAGTGGCAAAAAATTTGAAAATTTGGATGATGTCCAAAATGCCATCTCCAGATATTTTGCTCAAAAACCAATTGATTTTTATTGATCCGGCATTGAAAATTTGCACACTAGATGGCAAAAGGTTGTTGATAACAAGGGTGATTACATCATTGATTAAAAATAAAAACTTGTTAAAAATTTATTTGTTTGAATTTAATGTAAAAAAAACGACATTACTTTCCGGTCCCCCTAATATTTTTCATTTTAAGCATTTTCATTGCCTGGAAAATATTAGAAGTGTTAACGATTTAAATTAAATTTTTTCCTTAAACCTTTTGTTAAGGAACTTTAATCCTGAAGTTGAACCATACCAGAGCAAATATATTGATGTGGAGTAGATCTGTGTTGTAATTGTTTGTATTAGATAGCTAAAGACTTTCTCTAGTTGGTTTTCAGTTTTGTTTTGAAAACCATTTGCACAGGTTAGTAAGAAGTTAGTTGGAAAAGAAAATTTTGAAAAATGCTCAGTAAAAATTTATTTTTAAATTTTTGAAAAATTATAAAAATAAAAGTATATAGTGGAAGATAGGAGGGGAATAATTGATTATAAAAATAGTACCTGATCATTGTAAGTTGAAAATACAGAATAATTAAAAATAAATAAATAAATAGCAATCATAAAAGGCTGAAACCATACCCTTCAAAATCCAACTTCTCAGAAGTACTCACTATTTTGATATGTATCTTTCCATCCTTCTTTCTGATAAAGTTGGGATAATATTATACCCACTGTTTTATAACCTGCTTTTCACTTACCATGAGCACTTTCCCATAACATTAAATATTATCCTATATAATACATTTTTATAGCTATGTACTGTTCTATTCTTTTGGGGACAGTTACTAATATTTTTTAAAAGTAAAACCCATTTCCTCTATTTTAATATCTGAATTAACTGCCAAAAGAAAGAGACTAAGCCCTGGCCGGTTTGGCTTCGCGGTTAGAGCGTCAGCCTGCGGTCCAGAGAGACCCGGGTTCAGTTCTCGCGAAGGGCACGGCACGTACCTCGGTTGCAGTTTGTCCCTGGCCCTGGTTGGGTCGTGCAGGAGGCAGCCACTCGATGTGTACCTTTCACGTCAATGTTTCTCTCTCTCTCTCTCTCTTCCTCCCACTCTATCTGAACAAAAAAATGGAAAAATGTCCTCAGGTGAGGATGATAAAAAAAAAAAGAAAGAGACTAAATTTATTTATTATAAAAAAACAACAGCAAAAGTATCTTTTGTAAATCATTACTTATGTTAAGATTTTGAAATAGTAATTTTACTTTTTGCTGTTTTTTTCATTATAAATGAAAAGCTGAAAATATCAGAAATTAGGAATATTCAGAATTTACCCTTTTATACCTTTTGAAATTGGAACCTTAGAATTATATTACATACTCAAAAATTAATAAGGAAGCAACTTTTTTAAAAAAAGAAGCTTGCCCTGGCCGGTTTGGCTCAGCGGTTAGAGCATCGGCCCCGGGGACCAGAGAGACCCGGGTTCGGTTCCCGCTAAGGGCACGTACCTCAGTTGCAGTTTGTCCCCGGCCCAGTTGGAGTTGTGTGGGTGGCAACCAGTCAATGGGTCTCTCTCACATGGATGTTTCTCTCTCTCCCCACCCCACCCCCATCTGAAGATAAATGCAAAAAATGTCCAGGTGAGGATAAAAAAAAACAAAACTTGTTTTATTAAAAATCTTGTATTCTATGTACGACAAAAAATATCAGTTAATGTACTCTCTTCTTTGTTTAGGGTGGACTGCGTAGGGATATTGAAATTGAGAAATGCTGATGTTGAAGCCAGAATAGGCATTGCTGGTTCCAAGAAAAAAAGCACTCGTGCCAGATTGGTTTTTCGAGTTAATATCACAAGGAAAGATGGCTCCACTTTGACACTGCAGACACCCTCTTCTCCGATTTTGTGTAGTAAGTAAGAAAATAGGAGATATTAAATATATGGAAGTTTTTTTTTAATTTTTTATTAATCTTTCAGACTTCTCTAAAGTTCAGATGTTTCACATACTCCAGCTTTTGATCATGCAAAATTCGAAACATTAAAAGCTATAGTCAGATTTTCTAGACTAAAGGTGGATAATTTTGAATAAAATTCAAAGGATGTGTAGCATTTTGTAGTTTTCTAGTATAGTCCTATACTGATTTAAGAAGTAGTTTGAATAGTTTACCAAAAGTAAGTTGGAACCAAAGGCTTTTTTAAGCATCTTCATCATGTAGTGGTAAACTGCTGTTATCCTAACTGTGTTTTGTGTTGTGAACATAAGAAACAGTAGGTAAAAGATATATGCACCTCCTATGTTCATTGCAGCATTATTTACAATAGCCAAGATATGGAAGCAACCTGGGTGTCCATTAACAGATGAATGGATAAAGAAGATGAATATATACACTCAATTGAATATTACTTAGCCATAACAACAACAAAAATTACTCAGCCATTTGCAACATGAATGGGCCTAGAGGGTATTATGCTAAGTGAAATAAGTCAGACAGAGATTAAAAATTCTGCATGATTTTAATTATATGTGGTATCTGAAACAGACAAATAAAACAGAAACAGATGCATAGATACAGAGAACAAATTGATAGTTGCCAGAGGGGCGGGGGTAGGTGAAAATGTGAAGGAATAATAGATACAAACTTCCAATTATAAAATAAATAAGTCACAGGAATGTAATGTATAGCACAGGTAATCTAGTCAATAATATCATAACTTTGTTCAGTGACAGGTGGTTACTAGACCTATTGTGGTGATCATATCATAAGGTATTTAAATGTCAAATCAGTATGTTATATATTTGAAAATAATGTAATAATTTATGTCAACTATACTTAAAGAAAAGAAACAGTAAGGTATGCAGAACTTTGTAAATATACAATGGTTGGAGTTCTGATTACAAATTAAGAATATTATCGTATAGTGTTGGGAAATGGGAAATGAAATTCTTATTTTGCTAACCTTGGCATAGAAAGTAAATGATGTGTGTGAGTGTGTGTGTGTGTGTGTGTGTGTGTGTGTTTAAATTCAATTATGTTATTGAATTTTCCTCACCATATATTTGGGTTTCCCTCTAATGGGTATTATTACAAGTAATAAATAGATACTTTTTTTCTTTATACAATACTCAAGAAAATTTTTATCAACTGTAATTTTCTTTGACATTTTTTCTTTGTAATTTATACCTGAATTCAAAAGAACAGAAGAGAACCATTCCATTCAGTTAAATTTTCTGTTGGGTTGTTATGGGTATTTTAACCTTGCTACCCCTTAGGACAGTTACAGAGCCTTTGTTATTTAATTGTAGCTTAGTTTTGTCAGATTATTTATCCTTTGTGAATCTTGTTTTTCCTTTCCTTTTAATTCATCTTAAATTATTATAGCCATTCTTTAGCTTAGCAAACACCCTAATTTTAAAAAGAAAGTACTAAAATATCTTTCTGATCTTAAGAGAGCTCAAATGGATTTCTCTATATTTCATTATTATGAAAAATTTGTTTTGATACTAGTATTTCCTTGGGCTATTTCTGGGTAATGTTCAGTTATAAATAGGCTGCTTTTAAAAAAAAAAAATCCTTACCTGAGGATATTTTTTCATTGATTTTTAAAGAGAGTGGAAAGGGCCCTGGCCGGTTTGGCTCAGCGGTTAGAGCATCGGCCTGCGGTCCAGAGAGACCCGGGTTCGGTTCCCGCTAAGGGCATGTACTTCGGTTGCAGTTTGTCCCTGGCCCTGGTTGGTCGTGCGGGTGGCAGCCACTCGATGTGTCACTTTCACATCGATGTTTCTCCCTCTCTCTCTTCCTCTCTCTCCCTCCCACTCTATCTGAACAAAAAATGAAAAAATGTCCTCGGGTGAGGATAAAAAAAAAAAAAAAAAAAAAGAGAGTGGAAAGGAAGGAAGGAGAGAGAGAGAGAAACATCAATGTGAGAGAGACACATTGGTTGCCTCTGGCACGACCTGCAACCGAGGTACATGCCCTTGACCAGAATCGAAACCTAGACCCTTTGGTATGCAGGCTGACGCTCTAACTGCTGAGCCAAACCGGCCAGGACAATAGGCTACTTTTAAAGAGCATAGGTTCCATGCTCATTCTTTCACATTCAGATAGGTGCAGAATTAATAATCTGTAGATGGTTTATTGAGTTCTAAAGCTTTTCTAATTACGATACTTCAATTCTGAATTTATGGTAATTCACCAAATGTCCCAACTTGAATATTATTAGGATGGAGTTCCAATTTTAGCAGGGCATATGCAGTTCTTCTTTTACATAATCTAATACTTTAGTATGACCATAGCTACACTCTGAAGGCCAGAGCCAAGAGATGCTAGGTAATTCAGACCATACTGCTTTAGCAGGGCCTAGGAGATGGTTGCCAACTTTACTTAATTGTTTGTTCATTTATTTCTTCCTTTTCTATTAATTAAGGTGTTATTAAAGTATAAATATATACAGCTAAATGTGGTAGAAAACATGAAAAAAATAGAAAGCATGATTTTCTAAAATTTTTCATCTATAATTATTATCATTTGTTAATTATCACCATTAATGATAATATATGTCCACATTGTCAAAAAAATATATCTTCCTGGGCGGTTGTGTCTGGGGTAGAAATGAAAGCCCTAAGAAGCAACAGCATACAGAGCAAGGCATATATAGCTAATAATAAAAGTTACCATGTTTGGAACTCTGGCTATATGCCAGGGATTTTCTTAACCACTTTATAGGCATTATATCACTTAATCCTCATAATCACATAATATATGGATTCCAATCTACAGTTGATAAAACTGAGACTTAGACAGATTAGATTACTTCCTCAGGTCACATAGCTAGTAAATAAATAGTAAGACCAGAATTCTAAACCTGTGCTTTTAGCCACTAGGCGATATTGCCACCACGATCACTTAAATTACAGTGCTGAAAAACCAATTTTGAACAATTCGTTTCATTGTAGCCATATAGCCTCTGGATGGTTAAATCTATGATTACAGTATGAAATTATGTTAGAGAACTGTTTCCTGTACCTAGGAGATTTGTTGTGTAATTTATATTTTTTTTATTACTTTAGAAAGTAGATCTAAATTTTTATTAGGGGATTTTACTTGAATACCTATATTATTTCTTCCATTTCCTTTTGTAGATGTCATTTATTATGGAGATATAGGATATATATTTTTATCCCTTTAGTTGACTGGCACTTGCCATCTGCTTAGAGAAACTGGATTAGATAAACATTGGCGGTACTTTCTTTTAAAGAAAGGGATACCTTTTACAGTATATTTTCCATATCTTTTAGAAGAGGATGTGTTAGAATAATAATTTACAAATAAGTTTACATGATAAAGAGCTTTCATATTTCTTATTAATGTTACTATTTTCATAGAATTTTACGCAGATTGGTTTTTTTTCTTAAAGCATTGTATAACGCTTAAAATATTTCTAATGGTAATTTCTTTGAACATCAATTGAATCTAATCATTTAGGCAAGAGTCTAAGCCTCTTGAACTGCACAATCCTCCTAATGGGTTAATGATTTGATTTTTTTTATTTTTTTTTTAATCCTCACCCAAGGATACCTTTCCATTTATCTTCAGACAGAGTGGGAGAGGGAGAGAGACAGAGACAGACAGACATCGATGTGAGAGAGACACATCGACTGACTGCCTCCCGCACGACCCCGAC
Source organism: Tadarida brasiliensis (assembly GCA_030848825.1). Taxonomy (NCBI): domain Eukaryota; kingdom Metazoa; phylum Chordata; class Mammalia; order Chiroptera; family Molossidae; genus Tadarida; species Tadarida brasiliensis. The sequence continues at coordinate 33,349,127 of CM061276.1, read as the reverse complement.
CAGGGCTGGGGACGAATTGCAACTGAGATACGTATCCTTGACCAGAATTGAATCCACGGACTCTTTGGTCTGTGGGCATACACTCTAACCACTGACCCAAACTGGCCAGGGCAATGATTTGATTTTTTAAAGAGTTATCATCCTATTTAATGGATGTCATCATTCTGTATTCAAAATGTAATTTTATTTGATCATTAGAGGTTTCCCAAAGGTGTGTGGTTTGGTCAGACAATCTTGCTTTATTGTTTAGCAACAAACTGAAATATTTTAAAATTTTTATTATTTTTAAATTATTATTGCTTAAATGTTAGAATAGATGTACAGGAAAAAGTATTAACTAATGTTTTCACAATAATACCTTACCTCTGTATTGTATCTGCGTTTTATAAAGTATTTTCATGTGTGTTGAAGTCTTAGGAAGTTAATAAATGTTCCCCATGTAATTGGAGTTAGACACATAGGAGTTAGAGAAATTGAGATGAAAATGCCAACTTTACTGCCAATAAAACTGACAGAAAAAAGACTGGCTTCTTCATAAATCTATCACCCAGTCAGAGTAGCCCTCCACATTTGCAGGCTTCTTACCAACTGGCAGCAAGCAGCCTAAAATGTATCCTTTGTGCAGGTTGGCAGATGCAGAAGAAGGAGGAAAGAAGACTGGGCTAACTAATCATGCCTAAGCCCAGCTTCTAACTCCTTAGTAGTTACATCCTCCTCCTCTCTAGTGGGCATTGCTCTAATGGAGTTTCCCACTAATAATTATTCTACATTATCCTATTTGATCCTGACAAAAGCATTGTGATGCTAATAAAATAGAAATGATTAGTTTCACTTTTTATAAAACAAGAAAAGGAAGAAATCTTCTTTGTTCAAGGTAGGACGTGGCTGATGAAAATGACATTTGATTTTATTTGTCCATTGTTTAGAGGTAGTATCTATTGCAGAATGTAGGAAGGATTTTATTTTGATCCACTGTAACATAACAGTGGCTATACTACTTAGATTACATAGCTTATTTATAATTTATTAGCAGGCTATTGGCATATAAGTATTTAATTGATTATTTTAAATTTATATACAATCAGATTCATGCTTTCTGTCCCATAGAAGTTTCTTTTTTCTTTTATAATAGTTTACTGAGTTATAATTTGCATGCCATATAATTCAGCCTTTTAAAGTGTAAAATTTAAGTGGTTTTTATTATATTCACTAATTTGTGCAACCATCACCATTATCTGATTGTATAACTTTTTTATCACCACCTCAAAAAGAAACCCTGTACCTATTAGCAGTCACTCGCCGTTCTCTTGTCACCCCAGTCCTTGGCAACCACTGTTCTACTTTCTGTCTATATAGATTTGCCTATTCTGGACATTTCATATTAATGAAATCATACAATATGTGGCCTTTTTGTCTGGCTTCTTTCACTTAGCATAATATTTTCAGGGTCCATCAATATTTATCATATATCAGTACTTCATTCCTTTTTATAGCTGATTGATATTCCATAGTTTGGATATACCACATTTTGTTTATTCATTAAGTGATTGATGGACATTTGGGTTTTTTCTACCTTTTGGCTGTTGTGATGCTGCTGTGAACATATGTGTACAAATTTTTGTGTGGACCTGTTTTCAATTCTCTTGGGTATACACCTTGAAAGAAAATTGCTGGATCATGTGGTAGATAGTTTCTTATTCAACATTTCTCTGAAATCCATTTTATGACTCATAGAAAACAGTTTTTTTAATCACCATTTTTCTGTAATTTTACTCCCTGTCTTAACATCATTTTTCTGAAAATATTGAAATGAACTAAGTTCTTTTGATCAGTTTCAGTTTGAACATTTTGTCTCTGTTCCTCAGCCATTTTATTTGACCTGTTCTTAAAAACAATGTGATACAGCCCAGCTGGTGTGGCTCACTGGTTGAGCATCGACCCATGCACCAAGAGGTCGCCAGTTCGATTCCCAGTCAGGGCAAGTTGTGGGCCCGATCCCCAGTGTGGGGCATGCAGGAGGCGGCCAATCGATGTTCTCTCTTATCGATGTTTCTGTCTCTCTCTCTCCCTCTCCCTTTAAAAAGTAATACAGGGGAAAAAATAAAAAACAAAAAATGTGATACGTTACTAAAATTTTTCATATTTGTGGGATCAGGCAGCAAATTTTGGCAGGCAGTAAAATTGTTCCAGTAAGGTTTTTTTGTTTGTTTTTAAATTAGTTGTGCTTATTAACTACATACAGTTTAGTTAATAGAAACAGTAGTGTTCAAACAAAATAGTGCCTCACTGTCATTCAGTCAGTCATTTATTCAATATAAATGCAGTGCTTCTCAATCCTGGCTATCTGTTAAAATCCCTCTTACTGCGTTAAAAAAAAAAAGAGATATGCCACTTAATCTCCAAAAGTAGGTTTTAGGAACATTTTGGGAACATTTCATAGTTAACTTAATGGATAGTTACAGCGTACCCAACTGTGGAAGTAAAGACGTGATAGCTTAAGGAGCTTACAAGTCTAGCAGGTTAGGGTGAAAAGAGACAAGCAAACTCCCTATTATATTATAAAATTATATAAAGGCATGAATAAGATACAGTAGAAACATAGAAAAGAAGAACATCTAATCCAGACTGCTTGGCAATGGTAAAATCTGTCCCATGTCTTCAAGGACAAATAGAGGTAAACCCAGCATAATGGGATTTAGAATGGATAGAAGGAACATTGTATAAATATGCTTAATGAAAGAGTATACTTCTTTTAGGGGAATTTAAAAGAGTTTGATGTGATTGGAACAAAAAGATATCTATAAAGAAGTGGTAAGATTTGAGGCTAGTAGAGCTAGGCAGGATCTCTTTCATAAAGAGACGTGTGTTGAGCTAAAGAATTTTAATTTTATCCTGACTACTTCAGGGAGCCTGAGGCTTGAAATTAGACTTTGAAGTGGAGTGTATGAGAGGAGAGGAAAAGTAAACATATAAATAAAACATGTAAAACAAAGGACCCCCCCAAAATATTTTTTATTAAAAAAATTAAAAATAAGAATGTCTGTTCCATTAAACGTTTCTGATTTGTGTTTATTTCCATAAATATAATCATTTTGGCCAGTTTGAGTAATTGGAGTAGAATGAGAGGTGAAAAGGAAATAGGTTAGTAAGAAGGGTTACAATTGGAATGGGAGGTAGAAGGAAACAGGAAGATGAGAGGGAGGTGGAAAAGGAAGAGGGGCCGAAAGGTGATAGAAGTGGAAGGGAGGAGAGGAAACAGATAACTTGATATTCCATCTAGAGATATTCAATGGAAAGAAAGCCTAATGCCAGAATTCATGTTGTGTCTTGTGACCACCTGCTTCTACTTGTTGGTTTAACAGTGGCCATTGGATCTATTGTCTGTCTTTTTGTTTGTTTTTAAGGGGATGGAAGAATCATCCCCCTTTACATTCTTGACATCTTTAGATTTCTCCAGAGAATAAAGATATATATGTTTTTTGTTTTGATATATTGTTGATATTACTTAGTTATACTTTATCAAATTAAGAAAGAATGTGAATCTGCATACTTTTTTGGTATTCACCCTCCTATAGTAATTTTTTTATTACACTTTACATTCAGTATTATTTTGTATTAGTTTCAGGTATACATCATAGTAGTCAGACAATCATATATTTCACAAAGGCTCCTCCCGACATTCCCAGCACCGACCTGGCACCATACATAGTTATTACAATATTATTGGCTATATTCTCTATGTTGTACTTTACATCCCCATGACTATTTTGTAATTACCAATTTGTACTTCTTAATCCCTTCACCTTTTTCACCTAGTCCCCTAACCCCCCCTACCTTTTGGCAACCATCAGTCTGTTCTCTGTATCTATGAGTCTGTTTCAGTTTTGTTTGTTCATTTATTTTATTCTTTAGATTTCACGTATAAGTGAAATCATATGGTATTTGTCTTTCTCTGACTGACTTACTTCTCTTAGCATAATACCCTCTAGATCCATCCATGCCGTCGCAAATGGTAAGCTTTCCTTCTTTTGCCCAGGTGGTTTGGCTTAGTGGTTGAGCATCAGTCTATGTACCGATGTCATTGGTTCAATTCCCAGTCAAGGCAGGAAGCAGCCGATCAATGTTGATGCTTCTCTCTCTCGTCGATGTTTCTATCTCTCTCTCTCTCTCCCTTCTTCTCTCTTTAAAAAAATCAATAAAAAACATTTTTTAAAAAAGATTTCCTTTTTATTCCTTTTATTGTATATATGTACCACCACTTTTTTTTTTTTATCCTCACCCGAGGACATTTTTCCATTTTTTTGTTCAGATAGAGTGGGAGAGAGAGAGAGAGAGAGAGAGAGAGAGAGAGAGAGAGAGAGAGAGAGAGAGAGAGAGAGAAACATCGACATGAAAGGGACACATCAAGTGGCTGCCTCCCGCATAACCCAACCAGGGCCGGGGACAAACTGCAACTGAGGTATGTGCCCTTCGCGGGAACCAAACCCGGGTCTCTCTGGACCGCAGGTTGACGCTCTAACCGCTGAGCCAAACCAGCTAGGGCTGTACCACCACTTTTTTATCCACTTGTCTATTGATGAGCACTTGGGTTACTTCCGTATCTTGGCTATTGTATAATAAACAACTCTGCAATGAACATAAAGGTGCATATATTTTTTTAAATTAGTGTTCTGGGTTTTTTCAGATATGTACCCAGAAATGGAATCGCTGGGTCATAAGGCAGTTCCATTCTTAATTTTCTGAGGAATCTCCATACTGTTTTACAGAGTGGCTACACCAATCTGCATTCCCACCAATGGTGCACGAGGGTTCCCTTTTATCCACATCGTCGCCAACACTTGTTGTTTGTTGATTTATTAATGATAGCCATTCTGACAGGTGTAAGGTGATATCTCATTGTGGTTTTAATTTGCATTTCTCTGATCATTAGTGATTTTGAGCATCTTTCATATGTGTATTGGTCATCAGTATGTCCTCTTTGGAGAAGTGTTTATTCAGGTCCTCTGCCCACTTTTTTGTTTTTTAATCCTCACCCGAGGATATATATATTTTTTTACATTAATCTTCAGATAGAGCTGGAGGGAAAGAGGGAGGAAGAGAGAGAAAGAGAAACATCAATATGAGAGAGACACATCGATTGGTTGCCACGCGCACAACCCTAACTGGGGCTGGGGACGAACTGCAACCGAGGTACGTGCCCTTGTCCGGAATTGAACCTGGGACTCTTTGGTCTGTGGGCGACGCTCTTACTGCTGAGCCATACCGACCAGGGTGCTCTGCCCACTTTTTAATTGGATTTTGTAATGTTGAGTTGTAAGAATTCTTTATAAACTTTGTATATTAATCCCTTATCAAACTTGTCATTGGCAAATTTCTTCTATCCAGTAGGTTTTTTCATTTTGTTGATTTTCTTTGCTATGCAAAAACTTTTTAGTTTGATATAGTCCCATTTGTTTCTTTCTTTTTTTTCCCTTGCCCAATGACTGTAGTAATTTTTTTTCAACTATTTTTTTTTCTTTATTGATTTTAGAGAGAGAGGAAGGGAGAGAGAGAGAGAGAGAGAGACAAACATCGATAAGAGAGAACATCAACTGGCCGCCTCCTGCATGCCCCACTGGGGATTTGGCCCACAACCTGGGCATGTGCCCTGACCAGGAATCAAACCAGCGACTGGTTGGTGCATGGGTCGACATTCAACCACTGAGCCACACCAGCCGGGCTGTAGTAATTTTTTTTTTTTTTTTTTAAATCCTCACCTGAGGACATTTTTTTCATTTTTTTGTTCAGATAGAGTGGGAGGGAGAGAGAGGAAGAGAGAGAGAGAGAAACATCGATGTGAAAGTGACACATCGAGTGGCTGCCACCCGCACGACCAACCAGGGCCGGGGACAACCTGCAACCGAAGTACATGCCCTTAGCGGGAACCGAACCCGGGTCTCTCTGGACCGCAGGCCAATGCTCTAACCGCTGAGCCAAACCGGCCAGGGCTGTAGTAATTTTTTAATACAACAAAATTAATCATAGCTTTCTTCAATTATGTATGTTAGATTTTATCTTATAATGCTTATTGTAGTAAATCTGACTGAATTAATAAGTTTCTACTTCCATTATGTCTATCTTAACAACTTTAAGAAAAAAAAATACATTGAGTAAACTTCTCTTTACTAATTTTTTTTGACAAGTTGAAATATTTGCTTTGTTGTTTTTCAGTATTTAGATATTCATTAATTTTTTCAACTTTGTTTTTGAGACCACAGTTAGAAAGCATCTAAAAACACACTGTTTTTATAATACTGGAAGGGGGAAAGGTGGTTACTTTTTTGTGTGTTATAATTTTTTAAGTAGTGCAATCACTTTCATGAGTCAGCTTACTAATTACTTAAAGATAAAACTAAAATAGTTAATGCTTAAATAATCCTGATTTTAATTCTGTTTAGTGTGAAGTCTGTCCTGTTAGGTAACCATTAAACTCTTTAATAGAAAAAACATTTTAAGGTCAAAAGTTTAAAGTTAAATTATCTTGAACAGTAATAGACTAGTTCTTGTGTAATGTAAATATATAGGAGACAAATATACATTGTACCTTCAGAGGGGCCTTATTTTGCCATCTTAGGCCTTTAATACATAAAAGGAAAAAATTAGATAGGAAAAAATTTTTGATAATTATCAGTAAAGTGGAATTTCCACATAGTATTTGAAAATGGGGGAAAGGTTACAGACTTTCCATTCATTTTGTTAATACAATATATTTATATAATTTTACACCTCTTGTTTGCTGGTAAAAATATTTACCATATTTTGAATATCCCTTAAAAACAAATATTTAATTCCAGAGTTACTCTAAAAAGTTATAAATTAGTTCAGTTAATTTTTCATTTAAAAGGGTATGCAATTGCCAGTATCTGACCAATAACGGTTTCCGTTCAATTAATACATTAACCCTGTGAGTTCTAGACAGTGTGTATGTATATATATTCACAATTTCTTTAAACTCTCAGACATTGCTGAAAATGTCATTTGCCATTTAAATATTTAATAAGGATTGGATACTTACTTACATGTTTGTATCAATAAGTGATACAAACTAATGATGCTGCAGTAACAAGCAACCAAAAAATAAAATCTCAGTGACTTGAAACAACTAAGTTTTACTTCTCCCTCACTTTATGATGATATTGGCTGCATTCTAGAAGCAGTTCCACTTTGGGATCCAGGCTAAAGAAGCTGCCCTTATCTTGGATATTGCCATTTTTGCCATCCTTTTTTTTTTTTTTAATCCTCACCCGAGGATATTTTTCTATTTATCTTCAGATAGAGAGGGAGAGAAAGGGAGAGAGAGAGAAACATCATCGTCAGAGGGACACATCAACTGGTTGCCTCCCGCAGGACGCCGACCAGGGCCAGGGCGAACTGCAACCGAAGTACGTGCCCTTGACCAGAATCGAATCCGCCACTCATTGGTCCACGGGCCGACGCTCTAACTGCTGAGCCAAACCGGCCAGGGCTATTGCCATTTTTGTAGTGGAGGAAAAGATGGTCGAACCATGTTAGGCTCTTAAAACTTTTGCTTGGAACTGGCATGTTACTTCAGTTCACATTTTGTTATTCACACAAGTCACTTGGCTAATCCTGATGTGAGTGGAGTGAGAATTACAACCTTTCCACTAGGGAAAGAGGAGCAATGAATGTTTTCACAATAATAGTTTCCCACATTACATTCTTGTAAAGTTAAAGTGAACTATTAAATACGTAAGTATCTAAGGGGAAAAACTTTTCCTAAAGTTTAGTGGAATATCCTATTAATTTAGAAGTTGATGACTTATACAAGCCATAAGTAAGTTTACTTTTGCAGTATATATAAGGGTTTACTAAAACAACAAATAATGTAATTTCATTAACCAATGTGACCCCAGTAAATTTAATTTAAAAAATAATAGTGCAGCCCTGGCTGGTTTGGCTCAGCTGTTAGAGCGTCGGCAAACGGACCAAAGAGTCTCGAGTTTGATTCCAGTCAAGGGCACGGACCTCAGTTGCAGTTTGGTCCCTGGCCCTGGTTGGGGTCGTGTGGTAGGCAACCAGTCAATGTGTCCCTCTCACCTTGATGTTTCTCTCTCTCTCTCTCTCTCTCTCTCTCTCTCTCTTCTTCCCTCCCTCCCTCCCACTCTATCTGAAGATAAATGGAAAAGTGTCCTCAAGTAAGGATTTAAAAACAAACAAACAAAAAACAAATAAAAAAGAATAGTGTAACTGTCAAAGTGCTTACCCTTAAGGGGAACAGTTTTTTGAGCACTTAAAAGGTATTTACTTACCTACACCAGTATCCCAGAAAGTATTCTGGTAGAAAACTAGTCCTTAGGTGTCAATAAGAATGTTTCTGGCATCATACTATACCCATTTCTTGGATATTTTATATACATCAGGATATGAATGTTTGGAGAAATCCTTTTGTTCATTTAGTTTTCCTTAACCCAGTATTTCTCTGATTTACTTGACTTCGGAACCTGATTTGCTAAGCAATACCTAATAAGTTTTCTTAAGGAAATTCTGACATGAGGAAGTTGGTAAGCTGATTACAATTTATTCTTTAGATCTGGCTCTTCAGTGCTTGTCAACCTCTTTGTTCATTTTAGTAGTGGTTTTTCAGTCTTTGTAATAGAAAATCCAAGTCCATTATCTTTTTTAACCTCAGCGTATAACACCCAGTTCATGGGAATTTCTCTGGTAGAATTATTCTGAATTGGATGCATTTTCTGTTCAGGTACTCTTTTGGTGTGGATCCTCTGGCTCCTGGGTCTGGATCCTTAAAGGAGCCCCAGTGCCATCCAGAGGCACTCATTGCCTTAGAAGTCTTATAATGGCATAGCATAGCTGACATTTTTAAGGTTAGGATTGTGGGAGAAACATGTTTTTAAATTGAAGTTTTAAAAAATATTAAGTCCTGGCTGGTTTGGCTCAGTGGTAGCGAGTCAGCCCATGGACCAATGAGTCGCGGGTTTGATTCCAGTCAAGGCCATGTACCTTGGTTGCAGTTTATCCCCAGCCTTGGTCAGGGTCGTGTGGGAGACAACCAGTGGATGTGTCCCTCTCACATCAATGTTTCTCTCTCTCTCTCCCTCTCTCTCTCTCCCACTCTATCTGAAGATAAATAGGAAAATATCCTCGGGTGAGGATTAAAAAAAATAAAATAAGTAAAAAATATTATTAAGACAAAAACTTGACCAAGTTTATATTTTAAAACTTTTTTTAATCCTGTAATGGGAAAACAAAGATGACATACAATAAATTAACACCTCATCTTAGACATTAATCCATTCCTATACAATCTTACAAGAGTTATTAAAAATTAATATGGATTTTTAAATTTTTCTGTTCTCTGTTAGGGTAAAAGGTAAGTTTAGAATAAATGAAGTCAACTTAGGGGTCAACAAAGACAACTTATAGAACTGGATAATTGAGGGCTGATTTTAGATAAGAAATGTGTTGGTGGTTCTTTTTATGGAATGCTTATATATACCCACAGCTCAGCCAGCAGGAGTGCCAGAAATCTTAAAGAAAAGCTTGCATAGCTGTTCAGTGAAAGGAGAAGAAGAAGTGTTTTTAATTGGCAAGAACTTTCTGAAAGGAACTAAAGTGATTTTCCAAGAAAATGTTTCTGGTAAGTGGGCATAATACTGGTTTAAAGATTGTTGCATGTTTTGATTTGTTGTAAAGATACAGTCATAGCTACAAAGTAAAAAAATTTTCAAAATTATAGTAAGTCACTGTTTTTATTTCAATCAGATGAAAACTCATGGAAGTCAGAAGCTGAAATCGACATGGAATTATTTCATCAGGTATAGTTTAAGACTTTTTATAGTTTGGTTGTTTACTCTCTGAGAAATTCGGTTTTCTTCTGAAATTTTCTGAATCAGCAGATTAAAATTTTTCTTTATATGGGATTGATGTAAATCATTTAAAATTTCTTTCTTGAGTTTCTTTAACTGAAATAAAACTATTCCACTGATGCCAAAATTCTCTATTTTAAAAGTTTAAGAGCATTAGAAAACTGCCATTGCTAATAAATGAAACGTTTCTTTCCTAATATTTATTTGCTCTGGGGATTTGGATTATCTTAACCTACTGTTAGTTAAATCAAAGGAAAACTTATTTATTGAGTACCTGCTGTGTGCCAGGTGTTTTATTTGTTAGTTACCTTTTTGCATTCAGAAGCACAATTTGTTACACTTGTATTAAAGAGTGTGTATTTGTAGGCACGCACTGTGTTTTTTTTTTTTTTAGATAACAAGGAAAAAGAGCTTGAAAACAAGAATAAAGAAATGACTTACGAATTAGTATGTAGAGCAGATAGGAGCAAACTCAGATGTTGAGACTAGCAGAATTGAAGGACAAATTTATATGCAGATTAGATAGAAGACACAGAGAACAGTAGTATATTTAGGTGTAGACCATAGAAAACAGAGAAGCAGGAACATACTAATGTGTAATATAGTCAAAGCCTAAAATTTAGCATAAAATGCTGATGGAAATAGAAAAGAGCACATGAAAGCAAACAGAAGAAGCAAAAAATTGAGAATCTGTATCCAATTTATCAAAAAGTTTATGATTCCTTTGTGTTTTATGTCTTTATTTTTATTCTTTTGTGCTTTAAGAAAAATTGTAGATACAAATTAAATGATCAGAAATTGAAACCTTGACCTTGGCCTTATTTGTCACATGTTCTTTTCAGCTGAGTCAACCAACTATAGTCTAAGTAAAATATGTCATCAAATTCACTTTACCCTCAGCTGTCATCATTTGCCGCCTGTATATCATGTGCTCAGTAAAAAGCATAATCACCATTCCCTGATGTTCCTTCCCATTACTAGATTGTACCAGGGAAGAAGAGAATAAGTCTATTATGGTTCACAGTATCTTCCAAGTAGTAGATGTAGTACCCTTGAGTAAGTGCTGGTGAAGCATTTATGAACTCTTTCCCTTTCTTATAAGGATGGTTTTGCCACTGTTCTGACAAAAAAAACACACAAATTTGATTTCTGGAGTTTGAGTAAACTGGACCCTATTTGGCTAAATGATTAGGAAGCAGAGAGCTGCCTTGTGAAGTACATCTCAGTTAAGGTTGTATAGAACATATGGTAACTGATACTGTGCTTGGTGGGCATATTTGTTTCCTCAAAATTTATTCATTCTTTTATTCAACAAATATATTTGTGTGTATTTTGTGTAAGGTGCCTAACAGGATAGATAGAATGAAGAACAAAATATCCTATGTTCTCATAGAACTTACATTCTTGAGGTCAGAGAGAGGCAAAAATTCAGCAGATAAACACAGTAATTTCAGGTGGTTGTGAATGAGGTTTTAGAAATAAACGAGATTATGGGCTTGAGACGGAGAAGGTGCTACTTTTCAAAGGATGGTCAGAGAAGGCTTCTCTGAGGAGGTAATATTTGAATAACACCTGAAAATGGGTAAGGAACTAGCCATTTGAAGAGGTGAAGAAAGAATATTCTAGGGGGAGACAACAGCAAAGTTGTAAAGGCTCTGAGATAAAAATGAATTTAGTGTGTTAAAAGAATGGACTGAGAAAGTCAGTATGGCTAGAATATAAACAATCTGGGGAGAATGGGATTGAGATAAAGTTGTCAGGGCAGGAACCTTGTAAGTCATTGTTAAACATTTGGATTTTATCTTAAAGGCAGTTTAAAGATTAATATCCTGCTGCCTGTGAATCTGAGCTTTAAAATACATTTTTTTTCTAGTAAGACTTTTGAACTTTATAGCTAACAGGAAATGTACTTAATTGTAATTTTTATTTCAAATTTTTTATTTAAATATTGCTTCTTTTCTTTTGTTTAGAATCATCTTATTGTGAAGGTTCCCCCATATCATGACCAACATATAACTTTGCCAGTATCAGTGGGAATATATGTAGTGACCAATGCCGGAAGATCTCATGATGTTCAACCATTCACTTACACTCCAGACCCAGGTATGTCAAAATAAAAAATTCTGAACTAAAATGAATGATTAATTTCTAGTACTTTGTAAGGAAATGAAGACCAGCCAACCAAAAAGAAAAGGTTGCATACTAAAATGAATTGATACTAGTATTTTTTGGAGATATCATTATTTCCTAAGAAGATGGCCACCAAATACTGCTTTTACTCTTATGTTTAAGGGTATCATTTCTGCCTTCTGCTCTAATAATAAAAGAAAAGCTAGGAATGCTCTGAAGTCAGACTCTAGAGTTATCATACAGATTACCTCTTTAGTAAGAGTTACCATTCATTGAGTACCTCTAATGTGCAGAAAAGTGAAAGTGACAACTTTAGGAAACTGCTAATAGTTTAGTCTAGCTGGCTTGCAGGATGCATTTTGGGAGAGGTGAGAGATACGCTTGGAGTGATAAGTAATAAAAAAAAAAATCACAAGTTATATGCCTGTAACATTTTCTAATCTGTGTAATAAAAAATAATACTGCCAGTGAATAAATATTTTAAATATAATTTTAAGCCCTGGCCGGTTTGACTCAGCATTAGAACGTCGGCCCGCGGACCAATGAGTCACGGGTTCGATTCCAGTCAAGGGCATGTACCTCGGTTGTGATTCGTCCCAGGCCCTGGTTGGGGTCGTGCGGGAGGCAGCCACTCGATGTGTCCCTTTCACATCGATGTTTTTCTCTCTCTCTCTCCCTCCCACTCTATCTGAACAAAAAAATGAAAAAGTGTCCTCTGGTGAGGATAAAAAATAATAATAATAAAGGTTAGAAATCATTTTTAAAAATAAATAAATAAATATAATTTTAAGCAGTAAGAGCAATTGAAATGTTGAAAGTTTAGAAGATCTACCTTCGCTGGGTAGCTCAGTTGGTTAGAGCATTGTCCCAATATGTCAAGGTTGCAGATTCGATCCCCAGTCAGGGCACTTACAACAGTCAGCCAAGGAATGCATAAATAAGTGGAACAACAAATAGATGTTACTCTCTCCCCCTTCCCCTCTCTCTATAAAATCAATCAATCAATCAATAATTTTTAATTAAATAAAAATTTTAGAGGATCTTTAGTATACTATGAGTTGTTTGCCTGTATTCTTTTAGTTCAGTAAAGAAGAGAAGCCTTTTCCTGGCAGAAATAGGGAGAAGGTTTTGGAAATGGAAGCTTTTCACATGTTCCATTGACCCAAGCATGATTTCTGCCATGCTTACCATTGGTTCCGTTCATTCCAGGCTCATATATTTTCAGAATCAGTGGTTCTTCTGTATCTGTAATTTTTTTATTCTGTATCTCTAGGTTATTCCCAAATGGTTCAGGAATCAGTGAGATACAAAGTGAATAGGGTGACAGGGAAAGAAAGCTCTGGCAACAAAAAGTGATGGAAACAGTAGTTAGGATACTTACAACTAATCTTGATAAATTACTTTCACTTACTGTATCAGTTTCCTTTTTTAAAATCATGCCTGAATTTCACAACAGTGTATTTTTTCCCACCAGTTTGGTACAAAAGTATGGCACAGTATAGCACTAATGAAATCCTCTTAGTATTTGTCTTAAAATAAAAGATCACAGGGAGCCTAGCCAGTGTGGCTCAGTGGTTGAGTGTCGACCCCTGCACCAAGAGGTCACTGGTTCGGTTCCTGGTCAGGGCACATGTCCAGGTTGTGGGCCAAATCCTCAGTGGGGGCGTTGTATGGGAGGCAACGGATCAATGTTTCCCTCTCACATTGATGTTTTTCTCTCTCCCTCTCTCCCTTCCTCCCTCCCCCTTCCTCTCTCTAAACATGTCTCAGGTGAGGATTAAGATATATATATATATAAAAATAAAGCCCATACTAATTGGCTAGATTTGGCCACATTTAGTCATTTATTAATATATATTCCTTTTAAGTGTTCCTCGCTCATATTTTATATATCATAGATAGCAGTCGCTCTCAGAAACTCTTAATTGAATAAATACATAGCATGCACCCTTTGTATGAGATCTAATGTTCAGTTTCTACCTTTATGATATAGCTAATTACGGAATCTGCATAATTTCACTTTTTGAATTTTGTTTTCCTTATTGATTTCTAGAGAGAGAGAAGAAGGGAGAGGGAGAGAGAGATAGAAGATCGATTGGCCACCTCCTGCATGTCCCTTACTGGGGATTAGGCCCACAACCTGGGCATGTGCCCTGACCAGAAATCGAACCGGCAACCTCTTGGTGCATGGGTCGATGCTCAACCACTGAGCCACACCGGGCAGGCATACTTTTTGTATTTTATAAAATGTGATTTCTTGCCCTGGCTGGTTTTGCTCAGTAGTTAGAGCGTCAACCCTCAGACTGAAGGATTTGGGGTTTGATTCCGGCCTAGAACACATACCTGGGTTGAAGGATTGATCCCTGGCCCCGGTCAGGGTCAGGTCAGGGTCATTCGGGAGGCAGCCAATCAGTGTATCTCTCTCACAATGATGTTCCTCTCTCTCCCCCTCCCTCACTTCTACTCTCTCTAAAATTCAATAGAAAAATATCCTTAGGTGAGGATTAAACGCCCCCCCCCAGTGATTTATTTTCACTTGTACATAAGAAAGAATATAATTTCATAAAAACTTGGTTGTAGAAAAGTTTCACCATCTTATTATGATAAACTAGTTGCTATTGTGATTCATCTGGGGACTAAGGTTAAGCATTTAAATATTCAATATTGTACAATTGTATCAGCTTAATTGTATTAGGCCCGCCCTAATATACGCAAGTCAGAGTAGAAATGCCAACCTCTATATCATTTGTCTAAATAATTTAAAGTTATATATAAAACTAACAAATTATTAGATAAAATATATTTTGTTCTTTAATTTGACCAACATACCTTCATAACAATCTTGAAGACCAGCTGTGAATTTAGATTTTCAGACTGCTTAGAATTCCAACCTGGAATATGGCAGCACGAGGAAAGAGTATCCTCATCCTGCCCCACTTCTTTTCCCACTCCTGGCTCTGTTCTATACCTGGAGGGCCTTGATGCACTAACCAGTGCTTCCAAGCTCTGTCTATGCTATAAACCTAAGACTACACACATAGAGTAGTTGTGAAGAAAATTTGAGGATCATGGGTACATGGTCTAGAAGTAGAAGTGGGCCTGGGTGGCTCAGTTGGTTGGAGTGTTGTTCTGATTCCTGGTCAGGGCACATGGGGTAGGCAGCCAATGATGTTTCTCTTCCTCCCTCTCTCTGTGATGTGTCCTCAGGTGAGGATTTAAAATAATAATAATAACAACAACAATAGAAGTAGAAGTGGGCCCTGGATGGGTCAGTCAATGGTTAGAGCGTGGTCTCCATATGCCAAGGTTGCAGGTTCAGTCTGTGGGGCACATACAAGAAGCAACCAATGAATGCATAAATGGGTGCAGCAACAAAATTGATGTTGGTTTCTCTCCCTCCCTCTCTTCCTCTCTCTCCTTCTCTCTTTCCCTTCCTCCCTCTCTCCCTCTCTCCCTTCCCTCTTCCTCTCTCTCTCAAATCAACCAATACATTTTTTTGAAATAAAATAAAATAAGAGTAGAATCAGGGCAAGGGCTCAAGTGAACATAAACTGGATCTGTATACTTTGCCAGTCACAAGCCCTTCTAAAGCCCTCTGGGTCTATACTGCCAAAAATACGTTACATGTGCATGCTCTCAGGCATTTAGATACTTTGCAGAGTCATAAAACCTTTGTTTCATTGCCACTTAGTCACTGCAGCTTTGTTTAATCATTAAAGCACCTTTATTTTATTTTTTTTACTTCAGTCTGTTAAGACACAAATCACATTAGATATTTTTTGCAGTTACTATGCAGTGGTGATTCCTTTTAAAAAATGGGGGGTGCCTGACTGGTATGGCTCGGTGGATTGAGCATCGTCCCATGGACTTGAGAGGTCCTGGTTCAATTCCCGGTCAGGGCACATGCCTGGGTTGTGGGTTCAGTCCCCAGCAGGGGGCATGCAGGAGGCAGCTGATCCGATGTTTCTCTCTCTCACATCGATGTTTTTCTCTCCTCTCTCTCTCTCCCTTCCTCTTTCTCTAAAAAAATCAATGAAAACATATTTTTTAAAAAAAGAAATGGCCCTGGCAGGTTTGGCTCAGTGGTTAGAGCGTCGGCCTGCGGACCAGAGAGTCACGGGTTCGATTCTAGTCAAGGGCATGTACCTCAGTTGCAATTCGTCCCCAGCCCTGGTCGGGGTCGTGTGGGAGGCAACCAGTTGATGTGTCTCTCTCACATCAGTGGTTCTCTCTCCCTCTCTCTCTCTCTCTCTCTCTCCTCCCCCTCCCCCCCTTCCCTCCCACTCTGTCTGAAGATACATGGAAAAATGTCCTCGGGTGAGGATTTAAAAAAAAAAGAAATGGGGGATATAATACTCATATTTTTGTTGCTCTAAAATAAAATAACTTAAACTTGATTTAAAAGTAGAAATTTAAATTTTTTCAAAGATTAGTTTCTATTTTTAAATCTGTAATTATTAGAGTTAATGTTGTGCTTAAAAATTGTCTATGGATTTCTTTTTTATTCAATTCCCTATATATCACTTGTTGGACCTCTTGTGTAGCATGCTAAGATAGATTATTTAACTTCATTCTTAGTAGATGTATATATTTTTTCTCTATTCATCATTAACTTTATAGTCTCTTTATAACTATCATTTCACACTGTCATCTCAAGAATAAGAAATTGAGCCCTGGGTCATTTGGCTCAGCGGTTAGAGCACCAGCCTGTGGACTGAAGGGTCTTGGGTTCGATTCCCAGTCAAGGGTACATATCTGGGTTGCAGATTCGATCCCAAGCCCTGGTCGGGGTCGTGCAGGAGGCAACCAGTTGATCTCTCTCTCTCTCTCTCTCTCTCTCTCTCTCTCTCTTCTCCCTCTCTCTCTTTCTCTCCCTCCCTCCCTCCCGCACCCCCTTCCACTCTGTCTAAAAACCAATGGGAAAATATCCTCAAGTGAGGATTAAAAAAAAAAAAGAGTAAGAAATTGAAAATAAGCTATTGAAAATAAGCTGACTTAATTTCCATTTTGAATAAGGACTGTATAATAAAAACATTGAAAATTCAAAATTAAAATCTATTTAAATATTTCAATGTATTATATAGTCATTTTAGGCAAGAACCTATTTATTTGGAATTTATTTAACTTTATCAATCAGAACTGATCTCTATTTTTAGGCCCATTAAATTTAAAGTTGTCATAGTAGCCCTGGCCGGTTTGGCTCAGCGGTAGAGCTTCTGCCCTCAGTCCAATGAGTCGCGGGTTCAATTCTGGCCAAGGGCTCATACCTCAGTTGCAGTTCGTCCCCGGCTCTGCTCAGGGTCGTGTGGGAGGCAACCAGTCGATGTGTCCCTCTCACGTCAATGTTTTTTTCTCCCTCCCTGTATCTCCCTCTCTTTCCCTCCCACTCTATCTAAAGATAAATAGAAAAATATCCTCAAGTGAAGATTAAAAAATAAAATAAAATAAAATAAAAATAAATAAATAAAGTTGGCATAGTAGATGTAGTTGGTATGACTAGATGTAATAGCCCAGCAATTCTCCACTAATAATAGCAAACATTTTTTTAACACTTTACAAAAAGAATAATCATAATGCGCCCTGGCCAGCTTGGCTCAGCCCAGAGAGGCCCAGTTCGGTTCCCGCTAAGGGCACGTACCTTGATTGCAGTTTGTCCCCAGCCCCGGTTAGGGTCATATGGGTGGCAACCAGTCGATGTGTCTCTCTCAGATCGATGTTTCTCTCTCTCTTCCTCCCTTCCTCCCTCCCGCTCTATCTGAAGATAAATGCAAAAATGTCCTCAGATGAGGATTAAAAAAAAAAAAGAATCATAATGCTATAGATGCTGTATATTTATCAGGTTTTAAAATTTTAGCTACATTGACTAATGTTTCTGAATTCTTTTTTTTTTAAATTTTTTTATAGAAAGAGGAAGGGAAAGGGAGGGAGAGGGAGAAACATGGATGAGAAACATTGATTGGTTGCTTTCCCCATGTCCTCTACTGGGAATTGAACCTGCCACCTCTTGGTGCATGGGATGACACTCAGTCAACTGAGCCACATTGGCCAGGGCTGAATTCATTTTTTAAATAAATCATTTATATTGCCCGGCCGGTGTGGCTCAGTGGTTGAGTATCGACCCGTGCACCAAGAGCTCGCTGGTTCGGTTCCCAGTCAGGGCACGTGCCCAGGTTGTGGGCCAGATCCCTAGTGGGGAGTGTGCAGGGGGCGGCCAATCAATGTTCTCTCATGGATGTTTCTATATCTCTCTCCCTCTCCTTCTCTCTCTAAAATCAATAATGAAAAAAAATTAAAAATAAATAAATCATTTATATAGGTGCATGGTGAATTCTTTTCATGCTAATTTGATAAATTTTAAAAATCTTATATCACTCTTCTACTTATCAGATATCAATGTGTGTACTGTTACAAGAAGGATTTTTTTTAAGTTCCTGTTGTTTTGATAAGTGAACATATGCTTCTGCCCAGTTGGAGATTGGTGAATTTTAGAGCATAGACTGGTAATTACAAAAACTCATCTCAACTTAGAATTCCTGATAAATAATTTAATGATTCATTGAGAAAATAGTCCAATTAAAGAATTTTAAAATACACATTTTGTTAAGATGAATATGTTTAAATAAATATATTAATCTTCTTTTTTATTTTTACTAGCAGCAGCTGGTGCTTTGAATATAAATGTGAAGAAGGAAATATCTAGTCCAGCAAGACCTTGCTCTTTTGAAGAGGCCATGAAAGGTACTAAGTTGATTCTCAAAAATTGCAAATAGGTGACCCTATATATTTTCTCTAGCAAACTTTACTTTTTTATTTTCTCTTGTGTACTTGGAACACTTAGCAGAGTGTCTTCCATACTGTAAAATATATATTTGTTTTTGACTGAATGCAGAGACTTGTTTCCCAACTTGGTGTTTCCCTTCATTCACCATATAAACAACTTTTTCTTAATATGTTGGAGTGGAGGAGTTTTTTGTTTTGTTTTGTTTTCCATTTCCCAATATTAAAAATCTTAAAAGTATATCTAAACTACAATAATGTATATCAAAAATAGAGTTTATAAAACTTTTTGCTAATAGTAAGATTAGTACTTAACGTTAAGACTGAAGAGACCAAAATATGAACTATCGGCATTTGAAAAAGTTGCTTTAGGTTCTTTCTTCTGACATCTTTATTTACACCCCTGCCAATCCCAAGAGATAATGAAGGTATCTTCAGGATGTTATAATGAGGTAGATTCTTTTCTTAGCAGATTTCTTTTTTTTTTTTTTTTTGGTTTGTTTTTTTAATTTTATTGTTGAATGTATTACAGATGTTCCTCATTTTTTCCCCCATTGCCCCCCTCCTCCCCATTTCCCCCCCCCTCCTGCTTTTCCCCACACTGTTGTCTGTGTCCATTAGTTATGCATATATACATATAAGTTCTTTGGTTTATTTCTTCCGACCTCCCAGCCCCCCTTCCCTTTGAGGTTTGTCAGTCTAACAACCAATTTATACTTCTTAATCCCTTCACCTTTTTCACCCCTCCCCCCAGTCCCTACCCATCTGGTACCCAACAAAAGTTCTCTGTATCTATGAGAATGTTTCTGTTCTTCTTGTTCATTTTGTTTGTAGATTCAATTGTTGATAGATATGTATTTATTGCCATTTTGTTTGTTCATATTTTTTTATCTTTTTCTTCAAGAAGACCCTTCAACATTTCATATAATAATGGTTTGGTGGTGATGAACTCCTTTAGCTTTTCCTTGTCTGGGAAACTCTTTATATGGCCATCGATTCTAAATGACAGCTTTGCAGGATAGAGTAATCTTGGTTGTAGGTTCTTGCTTTTCATCACTGTGAATATTTCTTGCCACTCCCTTCTGGCCTGCAAAGTTTCTTTTGAGAAATCAGCTGACAGTCTTATGGGAACTCCCTTGTAGGTAACTAACTGCTTTTCTCTTGCTGCTTTTAAGATTCTCTCTTTGTCTTGAACCTTTTGCATTTTGATGATGATGTGTCTTGGTGTGGGCCTCTTGGGGTTCATCTTGTTTGGGACTCTCTGTGCTTCCTGGACTTGTATGTCTGTTTCCTTCACCAAGTTAGGGAAGTTTTCTGCCATTATTGTTTCAAATAGGTTTTCGATTTCTTGTTCTCTCTCTTCTCCTTCTGGCACCCCCAAGATGCGAATGTTGGCACGCTTGAAGTTGTCCCAGAGGCTCCTTACACTATCCTCATTTCTTTGGATTCTTTTTTCTTTTTGCTGTTCTGATTGGGTGTTTTTTGCTTCCTTATATTCCAAATCGATGGTTTGCTTCTTGGATTTACCTACTCTACTATTGAATTTGTGTAAACTATTCTTTATTTCAGTTAGTGCCTCCTTCATTTCTGACTGGTCCTTTTTTATGCTCTTGAGGCCCTCTCTAAGTTCACTGAGGTTCTCACTAAGTCCATTGAGCATCCTTATAAGCAGTATTTTGAACTCAGCATCTGTTAGGTTGCTTAACTCCATTTCACTTAGTTCTTTTCCTGGAGTTTTGTTCTGTTCTTTCATTTGGGACCTGTTTCTTTGTCTCCTCATTTTAGCTGCCTCCCTGTGTTTGTTTCTATGTATTACTTAGCGAGAGGTATAGGGCTAACTGAGACCAGATGCTGCTTGTTTGAATGATTTTAGGAAAAGCTGAAGCAGGCTTCAAGACAGGCCAATCCTATGGTGAAGCAACTGGCAACAGCTTGGGTGGGCCTGGAAGTTGGGTGGGGCGGGGCCTCAGGGAATCACCAGGGTGGGGCCAACAGTGTGAGCCAGGTAGCTGGAGTCTCAGATATGGCGGCGTCTGCCGGCTCAGGCAGGGCTCACCAAAGGAACAAAAGCCTCTGATAGCACGTCTGTCCAGGAGAAAGCTACCTCTCCAGCCCTTGCTCCAATGCCAAACAGCTCAGTTCTTCCCCATATGATTCTGGTGCCTTTCTGGCTCCCTCCCCCACGCTGGAGCCTGGAGGGTGTGAGTCCGAGTGAGTCCGTGCGCGGGTCCTTTAAGAGGAGCTGCGGGGGCTCCAGCCGCCTCAGCCTCAGTTCCTGCTGGTTTTTCCAGCCAGCAGTTATGGGGATTCTCTTCCTGGCACTGGGACCCTGAGCTGGGCACCTGGTGTGGGACGGGGACCACTCAGCCCTCTGGGAGGACCTTCCCAGCCGAGGTATCTCAATTTTTATCCGCCACACGTGGGTGTGGTACCAGCCTGTCGCGCTTCCGCCCCTCCTACCAGTCTCGATGTGGCTTCTTCTTTAATTTCGTAGTTGTAGGACTTCCATTCAGCTTGATTTCAGGCGGTTTTGAATGATGGTTGTTCTGTAGTTTAGTTGTAACTTTGATGTGGTTGTGGAAGGACACGATACTGCGTTTACCTACGCCGCCATCTTGATCGGAAGTCCTCTTAGCAGATTTCTAATACAACTATGATACTCAATGATACTTTTGTGCCGTTATAAATGATGTCAATTACATAATGGCCACTGATTTATTCCTATAATTCTAGCTTTTACTTATATTTTTCTACTGTGAAATTCATGAATTAAATCAAATTAAATTACAAAATTAAAAATACTTACATTTTTAGCCCTGGCCAGTTTGGCTCAGCAGTTAGAGCGTCGGCCTGTGGTCCAGAGAGACCCGGGTTCGGTTCCCGCTAAGGGCACATACCTCGGTTGCAGTTTGTCCCTGGCCCTGGCCCTGGTTGGGTCGTGTGGAAGGCAGCCACTCGATGTGTCCCTTTCATGTCGATGTTTCTCCCTCTTCCTCTCTCTCCCACCCACTCTCTCTGAACAAAAAATGGAAAAATGTCCTTGGGTGAGGATAAAAAAAAACACACAAA
Source organism: Tadarida brasiliensis (assembly GCA_030848825.1). Taxonomy (NCBI): domain Eukaryota; kingdom Metazoa; phylum Chordata; class Mammalia; order Chiroptera; family Molossidae; genus Tadarida; species Tadarida brasiliensis. Next base: position 33,327,267 of record CM061276.1, on the reverse strand, counting down.
AACTTACATTTTTAAAGGGAATAATATGCTTAATTAATTTTATCAAATATGGTGGGGTTTTTTCTATTGTCAGTAGTGAAATTTAGCATCCACGTATATGTGTTCAGTATAGCTTGCTATTATAATTTCTGACCATGAACACTTTCCATAGTAGATTAGTGAGAAATTATGCAGTGGTGAGTAAACTGCCAAGATTATCTGATTCAACTACAAGAAAATTTATAAATCTATGCTATGTATAATTATAGCTAACATATACATTTGACATATATTAAGTGCTAGGCAATATGCCACACTCTTTACCGGCATTATCTCATTTAATCTTCCAAACTCTGTGAGGTAGGTAATTTATTTTCATTTCATAGATGAGAAAACCAAGGTTCCAGAGAGGTTAAATAATGTGCCCAAGGTCACTTAGCTAGGATTAAAAAGGATAGGTTAAGCTTTAGTGTATAAAGTAACACCTCTAAGCAAAAGTAATTCAAACCATGTTCATTAGATAAATAATACCATAATTAATTCATCATTAAGGAAAGTCTGGAACATTAGTGGTCTATCCTTTCCCAACTTTGTGCTTTTCTACAAAAATTTCTTGATGCTTCTCTTCACAGAATATCAGGCTGATAGAACACTTACCTAATCCAGTGTGAAATTTTTCATACAAGATTATGGATTGAAGGTTGAAAAGTTTTAAATGCTATGTTTAATTTTTTTTTAAATATGTTTTTATTGATTTTGAGAGAGAGAGGAAGGGAGAGGGGGTAGAGAGAAAGAAATATCTCCTGCCTGCCCCCACCAAAGATTGAGCCTGAAACCTAGGCATGTGCCCTGGTCGGGAATCAAACTGGCAACCTTTTGGTGTACCAGACAACATTCAACTAACTGAGCCACACCAGCCAGGCAGCTATGTTTAATTTTTAGTAACAAAATTATTTAGTCAATTGATCAAAATCTTACAAGCCTAAAAAATGAAACAAACAGACACGCACATATTCTTTTTCAAAATTCAGACCTCCTTATTTTGATAATTTTATCAACTGAAATCATGATAAAAATAATTTTTTTTTTTTATCCTCACCTGAGGACATTTTTGCATTTATCTTCAGGTAGAGGGGGAGGGAGAGAGGGAGGATGAGAGAGAGAGAGAGAAACATCAATGTGAGAGAGAAACATCGATATGAGAGAGACACATTGGCTGCCACCCACACAACCCCAACCAGGGCCGAGGACAAACTGCAACCAAGGTACGTGCCCTTAGCGGGAACTGAACCCAGGACTCTCTTTGATCCGCAGGCCGACGCTCTAACCGCTGAGCCAAACCAGCCAGGTTCAGTTCCCGCTAAGGGCACGTACCTTGGTTGCAGTTTGTCCCCGACCCCAGGGTCGTGTGGGTGGCAGCCAGTCGATGTGTCTCTCTCACATCGATGTTTCTTTCTCTCTTCCTCCCTCTATCTGAAGATAAATACAAAAATGTCCTTGGGTGAGGATAAAAAATAAATAAATAAAATTAAAAATAATTTTATGAAGATATAAAATTAAATTGTGAATACTCAGCTATCTTATCAGTTTAAAATTTTTATTTGTTTTTATAAATATGATATCATTAATTAGAGATTACTGATCAACTTAAAAAAACAATAGTTTTCAGAACCAGGAATTTTCCTTGACAATTGGCTTATTTTTATGATTCCTTGAAATCACAGCTTTAGTATAATGTCAGGGTACCATCTGGGAGGTGTACTTTAATGATGAAGACTGAGCAACATAAATGACTTTTAAATGTGTGTTATTGGCATTAATCCTTCAGTTAACATTCTTATAAATAGTCATCAATTACAATAAGATTTAGAACTTGATGCCCAGATATGATGTTATGGTCTTATAGTGAAAGCTTTCTCTCTGAAGTAAATTTCTGATTTCTTGGAGAAGGTTTGGAGGAGTGGGGAGTAAGGAGGATAACTGCACAACTACTCACTGAGACATTAAGTCTAGTACCAAAGCATTTTGATTCATTTTCTGTTTTACCCAACTGTGTTTATATTTTTAATACAAAAGTAATATGGATTAACTGATAAGATAAAATATATAATGTAAACTTTTATTAACAGTTTCTTGGGAATATTTCCAGAAAGTTTTCCATATCTATATAGGTACAGGTAGATGTGAGTGTAAACTCTGGATAGATCACTCAAAGGCTCTGTGATGCAGGTTTAGGAACCAGGGATAAAGTGTTGATGTGCATTCTCTCAGTTGCAGCTTTGTAAGGAATGGTTAATTGGATTAGTGTGGAGAATAGTTAGAGCATATACTTTTCTCTAACTAGTTAGATGGGGAAAGGTTTAGGAGCTTGGAGGGACCATAGAGATAATATAGTTCAATCTCATTGTACAAGTGAATAAACCAAGGCCTAAAGAAGTTAAGTGATTTGCTCAAGGTCATACAGATAGTAACTAACAGAAGTTGCCATTTAGATTTCCCTCAAAACTATATTTTTTCACTCTATTATTCCCTCCCCTATAAATCTTAATTCATATTTTTTAATACATATACATTTGTACTGGAGCTAAATGCTGCTTGCTGATAAAAAAAACTTTTACTAAAGATGTTTCTAAGTTTCAAAAGTTGTTATTGTTTAACATGGTTGGAAGAGAACACTGTTTAAAAGTTGTTTAGCATAATGTGTCAATACCAATATTCCTTGTTTAAATATGTCTATCTTTTTTTTCCTTTATTGATTTGAGAGAGAGAGGAAGTAAGAGGGAGGGATAGAAACACCGATGAGAGAGAACATCAGTTGGCTGCCTCCTGCATGCCTCCCACTGGGGATCAGGCCCACAACCTGGGCATGTATCCCGACCGGGAATCAAACTAGCAACTTCTTGGTGCATGGGTCGACGCTCAAACACTGAGCCACACTGGCCGGACTAAATATGTCTGTCTTATTTACCTTTTGCTTAAATTTTTTTCCCCAACCCCTAGGTTGTTTGTATTTTACATGTTTGTTTGTTTTTCCTCTTTCACTAAAATGTGATTTTCACATAGTAGGGCTTTATCCATCTTCTTCATCATCACTGGATCCCCAGAACCTAGAACAGTACCTGGAACTTTGTAAAGGGCTCAGTAAATACCTAGTGAAAATGTAGGAAGAAAAGATAGGGTGACATCTCTCAAGCCATTTATTATTATTTACAGGTCCATAACAGTTGTGGGTTCTGGGATAAGAAAGTGTAGACTCACTTTTCCCAGTTCCTCCCTTCTAAATCTACTAAATACCTTGGAAATAATTAAACAATCATAAAAGGACTTTGAAATATGTCCCATTTATCTAAATTGGGCACCAGAGAGGTCTGCAACTCAGAACTGGCATAGGCACACACACAAAAAAAATCAATAAATAAGCATGAAAAGCCTGCCGTCTTTGGACAGAAGGTCAGGAAAGGGAAAGCCCAGCAGAGACTTGTTAGGTTGAGTCATACCTATTGACAGCAGCTGACCCACTCCCTCCACCCATACCTGCAGTAGCAATAACAGAACTTGGGAGGTTCAACCCACCCTATACCCCATACCTGTCAAGTAACAGTGGATCAGATCTGCCAACAGTGGAACCCAAGAGGGCCACACATATGTCAGGCTAGTCTAACAGCAGTAATGGCAGTGGTAGAACCCAGGAGGGCAACCCACCCCACACCAGGCAGCTACACACATGCCCTTCCACCTGCACTGGTGGTGCCAGCAGGCCCTGTGTCTCCCTATCCTTCCCCTAAGAGCAGACAGAGATCTAGGCCAAGTGTATCCCTACCCTCCACCCAGTGACAGAAGGCAATTCAGTAGCAGAAGGTGAACCAGACTGAAACCTCCACTTAGTGTGATGGGGCTACCCAGACCCTGCAGTCTTGACCTTCTACCCAGTCAGAGAGGGCAGCCTACCCAGGTCCTTCCCCACCCCCAGCAGCACCAGCAGAGGTAGAACAGGAAGCCCATTAGTACCAAGAGACTAGAGAATATACTAGAAGAAATGCTTTTCCTCCTGCAGGTTCAGCATTCCTTATCCCCGTCTATTAACACCAGGCAGCACCAGCAGGATTCCAGCTGAAGTTCATATAGAGTTAGAACAGAAAGCAGACCAGAATAGGACTCAGAAAACTAAATTGTCAGTGGCCTTAGAAAGACTTGTATCTTTGTGGGCATTAGACAAAGTGTCCTTTTCTTATTTTTCTGCACCAGTAGACATACTTGTTTGTCAGTGGTCTCCTTAGAAGAAGTAAAAGACTCTTGCCCAACTTATTCTGCCTATTCTCACTTTTCCAGAAGGGAAACTATGATAATAAGAATTTTTCTCTAAGTAAATTTTGGGGGAAATTATGTATAGAACTGTTAAGCAGTAACTGTAGGTGATGCATTTATTTTTGGATATTGGAAATTTTTAGACCAGAAATACTATTAAATACTATTAATGAAAATATACAGCATTGCATTGTAAAGTTAACCAAACAATCCACAGCAAACTAAACTAAACTACTACAAAGATAAAGAAAGATTCATTTCTTCATTCATTGAACAAATGTTCATTAATTGCTTACTACACAGCAGGCAACAAGAACAAAATCTCTGCATTCATGGAGTTCACACTGTAATATAATTCAAAAACAAGAATAGTAGTTGAATATTACCGGATCAACTTAAGACAACACTACTAGTCATTCAAATTGTCCTGTGAGATGGGCCACAAATACTTTAAAATGCCTCACGTCTTTGCTCAGTAAAAATTAGATTTTGAGTTGAATTGTATTGGTATTGGTAGAATCTAGGTGAAAAAAGGTCCAGAGAACTCATGAATAAATGATACATTTCTCAGAATAATAAAACGTAGAATATCTAAAGTTAAATTTAGCACTTTCCCCTTCCTCAATATTATCAGTTTTCATAAGAATTCTTTTTAGCCAATTGGCTATAAGACAAGTTGAAGTAAGACCAGAAAGTTTCAGATATTTCTAAATCAGAATATTTACAGAGGTAGCAATCTTACTCATATACCATATACCATTTAAAATCTTGTAGCCAAGATTTCTTCTTAATATCAAATTAAGAAATTTAACAGCTGCACATTCTGTGGGGAATCTATATTTTTCTCCACAGTCTTCAAGTAGTGGTAAATTTTTAGATCAGAATTTTGGGTATGTGTTCAATTCAGAAGACCGTCATTAGTGGTATCAGTCGGCTTTGCTAAGTCCACCAGTGGCCGACTCAAGTAGGAAAAAAAAAAAAGAATCAAGGGGAAAAAGTAAATATAATAAAATGTACCTCAGCTGCTATATATTGCTTCTCCTTGATATAAATCTCTACTGAAAATGAGAGAAGGAAGTAAAAAACACTTGCTGGTTTTGTTTTGGAAATTTGATTGGTAAGCTAAAATAGTCCTGAAATTTCTGAAAAGAAAAAATTTTAAGTCTTATCTAAAAGAAATGTATTCATGTGTCAACTTGGCAAATTCAAGTTTTCTAAGACATTATTTTAGAAAAGCAAAATTTATTTGGTTACTTAGTGGCATTTTCTAATGAGAAGCTTGAGGGGTTTTGTTTGTTTGTTTGTTTGTTTTTTAACTCATCTTTATTGTTGAATGTATTACAGATCCTCCCCCTTTTCCCCAGTGACCCCCTCTCCTCCCCAATCCCCCCTCCAGCCTTCCCCACACTATTGTTGGTATCCATTGTTATTATGCATATATGCATAAAGTTCTTTGATTTATCTCATCCCTCCCTCCCTCCCCCCTTCCCTTTGAGGTTGATCAGTCTAACAACCAATTTGTACTTCTTGATTCCTTTATCTATTTCACCCATTCCCCCAGCTCCCGCCCATCTGGCAAGCAACAAAAATCTATGAGTCTGTTTCTGTTCTGCTTGCTCATTTTTGTTTGTAGATTCAATTGTTGATAGATATGTATTAATTGCCATTTTATTGTTTATATTTTTGTTCTTCTGCTTCAAGAAGACCGTTCAAATTTAGCATTTTCTTGTCTGGGAAACTCTTGATATGTCCATCGATTCTAAATGATAGTTTTGCAGGATAGAGTAGTCTTGGTTGTAGGTTGTTGCTTGAATATCTCTTGCCATTCCTTTCTGGCCTGCAAAGTTTCTTTTGAGAAATCAGCTGACAGTCTATGGGAGCTCCTTTGTAGGTAACGAACTGCTTTTCTCTTGCTGCTTCTAAGATTCTCTCTTTGTATTTAACCTTTGGCATTTTGATGATGATGTGTCTTGGCACGGACCTCTTTGGGTTCATCTTGTTTGGGACTCTCCATGCTTCCTGGACTTGTATGTCTGTTTCCTTCACCAAGTTAGGGAAGTTTTCTGTCATTATTGTTTCAAATAGGTTTTCAATTCCTTGCTCTCTCTTCTCCTTCTGGCACCCCTATGATGCGAATGTTGGCACGCTTGAAGTTGTCCCAGAGGCGCCTTACACTATCCTCATTTTTTTGGATTCTTTTTTCTTTTTGCTGTTCTGATTGGGTGTTTTTTGCTTTCTTATGTTCCATATTGATGGTTTGCTTCTTGGCTTTACCTGCTCTACTATCGATTCCCTGTAAATTATTCTTTATTTCAGTTAGTACATCCTTCATTTCTGACTGGTCCTTTTTAATGTTGTTGATGTTCTCACTAAGTTCCTTGAATGTCTCACCAAGTTCCTTGAGCAACCTTATAACCTGTGTTTTTCTGTTTTGTTTTGTTTTTTTATCCTCACCAGAGGACATTTTTTTGCATTTATCTTCAGATAGAGCAGGAGGGAGAGAGGGAGGAAGAGAGAGAGAGAGAAACATCGATGTGAGAGAGACACATTGACTGGTTGCCACCCACATGACCCCAACCGGGGCCAGGGACAAACGGCAACCAAGGTATGTGCTCTTAGCGGGAACTGAACCCTGGACTCTGTCCGTGGACCAATGCTCTAACCACTGAGCCAAACCGGCCAGGGCATAACCTGTGTTTTGAATTCGCATCTGATTGATTGCTTATCTCCATTTTATTTAATTCTGTTTCTGGAGTTTTGTTCTTTTCTTTCATTTGGGACATGTTTCTTTGTCTCTTCATTTTGGCTGCTTCCCTGTGATTGTTTCTATGTATTAGGTAGAGTTGCTATGTCTCCTAGGCTTTGTAGGGTGGCCTATTGTTGTAGGTGTCCTGTAGGATTCATTGGCACAGCCTCCCTGATCACCCCAGCTGGGCCCTCGAGGTGCACCCCTAATGTGGACTGTATACCCTTCTGTTGTAATTGAGTCTTGATTGTTGTTGGCACATCAATAGGAGGGATTAACTCAGGCTGATCAGCTGCAAAGACTGGCTATGCCCACTGACCATTGGTCTTTCACTACCTTGCAGGATCAGCTGTGTAGGGGCCCACCACACAGAGCAAGACTTACTTCAGTAGGGCTCTGGTACCCACTGAGTCGACTCATTGAGTGTGTCACTTGTGGAGGTGGTTGGGTGGTGGTGTTTTGATGTGGTCTGAAGCTGTCCACTGCGTGTCCTGGCTCTGGGGCAAGGTCAGCCACTGCCTGTGTTCTCTCTGGGGCCACCCGGCATAAGCTACAAAGTGATCTGCCAATGGCTGCTTCTTGTGCTGAGCTTGGAGGTGCCCAGGAAAAGCCAAGTTGTGAACCAAGGCTGGCTGCTTCTAGTGCCAGGCCTGGGGCCACTAAATGAGAAGTATGGGGCTCACTGAGACCAGATACTGCTTGTTTGATTTTAGGAAACTCTGAAGCAAGATCCAAGACAGGCCAATCCTATGGTGAAGCCTTTGGAAATAGCTTGGGTGGGCCCGAAAGTTGTGTAGGGCAGTGCCTCAGGGAATCACCAGGGCCAGGCAAACAGTGTAAGCCAGGTTGCTGGAGTCCCAGATATGGCTGCCATCTGCCGCCCCAGGGAAGGGCTCACCAAAGGAACATCAGCTTCCCACAGCAAGTCTGTCCAGGAGAAAGCTGCCTCTCCAGCCCTTGTTCCAAGGCCAAACAGCTCAGTTCTTCCCTGTATGTCTCTGGCGCCCTTCAAGCTGCTTCCTCTCTGACCTTAGAGGGAGCAAGTCCGAGTAAGTTTGTGCACCAGCCCTTTAAGAGGAGTGCCTGGGGCTCCAGCAGCCTCAGCCTCCCTCAGCCTCAGTTCCTGCTGGTGTTTTCAGCCAGAAGTGATGGGGACTTCTCTTCCTGGCACTGGAACCCTGAGCTGGGCGCCTGGTGTGGGACGGGGACCCCTCACTCCTCAGGGAGGACCTTCCCAGCCGAGGTGTCCTCCTGATTTTTATCCACCACAGGTGGGTGTGGGACCAGCCCGTCCTCGCCTCCGTCCTTCATACCAGTCTCGACGTGGCTGCTGCTTTTTTTTTATCCTCACCCGAGGACATTTTTTCATTTTTTGCTCAGATAGAGTAGGAGGGAGAGAGAGAAAGAGAGAGAGAGAGAGAAACATCGACGTGAAAGGGCCACATCGAGTGGCTGCCACCCGCACAACCACCCAGGGCCGGGGACAAACTGCAACCGAGGTACATGCCCTTAGCGGGAACCGAACCCGGGTCTCTCCGGACCGCAGGCCGACGCTCTAACCGCTGAGCCAAACCGGCCAGGGCTGCTTCTTTAATTATGTAGTTGGACTTCCATTCAGCTCTATTTCAGGCCATTGTGAATGCTGGTTGTGCTGTAGTTTAGTTGTAATTTTGATGTGGTTGTGGGAGGAGGCAATACTGCATTTACCTACACTGCCATCTTGACCGGAAGTCTCAAGAAGCTTGAGTTTTGTTGAGGAGAGAAATTTTCAGACAATCCTGTGGCCTTAAAAATTTTTTTACTTTAGCTCGGCCTGTGTGGCTCAGTGGTTGAGCATCGACCCATGCACCAAGAGTTCACCGGTTCAATTCCCGGTCAGGACACATGCCAAGGTTGTGGGCCAAATCCCCAGTGTGGGGCATGCAGGAGGCAGCCAATTGATGTTGTTGCATCGATGTTTCTATCTCTCTCTCCCTCTCTCTTCCTCCCTCTCTAAAAAATCAATAAAGAAAAAAAATTTTTTCTTTTTTTTTTTACTTTATACTACCAGGCAGCCATATGCTAAAAGGAGAGTGTAACAGTTGTAATTGAGTAGCTTTAAACTCATGGAGATTTCCAAGTTATATCCTATAATATGTCCTGATTGTGTTGAGAAGTATAATTCAAGGCCCCTTAGAAGAATCCTGGGAGGTATAGCTTGACAATGGAGCTGCTTAAGCTTGTTGATATTTAACCTACAGCCTTAGGCTTATACCAGGAGTCCTCAAGCCAATGCTACTTCAAAAAAGGGGTGGGGTGCACATTTTGATATACCAATTTTGTATCTCATACTACATAGCATAAAAAAATAGACATTTAAATCATGGCTAATAGTTATCACACTATAGAATAAAATAGTTGATGACTGCAGTAATTTTAAACTTTTCTTTCTTTCTTTTGTGTGTGTGTGTGTCTGTATAGCAATGAAAAATACTGGATGTAACTTAGATAAGGTAAATATTCTTCCTAATGCTCTGATCACTCCACTCATATCAAGCAGTATGATTAAGAGTGAAGATGTTACTCCGATGGAAGTAACAGCAGAAAAAAGATCTCCTATTTTTAAGGTAAGCCAGCTACATTTACTAGTGCCCCACATCTTAACCTCAAATATAAAAATTGCTTTTTATACTTTAAGTGGTTTGATTTCTTTTCCCCATGTTTATGCTTTTTACTTTTATTGTTTGTTTCATATTTGTTTGTCTTTGGATGCACTTAATGAATTTTGCTTGTCAAAGTAAATGCTTTTTTTTATATGCTACAATAAAATAGCCTGCAAAGTGACTTCCAGTATCCATTTTTGACAAGGGAGGAATTAATATGTTAGCTAGACCTGTGGGATGGCAAGTATTAGTGAAAGTACTGGTTTAGCATTTTCAAAATTAAAGACATTTTAATTTCCTTTTCTTTCTCACTCTTTTCCTGTAACTCCCTTTCCCTTTTTCACTATTTTCCTTCCATAATGTTACCAGTAAACTGAAAAATGGAAATATTTTTTAACTTGCTATTAATTCATGAACCATAGAATTAATGTTCTTACTGTCCTAAGCATATCAATAGCTGATTATTCTTTTACTTCCTTGTTTGACTATATTTGCTTATAATACATATTTTTAATATATTCTTTAGATAATCAGACATATTATCACCAAGAATCATAGTCTTATACCTGTTTTCCAAATAATAATGTAGAGTGGAAAATTGGTCCTGCATATGCATATGTTTTGAGAATAATATTAATTTTTAAAGTATCATATTAGCTCATTTAATGTTAATATATACATATTATTCGGGGATTTTTATTTTTTAGACTACAAAGACAGTTGGATCAACTCAACAAACATTAGAAAATATCTCTAACATAGCAGGAAATGGGTCTTTTTCATCATCATCATCTTCCCACTTACCCTCTGAAAATGAAAAGCAGCAACAGATTCAGCCCAAGGCATACAACCCAGAGACTCTGACAACTATCCAAACACAGGACATTTCACAGCCTGGTACCTTTCCAGCGGTTTCTGCTTCTAGTCAGCTGCCTAACAGTGATGCACTACTGCAGCAGGCTACACAGTTTCAGACAAGAGAAACTCAATCTAGAGAGGTATTACAGTCAGATGGTACAGTGGTTAATTTGTCACACCTGACTGAGGCATCACAGCAACAGCAGCAGTCACCACTACAAGAACAAGCACAGACTCTACAGCAGCAGATTTCATCAAGTATTTTCCCGTCACCAAGTAGTGTGAGTCAGCTACAGAACACGATTCAGCAGTTACAAGCAGGAAGTTTTACTGGCAGTACTGCTAGTGGCAGCAGTGGAAATGTTGACTTGGTCCAACAAGTTTTAGAGGCACAACAACAGTTATCTTCAGTTTTATTTTCTGCTCCAGATGGTAATGAGAATGTTCAAGAACAGCTTAGTGCAGACATTTTTCAACAAGTCAATCAAATTCAAAATAGTGTAAGCCCTGGAATGTTTTCCTCAACAGAGCCAGCAGTCCATACCAGACCAGATAATTTAATAGCTGGAAGAGCTGAAAGTGTTCACTCACAGACTGAAAACACCTTATCTAATCAACAGCAGCAGCAACAGCAACAGCAGGTGATGGAATCATCAGCTGCAATGGTGATGGAGATGCAACAAAGTATCTGCCAGGCAGCTGCCCAGATTCAGTCAGAGTTATTTCCTTCAACTGCTTCAACAAATGGAAACCTTCAACAATCTCCAGTTTACCCGCAGACTCCTCATATGATGAGTGCGTTATCTACCAATGAGGACATGCAAATGCAATGTGAATTGTTTTCTTCTCCTCCTGCAGTTTCTGGAAATGAAACTACTACAACCACCACACAGCAAGTTGCAACACCTGGCACTACCATGTTTCAGACATCAAGCTCAGGAGATGGAGAAGAAACAGGCACACAAGCAAAACAGATTCAGAACAGTGTCTTTCAGACCATGGTCCAAATGCAACATAGTGGGGACAATCAACCTCAAGTTAACCTTTTTCCATCTACGAAAAGTATGATGAGTGTTCAAAATAGTGGTACCCAGCAACAAGGTAATGGTTTATTCCAGCAAGGTAATGAGATGATGTCACTCCAATCTGGGAATTTTTTGCAGCAGCCTTCTCATTCACAGGCTCAACTTTTTCATCCTCAAAATCCTATTGCTGATGCTCAGAACCTTTCCCAGGAAACTCAAGGTTCTATTTTTCACAGTCCAAGTCCTATTGTCCACAGTCAGACTTCTACAACCTCCACTGAACAGATGCAGCCTCCAATGTTTCACTCTCAAAGTACCATGGCTGTGCTACAGGGCTCTAATGTTCCTCAAGACCAGCAGTCAGCCAACATATTTCTTTCCCAGAGTCCAATGAATAATCTTCAAACTAACACAGTAGCGCAAGAAGAACAGATTTCATTTTTTGCAGCTCAGAACTCAATTTCTCCTCTTCAGTCGACGTCAAACACTGAGCAGCAAGCTGCTTTCCAACAGCAGTCTCCAATATCACACATTCAGACCCCTATGCTTTCCCAAGAACAGGCACAACCCTCCCAGCAAGGTCTGTTCCAGCCTCAAGTGTCCCTGGGCTCCCTTCCTCCTAATCCAATGCCTCAAAACCAACAAGGGACAATCTTCCAGTCACAGCACTCAATAGTTGCCATCCAGAGTAACTCTCCATCCCAGGAGCAGCAGCAGCAGCAACAGCAGCAGCAACAACAGCAACAACAGCAGCAGAGCATTTTATTCAGTAATCAGAATACCATGGCTACAATGGCATCTCAGAAACAACCACCACCAAACATGATATTCAACCCAAGTCAAAATCCAATGGCTAATCAAGAACAACAGAACCAGTCAATTTTTCACCAACAAAATAATATGGCCCCAATGAATCAAGAGCAGCAGCCCATGCAATTTCAGAACCAGTCCACAGTTTCCTCACTTCAGAATCCAGGTCCTACCCAGTCTGAATCATCACAGACTTCCTTGTTCCATAGCTCTCCTCAGATCCAGTTGGTCCAGGGATCACCCAGTTCTCAAGAGCAGCAAGTAACTCTCTTCCTCTCTCCAGCATCCATGTCTGCATTGCAGACCAGTATAAACCAACAAGACATGCAACAGTCTCCTCTTTATTCTCCTCAGAACAACATACCTGGAATCCAAGGAGCCACATCTTCACCTCAGCCACAGGCTACTTTATTTCACAACACTACGGGAGGCACAATGAACCAACTACAAAATTCTCCTGGCTCATCTCAGCAGACTTCAGGAATGTTCTTATTTGGCATTCAAAATAGTAAGAAACTCTTTCTAATTTCTCATTTCTTAAAATGTTATTGGTTTAAATGGTCAGAGCATTATTATTATTAGAAGGAAGCAAAGCACAGTGGTTTTAAGAACACAGTTTGTAGTTAGAACTGAGTGCAAGTCCCAGCAATACATTTATAGACTGTGAGATCTTAAACAAGTTATTTGACTGGCATGAACTTCAGTTTGCACATCTCAAATGGTGGTAATATTACATACTTGACAGGGGTATTTGGAAGATTAAATGTGGAAATGTATATAATTTTATGTGTTTGCCACTTTAACCTATGAACTTGAAAGGAAAATGAAGAATGACAGAAAATCTCAGCCCATTAAATTGAGTAGTTTCTAAGGAGGTAGGATCCCATCTTTAATGTTTATGAACCAAGGAAATTATATAGAATTTAAGATGATAACTGGGCAAAGTTGTATTTGTATACTGCTTAGAGGAAACCAAAGATGAATATCAGTACTTTTCGCTGGAAACCTTTTAGTTCTGTGCTGAGTGAACACAATAATGACTACCCCTAGCAACTAATACATATCTTCTTATGAATCTTAACAGAAAGTAACTAATTAGGTAGCTTCTCTATTTTAAATGTCTTTGCAGACTGTAATCAGCTTTTAACTTCTGGACCAGCTGCATTGCCAGATCAGTTGATGGCCATAAGTCAGCCAGGCCAACCACAAAACGAGGGCCAGCAACCTGTGACAACACTTCTTTCTCAGCAAATGCCAGATAATTCTCCACTGGCATCCTCTATAAACACCAACCAGAACATTGAAAAGATTGATTTGCTTGTTTCATTGCAAAACCAAGGGAACAACTTGACTGGCTCCTTTTAACTGGATATGTAAGTTGCATTTTGGCTTCTTCCTTATTGAAAAGCATCAATGAATTTTATTATTTCTCAGCAGATTTGTGTTAAGTAATAACACTGTTTAGACTAATTTTTTTTTAATGTGTTGTTCTCAAAAGATGGTACTTTTTTACTTTGATTAAGTTACTCAATGAGTGATAGCTTATGGTCATATTGTTAATACTGGGCATTCCTCTGGCTCTAAACTTTTTTGCCTTGGAATGACAGAAATCTGGTATATGTATTATATATTAGATATAATAATGTCTCGTTTCTCCTTTCCTCAAGAAATAAATATTGAGTCAGAAAACTCTGTGGAAGTATAAATATGATAAAGTCTCATTTATAGTACTGTAATATACTTTGGGATCAGTCAGGGTAACAGGAACTTTATAAATGCTTTCCCTCCCTAGTGAATTATATTAAATATCTTCTTTTTTTTAGAAATTCCATGAAGAAAATCCTGATTCCAAGATGTCCTGAGATCTTGTGATTCCATGAGGATTATTGAACTGTTACTTTAAAAACAAAATGAAATATGAAAAACTGTGATTGGGTAAATGGATAGATTTTACTCTGGCTGCAAAAGAGCATACCTATGCTGCCTGTTGCAGTGATTAGCCACCATTGTTAACCTGTTCGTATTTTATATTCCTAATAACAATGATGACTGAGAATCAATATTTGAGTTTCCAGCTGACAGAATTAATTGTTGCTATTTTCCTAGGCATTATTTCTTTTTAAATGCAGTTTAAATTTTTAAGAGCTGGACTGCTCAGTTATTATTGCTATTAGATAATAGTTCATATTGTCATGTTTACTTTTGTTCTTCATTATTTTCTTTCCTGCATTGTTTTAGTCAAATAATAGCTTTTGAAAAAGGCAAATTCAAATAGTAACTAAGGCTGTGATTTTTCAATATAAAAAGCACAGCTATTGGCCAAAGTGAAGGAATCCTTTTTCAGTTTTTATGGAAAAACTGGAGAGGTAACATTCTGACAAGAAAGCTGTATTAAGAGCTCTACACAGATAAGAGGCTTCTTTATCACAAAGGCAGACAACACAACTGGGAACAGCTGGAATGCTGTTGATTTTATTTTTCAGATTGTTGCTAAATCTCTGTACTTCTGGTAAGGGGTAAAGGGTTCAGCCATAACTGCATAGAAAAAATAGTTATCTTGCTCTATAAAAAATGAAGGGGATAATATTAAGGTAAATTATGTTCTGATATCCTCCTGCAGTAGTTTAAACTGACATCGCAATTTAAGTCTGTTTTCTTAACCCAGTCTTGGGCTGGTTGTTCCCATTTTATATTCATCTATATTATTCCCCTCTTTTTCACTTTATTTTTGACAATTGGTAATATATTTCTAGCTTTGTGACCCTGTAGCAACTTAAAGGAAAAGGCCACTTTGATCTGGGGTAACCCAGCAAGTCCTGTAGCACAGGTGGGGAGTACCTTTTCAGGAATGAGGAGAGCTGATTCCTGAGAAACAAGAAACAATGCATTTCCCCCCATGAACGGTGCTGTTCTGAAGTCTTTAAAAATTTCCCTCTAATAGGAAACAGTGTAAATTTTAATTTAAAAAAGGCAGAGTAAAATTTCTTGAAATGTCACTTGTCCCTGAGCTGCAGTGAGTATAATTCACTTGTCACCTCAGTGCTTTACAGTTTGAAGTGGTCACTTATCTGATGGTTCCCACAAGCCTTAGGCTTTACAGGGTCATGTCATTGACTTAAAATGAAGAATTAACTTGTGTTACATCTATGGAGAGCAGAATAACACACTCCAGAACTTGCAGTTGTAGCATTAGTTATACAGTTTTGGGTGTTCTCACCACCCATGGGATGCCTGCTTCTCACTACAATTTGTTGTCTGGACACATGCTTATATCTTATTTTTCTTTTGGCATGTAGAAAGCTGTTAATACAGTTCAAGGCCAAATTGTGTGTGGCTTCTATATGTAGATAAGATGTTTTGGTATTCTTGTCGGTTTCTTTCTTTTTTTTTTTTTTTTAAGTACACAAAAAATAGCCTGTTAATTGTTTGTTGAAGGCTACTTTTCTGCTTGTTTTTTGTTGTTGTTGTTTTTTTCCCTATCCTATCCTACACATTTAGTTGAACTTAGTGGAATTGTGGTCTTGGTTTTGTTTATACAGCCAGTTTTTTCCCCTTTTTGTAATGATCTTCCTTGGTTCTTTGTGCTCTTCTTCTAATTTGTTTTTTCTCTTTGTTCTCATATATTCTTCCCTCCACCCCTAACCTTTCTTTCTCTCTCTGATTGAGAGGCATTGAATTACGTTTTCAGTAGTACAGGCTTCTTGCCGATATGAAGGGAACTTTTCAGAAAGAGACCCACTCCGGGTCATTTAATTTTGAATACAGTTTTCAATCGTTCAAGTTTTGGATGGTTTATATCTAATGTGTGTTTCATTTTTTTGGAAAGCTATATTTTGTATTTAGGAAATGGTATACTATTTTGCTATTTGTACTGAGTGAGTACATTGGCATAAATATAGAAATTTATATATATACATATATATAAACTATTCTTTTTTTGCCACACATTTTTGTGGTAAATTTGTGAGTTTGTCTGATGTTCTACCACAACGTGGCGTCTGATAACAGTGGGGGGGGGGGGGGGTTTGTTATGTCTTTATTGAGTATTTAAGTATCTTTTGAAACAAATGACCTGTTCATCTGTGGCCATTCCATCAGGCAATTCCTTGATGTTCTTAGTGGGCTAAAGGCAGCTTACTGTGTGTTTGCTGGATCTTTCACTCAGCAAAATGTTCGAGTATGGAAACCCATCTAGGCAGTTGTGTCAAATGGTGTTTCATGAGAATGAGCCATTCAGCCTTTGCTCACTATATATTTAATATTTTATTATTGTTGTTATTATTATTATTAATTGGCTTTCTGTGTTCTATGCTTTTTATTTATAAAGACACTAAAAAATGTTTGTAATTTTAATAACATTTTCCCCATCTTGTAATATTCAGAGCTACTTTATAAATTCTCTGAACTGAAAGCATTTTCCTCAATATATCTCTTCTCTCCCCACCCCTATTGAGAAAAATTACCCAATGTAGTTCAGGTTATGAGAAAGACCAGCCACACAAATCCAGTGCTTCAGTTTTAAAATGTAAAGCTCCAACTGCAGAGGGTTGACAGATGTCAGAAAGCTTACCCAGCAGGTATAAAATTAAGAAGTAGAAATAAAATGCTGTAAGTTTATTTCTGAGTTTTCTGAATTTTGTTCTAAGAGATTATACAGGAGACTCAGGAAGTCTATTTGTTCACCAAGTTCTAATTAGAATGTTAACATTGCTCAATGGATGAAGTGGTGGCAAGAAGACTGGCTGTGTGCTGACTTCTGTTCTGTTGATTAGCAAGAGGTTTATCATTGTAAAATGCTGATTGCCAATGCTAAGTCACCAGGGACCAATTTTCTGTTTTATAATGTCCAAGTTTAGAACAGAACATACACCTGAACTCTAATGGTTTGATTGGACAGAGGCAGAAAACCCAATTTTTATTTTCATAAATTTTGTGGTTATTTATACAAGGGCTGTGCTATGCTACCATATTCTTATTCAATAATGATATATTTTTTTTTAACATTGTGAAATGTTTCTTACCCCTAAAGGTCAATGTTAAGTACATCATTCTGAATATACAATTTGGTTACAAAAGTATTTATCTTCTTATTGATGAGTTAGCTTAGTGGTCAGTGGTTGATACTTGTGCTAATAATGCATTTTTCAGATTACTGTTACAAGTTATAGCTACATATAGGAGAGAACTCCGTGAGCCAGCAAAAGCCTCGGAAACAACAATTTATTAGATTCATTTATGGCAGAAGGTCCTAAATAAGTTACAAACCACATTTTATTCCTTTGTATTGTTACATTCAATTGTTCTTGCTTTTTAGCAACTCACATTAATGCTTGGAGCTTATCTCTGTGTCTGTGTGAGTGTTTGTGTGTGTTTTATTCCTTACTGTCATTCCATTATATATCCACATCAACATGGGAGAAAATAATTAGAAGTCATATTTTGCTTCTGAGCTTTATCATGTTACCTTTGTAATTAGAGTCATGTTGTTATTTGGCCAATGCAGATCTGTTTTCACCAGTCTCCCTAGAACAGGTATTTAGAGGGCTTTGTTTACTATAGAAGCAGTATTAATGAGGGATCTTCCTTCCTTTTTTCCCTCCTTTCTGTCTGTCTTTATTTTTCTTTGTTGTAATACTGTATATTCTATAATTGGGAATTTCACTATAGTGCATTTCTAGCCCGTCAGAACCTCATTTAATCTTTCTAGGGGAAATAGTAAATAGTGTCCAAGGAAATGAGAAAGTAGTTATATCTGAGTCCCTCTAGAACAGAGGTTCTCAACCTTCCTAATGCCGCGACCCTTTAATACAATACAGCCTCAAGTTCCTCATGTTGTGGTGACCCCCAACCATAAAATTATTTTTGTTGCTACTTCATAACTGTAATTTTGCTACTGTTACGTCTTAGGTGACCCCTGTGAAAGGGTCGTTCGACCCCCAACGGGGTCGCGACCCACAGGTTGAGAACCGCTGCTCTAGAACTAAGATAATATAATTCCTTTTGATTATTTAAGCCATTACAGATGCTTGTTTTGGAAGAGTGAACTCTGTTTAGTTGCATCAGTAATTAAAGAACAGAATTAAATGCTTTAATAATCAAAGTCTCAAATTCAACATGGTTTAAAAATATTCATCAGGAGTAATGTGAGAAATTGTCATCTTTCTGGTGAAATTTTCTGTTCCTAATATCTATTTCCTAGTTTATTTTTTTAATCAATTGAAAATTATGTAAGACCTGTGAGCTTGACTCAGCTTCATGACACCAGGCTTCATCCCTAACCAAGACAACCATGTTGTAGCTGCATGCCTTTGGTTAGATGGAGGGAGGGACTTAATGAAAGAGAGAGACTAACTAGTTCAGCAGCTTTATTAGAATAATAGCTCAGAGAATATACCCTAGTAAGTGGTTTAGTAAAATCCAATAACATATATAAAAAGAGGTTTTCTCCTCTGCTTATTTGTATCACTAGAGCTAAATTGTGGAGATAATGTTCATAATGTAGTAAATATCAAAATAATACCTACAGTGTCATTTGTGAATTGTCCTAAAGATCTAATTCTTTAATTCCCTGTTGATTTTCATGACAGTCTAGCCTAACTTAGTAATAAAATTATATTTTTACTCTACTTTCTCTTTCAGGAAAAAATTTTAAATTAATATTTTGTATTTAGATTAAATGGGAAAGTGCCTTTACTATGATAGTGCCCCATTTTTGTAATTTCCTTTTTCTCTATTGCCAAAAACACAAATTATTTTAATAGGTCCCAACATTCAACTTTTTCATTTAGTCATTCTTTTCTCCATTTCTTTCTTTTCTTTTTAAGATCTAATTGGCTTTATTAAGTAATTCATGAATCAGGCAGCATCGCATCTAGCAACTAGAAGGGCACTCTAAGTTGTGCAAAATGGATGTTTTCTAGCTCTATTTCTTAATCATCATAGCAAACAACTTCATAAGTATCTAACTCCCTTTGGCATAAGAGTAACAGAAAAGATACATGATCAGAATTGTTTTTTTGAGTGAGGGTAAATAAAAGATTACAGAATAATACTGTTTAGGCATTATATAAATTAACTAAATTTGTCTTTATCTCAACCAACTAATGATAGGTCTTACCTGAATGCCAATGAAAATTTTACTACCTGTGAGACTCCATGCACACAAATGTGTATAAGTGTGTTTAAAGCATCTTCTATGATCTTAATTAGATGAATTAAAATAAAAAACACACACATAATTTATTTGTTTTTTAAATATTTGTATTGATTTGTAGAGAGAGAGGAAGGGAAAGGGAGAAAGAGAAACATTGATGTGAAAGTTGATCGGCTGCCTTGTGTACACCCCCTGCTGGGGATTGAGGCCAAAACCAGGGCACGTACCCTCACTGGGAATTGAACCAGGAACCTTTTTGGTGCATGGGAACATGCCCAACCAACTGAGCCACACCAGCAAGGGCACAAACACATAGTTTAAATAAAACCTGGTAATGTCAGTTTTTCTAACTAGACTGGGCCAAGTAATTAATTATAGTGCACTTCTTGCTCACCAGAACCTCAGTAATCTGCCTATGAAAAATAGTGTTAAAGGAAATGAAGAAGTTACATCTGAGTACCTCCAGAACTAAGATAATTCCTTTCAACCAGATATAGTTGAATTGAGTGTCCCTCTGGTTTTCATTAATTTTGCCTATGTTCCAGCTCCTTAACATGGTGGTGGTGCTTGAAGAAAGGGCCCTCAACAACAGGTCAGGATAGAAGTAGCTTTGGGATGAGCGGCTTTCCTCTATGTGAGTATTTCCGTGGTTGTTAGTGACACTGAAGGCTGCAAACATTTATGCAATATTCGAAATACCCTATTGATATTATGCACTTTAATCATTCCAAAGAAGTCATGAATACTGTATAGTGATGATTCCTCCTTAATGATCACATCTTAACTGTTTAGAATATTTATGTACCCTTTTATTTTGGATAGCAACTTGGTATAAGTGTTATGTGAATATTTTCTAAAATGACTATAGTAGGACTTAGACAGGACTTGACTTTGAAATGTAATTGACTATAAGGGGAAATGATTACACTTCAAGAAATCCTTTTAGAAACATTAACATGATCAGGTTGCTAATCTACATGTTTGAGTTAATTAAAACCAGCCCTCTTCCTATATATTTTGTGTCATGTACATAAGAACATTATAGTACATAGTTTTATATATATATAGTGTGTATAAACCAGTGGTTCTCAAAATATGGTCCTTAGTCTACCAGCCAACATCAGTATCACCTGGGAACTAGTTAGAAATGCAAATTCTTGAGACCTATCCTGGACACACTGAATCAGAAACTCTGGAGTGAGGCTCAGCAATCTGTGTTTTAACACCCTCCAGGTTATTCTGATGCACACATAAAGTTTGAGAACCACTGGTGTAAACTACAGTAAGGTCTAGAAGCTGTTTTCCCCCCTACTCATACAGATAGTTATACATTGTTCTCTATGTAAATTCAGCTTAAGCTGCTTATTCATAATCTTTTGTTGGCAATGATAATTTATTCTCCATACTGCCTATAGTATATTTTATGTATATATACAATTAGTCTAGTTACTGATAATTCAGTTAACTTAGTTTGGCATATTTCTACCACTTACTAAAAAGTTTACATTAAGTGACTGATTTAAAGATATAGGTGCAATATTCTATATTTCTTTTCATTGTTATGACATTTAAGTAGCTAATATAATTGACAGGTGCTAAATTCTTCTGTTTATTCATAAAATGGGTACATTGTGGGCAGTGATAATACAAGATTTTTTTTTCATTGCCTCTTTACCACCAGACAACAAATTTGGTCTGGCTAGGCCAACTCTCAGAACAAAATTGTCATTCCTGTATTTATATTTGTATCTGAGATATTAAAAAAGATGGCTGGTCATATCAATAAAGCACCTTATTTAATTTCTTTTTTTAATACATGAAACTTCTTTAAAAGTAGCTTGCTTTGTATGAGAACTGCTACAGTAGAGATATAACTATCCTTGGAACTTATGCTTCAGACAAGAGTTATTTACTAAAATAAATATTAAGACAGTAATGCATTATATAATTTGGCATCATGGTAAATATAAACTAACCACAACACAAGTAGATTTATTCATTCATTTTAATCTTCCTGTGTAATTTAATACCTCTGTAATTGTTCTAATTTTCCTCCCACTGTTTACAAATCACCAGTTAACTCATGAAAGAAAAATGCACATTTCAAAATAAAAATAATTATGTACTTTATAAAAATCACCACTGCTTAATACTAGCAGTGGAACTGTAAGTGGCTTACTCTATAAACTATGGTGCTGGCAAATACATAGGCAAACTGTTGGAAGATGCTCTAGCTACATTCCTCCTTTCTTGTTCCCTCTGCTCTCTTCCCCACTTGATTGCTTAATATATTCCTGTACCCAAAGCATTCTACCACAATTCTGTTTGACTTTAACTTGTAATGTCTCCTTTCAAAGCCCCTTGTTTAAGCCTCATATCACTCCTGCTCTTTTTTTTTTTTTCCCCAGAAGTAATTTGCCTGGTTTGAATAGTTCATAGGGATCACTTATTATTTTAGCTAATGAACTCAGGACAACACACACACACACACACACACACACACACACACCATCTGATGTTTGAGAGTGGGTTTGGAATCAGACTAATGTGTCCAATAAAGAGCTGTCCTACACTGAAGTGTATATGACTTTAGGGACTATAAATTGATTCCAATGACATTCAGCTAATTTTTTTTTTTCATCTAATGAATGTGTCTTCTCACTTTATTCCACTTACTTATAATTGATAAGCTCCAAGTAGTTGCTAATTTTTTGACAACTTTTACTTAGTCTTTTTAATAAAATATTACAAGTATTTTATTAATCTATTCTCAAGTGGTTTAGCTACTATTCTGCCATTTAAATTTTATTTTGTTTGCTTGAGCACACTGATCAACCACTGAACTGCCTTCTTCCATTGTCCTGCAATGACTAAGGGTTACATTTGTGTGTATATGGCTTTCATAGTTGGGGTTGCAGAGCACTGACACCAGATATTTTCAGTTTGTTCTCTGGGGGAATTTCATTTGCATCTATGTTTTTAGCTATCTGTGATAACTTGTTAAATATTAAAAAGATATTTTGCTTCTATTGGAACATTTGTATACTCGCAACTATATTTCTGTAAACAGCTGCAGTCAAAAATAAAAAATTGAAAGTTTTCATTTTGCAGTGGATAACTATCTTTTTTTCCTCAAACCTTGTGGATGAATTCATATCCATGAATGTCATTTTTGAGCAACATGAATATGGGGCTGAAATGATAAAATCATTAGGAAAAGGTATGAAATATAAAACTATTTCCAAGTAGTTATTTTGTGCATACTGTTTTGCTAGACAGTGTACAAAGTGCTTAGTGTGACAGAATTTTGTCTTTGTTTTACTTAGTTTAAATGTTCCATGCTTAGTGAAAAAATAGTACATACAGATAGTAGCAAATCATGTAGCATGGGGTACATTTGATGAACACCATGTCTGCCTAGCCCTCAGTCCCACTTCCAGAGGCAATCTCTTTTTATTCTTTTGGCAGTTATTTCCACATGCATAAATTAGTGTTTACCAGAATGTAATATATAACAACATATCACTAGTGGTACTCAAAATGATTTCAGGTGATATATGGGAAACATTATTTTTAAACATAGTATATGTGTTTTAATGTGCATTAGAAAAAATATAATGTGTACACCTATTAGACTATGAGGAGATATTAATCAAATTAAAGAAAATATTAAACCCTGGCCAGTGTGGCTCAGTTGGTTGAGTGCCATCCCATGCACCTAGAGGTCACTGGTTCAATTCTGGTCAGGGCACATACCCAGGTTTCAGGTTCAATTCCCATTGGGGGGGGCATGCAGGAGGCAGCTGATCGATGTCTGTCTGTCTGTCTCTCTCTCTCTCTCCCCCTTCCTCTTTGAAATCAATCAAAACATTTTTTTTTAATTAAACAAATACTAATACAAATGGATACGTGGATATCATGACTATATGTAAAAAAATAATAATAATGTCTTAGAAGTACTGCTTTAGACAGTAAATGTATACCTTCTTATCAAATATAGATGGTGTCTATTGATTCTGTGAAAGTGACTGAATTTCCTTTATTGATTTTAGAGAGGAAGGAAGAGAAACATCGATGTGAGAGAGAAACATTGCTCGGTTTCCTCCTGTATGTGCCCCAACTGGGGGTTGAACCCACAACCTAGGTATGTGCCCTGACGGGGAATAAAACCCACAACCTTTTTGGTGTACAGGATGACGCTCCAACCAGCTGAGCCACCCAGCAAAGGTGAAAGTGACTTAACTTTTAACATATCCAAATGTATCTAAATGAGTTGTCACTTTAGGAGGATTAAATTAATTATATATATTAAATAAATTATATACATATAATTTATTTCAACAATGTTGCCAGTGTTCAAATATGTTTAAAAGTTGTCTTCTTTTGGCATCTATTGACTTAAACAGCACTAGAAAGGAGTAATAACCAAGTGAAATTTAATAACTATATCAAAAATACTTTGGTCCAGAAAAACAGCATATGTGGACAAAAGACTGCTCTGAAGATAAGACTACAAGTGGCTGCCAGAAAAACTAGTAGAATCTTGGTTTATATAATTCAAGTTACAGTATCCAGTGCAAGGGAAGTAGTTGTCCTGCTTTACTCCAGGCTGGTAAGAGTACTGCTCTGTCATCTTGTAAGGAGCCAATTCTCAATAGCCATATAATCAGACCTGTAAGAACTGAAACATCATTAATCCCTGGATCCAGACACAACAGGAACTCTAGAAGTATAAAAGCAGCTACAGTTTCTCAACAGCAACACTTAATGGTCTTGCTCTCAGAAAGAGGTATTGATTGCTACTCTTGTGCTCTATTTCATGGTGCCATCTTTGCCCTGCTTCTACTGAGGCAATATAGAGTAATATTTTAAAGCATAGGCTCTTGAATTTGCCTTCCTGGGTGGAGTTTTTGCTCCTATACCTACTATTTAACCTCTCCATTCCTCAATTTCTTATCTATAAAGAGGAAACAAAAATAGGACCCTCCTCTTCAGAGTAAATTAATCCGTGTAAAATTACTTAGTTCCTAGCATACATAAATGCCTAATAAGTGTTACTTTGTATTAGTATTACTAGTCCTGTTGTTACTCTGCTCTCTGTCTCTTGCACACTTTTGCTTTTTCAGAGACATGTTCCTTTAATTGTCCCCTTTGTCCAACATAAAACCTTTCCTCCCAGTCATTCCTACTGGCACATAAATGTCCCTTATCTCTTAAAAAAATCAAATAAATAATTCCTTTGACCACATATCTCCCTACACACTGTTTCCACTTCCTCTCCTTCTAGTCTTACTGATTCTTATCAAAACCACCAATGGCCTCCAAATGGCCATATCCAAAGGTCAATTCTCAAGCCTCTCTTACTTGGCTTATCAGCAATATTTGACACACCTGATCACTCCCTCCTTGAAAAACTTTCTTCACTTGGCTTTCAGGACACCATACTTGTTCTGCTTCACTGGCCACGCCTTTTCATTCTCATCTTCTTGACCTCCTAACATTGGACCTCATCCAGTCTCATTGCTTTATATATTACCCATATGTTGAAGATGCCCAAATGTGTATCCTTAGCCATAATTTTCCCCTTAAGTCTAGATTCCTATTGTCCACCTGCTACTTGACAGCTTCACTTGGCTGTCTTTTTGTTTTGTTTTTTAAATCCTCACCAGAGGATATTTTTTCATTTATTTTCAGACAGAATGGGAGGGAGCGAGAGAGAGAAACATCAATGCGAAAGAGATACTTCGACTGGTTGCTTCCCGTGCAACCCTGACCAGGGCCAGGGACCCAACCACAACCGAGGTATGTGCCCTTAACCAGAATCGAACCCACGACTCTGGTCTGTGGGCCGATGCTCTAATTGCTGAGCCAAACCGGCCAGGGCATTTTTTAAAAAAATATTTTTATTGATTTTTTTTAGAGAGAGAGGAAGGGAGAGAGAGATAGAAACATCTGTGTGAGAGAGAAATATTGTAGATTGCCTCCTACACATCCCCTACTGGGGATCGAGCCCGTAACCCTGACCGGGAATCAAACTGGGACCTCTCAATCCACGGACGACGCTCAATCCACTGAGCCACACCGGCCGGGCTCACGTGGCTGTCTTAATAGATATGTCAAACGTAACATGTCTGAAGTCAGATTTTGATTCCACTCTTCCCACCCCCGACTCCTGCCCCCAATACTCTTTCCAGATTCTTCCTCGACTTAGATGGAATATCCATTCTTCCAAATACTTAGGTCAAAATACCATTAAAGTTTTTTTTTTTAATCTGACCTAGATTCAATCCATCATTATATCCTGTTACTCCCATCTTTGAAATATATACAGAATCCAACCACTTCTCAATACATCTATTGCTGTTACCTTGGTCCCAAAACATATTTAGATTATGACAACAGCTTCCCCCAAAATTTCCCTGCTTCCATCATTGCCCCTTACACTTGATTCCTCATATACCAGCCAGAATTAAACATAAGTCAGATTATGTTACACCTCTGCCCAAAACCCTCCAGTGACTTCCTATCTTTCCATTCTTACAATGCTCGTAAGGCCCTGTGTGATCTGATCCAGGCTATGTGTCTGACCCAAACTTCTCTTCCTTTCTCTGCTTTAGTAACTTCCTTTCTCACCCTCAGACATACTAAGCATGCTCCTGCTTCAGGGTTTGCACTCACAACACTCCTGCCTAGAGTGCTCTTCCTTGAGATATCCACACGTCTCACTTTCTCACTTTATCAGGTCTTTGCTCAAATGGAGGCTCATCAGAGAGGTCTTTCTTGATTACCTTGTATAAAACAAGACTCTTTTTTTTTTTTATCCTCACCCAAGGACATTTTTGCATTTATCTTGAGATAGAGCGGGAGGGAGAGAGGGAGGAAGAGAGAGAGAGAGAAATATTGACGTGAGAGAGACACATCGACTGGTCGCCACCCATACGACCTCAACCGGGGCCGGGGACAAACTGCAACCAACGTACGTGCCCTTAGCGGGAACCGAACCCCGGCCTCTCTGGTCCATGAGCCATTGCTCCAACCGCTGAGCCAAACCAGCCAGGGCTAAAACAAGACTCTTGTATCCTATCACTAACCCTCCTCTGCTTTTTCTTCCTAGCATTTATCACCACTTGACATATTTGTTCATCTCATTCTTCACTAGAATGCAAACTCCATGAGGGTAGGCACTTTGCTGCATTTCCAATATCTAGAGGAGTGCCAAACCCACTGATTGGGTAAATCTAAATCAGGCAAATCAGAATAACGACTGCCCCTTGGCATCTGTTTATTTACTGCATTGTTTTTCTTGATATCTACACCACTCTCTTTCCTGGATCTCTTTTAATGTCCTTTAAATTCCCTGAGAGGATCTTAATCTATTCCATTACCATTTAGTATGAAGCAGCCCTGTTGGGCAGACTCTCAAGCCAAGTCACTGTATAGGCACTGGCCATAATTTATTACTAAATCTTCTCACCCCATCTTCCCCAGTAGATTCCACTTTTGCATGAATGCTCTATCTCTGACTTCACTGAAACCAAAGAGTGTTGGTTTGTTTTGCAGAAATGGAGTTGATTTCCTTTGGAACTTTTAGAAACTTACACAAAATTGCAGTGAGGATGAAGGCAAAAGAAAATATTTTTAAACTGAAGCACCAAGCCATTTGTCATTGTGGATATTATAAAAGGAAAATATACCCAGTGACTGTCGGCATCTGGCAACTGAGGTTCTCCAGCCTGATGCCATCATTTCCTTGGCAGGTATGAAGCTACTCCCAGTTCAGGCAACCTTGCTTTGCATCATTTGTTGTGTTTTCTTCCAGTGCACCACAAGAGGGCAGTCTTTCATCATATTCTACTTGAATTACACCAATTATATGAAGTTGCACTTAATTTCAAGGTGAAATTAGAATATTGTGCCAAAATTGTTCACCAAAGTAAATGAAACTGTAGGCTTACAACTTTATCCCAAAAGTCATGGGACCAAAATACATCCTTAACAGGAAAGTCATCAGTTTAGCAATGACACAGGACAAAACTTTCCAGATGGTTACTGTATACAGGTCAGAAATAAAGCAGTATTTGTGGAATTGGAATACTTGCAGCCACTATGGAAAACAATGTGGTGTTTCCTCAAAAAATTAAAAATGGAATTGCCATTTGACCCACTGATGCCACTTCTAGTAATATATCCTAAGAAGCCTGAAACACCAATCAGAAAGAATATATGCACCCCTATGTTCATAGCAGCACTATTTACAGTAGCTAAGATCTGGAAACAGCCCAGGTGTCCATCAGTAGATGAGTGGATAAAAAAGCTGTGGTACATTTACACAATGGAATACTATACAGCTATAAGAAAGAAAGATCTCTCACCCTTTGAGATGACATGGAGGGACCTGGAGAGTATTATGCTGAGTGAAATAATCCAGTCAGAGAAAGACATGATGTCACTTATTTATGGAATATCATGAACAAAATATCCTGTTGATCAAAATATATCCAGAGACATGGAAGTAGGGAACAGACTAACAAACCTCAGAGGGAAGGGGTAGAGGGGTTGGGAAGAGATAAACCAAATAAGTTATATGCATATATGCATAACCAATGGACACAGACAATAGTCTGGGGAAAGCAGGAGGGGGGTGGGAGCGGGGAGGAGGGGGGTCAATGGGGGGTGAAAGGGGGGACATCTGTAATTCTTTCAACAATAAAGATTTTTTTTTAATTTTTTTAATAAAAGATTTCTTTGAAAAAAAGAATTCCTGTCTTGAATTCATTCATTGTAGCAAATTGTAGTATATAGATGTGTTGTTTTATTTCTGCAGACATTAAATTAGAAGATTAAGGAGACTTTTATTAGCTTTTCATTTCAAGGTATTTGTATGCAAACAACAGAAGTTAAAGGAAGAGTAACACACGTATTAGGCATGTCAGTCACTATGCAGTAGTTAAAACCAATGTATATCACAAACAAGCATCAATTACTAACTACTCAACAAGTCCCTTAGGTCTGACAGATTCAGTCATTGCTTTCTCTGGGCAATTCCATTTTGCTGTACACCACAGAGAGGTAATTAAAAGAAAAATAGACCATTGAAGAGTTGGATGCTTTCTAGTAAGATTTAGCCCTAAAAATTTATCCCTAAAAGAGGGATTAAATTGTGTACAGAGCCTCAAAGAATATTGTCTAGCCTCTTTCTATACCTTTCCTTGCTTTATATTTTAAGTGGCCTCTTGAGCCTAATCAGATTTTGCCATGATAGCAATTGTAAGAATCAGTTATGTTTACTAAAACTATCTAAAATGTATGAATAGTCTATTCTCTCTCCCATTCATTCCTCATGGAAAAAGAAAAACACAAATCTTAAAAACTAAAGGAAGCCTGGAAAAGAAACCTAGATATGGGTATATTTTAGAAGGAAATCAAATCTTGTGAATCTTATTCTCTGGCTTTGACCTGGTTGTCAGTCGGGATGGACTTGCCCAAGTGATGGCCCACAGAAAGGCCAAACTTCTTGTTTTTCTGCTCTTCCTGGACTTCCTTTTTCATTAAGAATCCTGCCTGGAAGTTTAGGTCAAAGAAACTACTTGGAGCAAAATATAGTGGAGTCTCATCCCAAATATTCTCCAGGCGTTTCTTCCATTCTTCCAGGATCTGAAGTCGGGCATCCGCAGGAATGTGCCCAATGCTATATGTCAGTTGAGGTTCTAAGACCTGGAAGCCACAGAAATGCAGAGTGCCACTCTGGGGATACACAAAGCACAAAGAAGAGTCATGTACAAACCCCAAACAGCTTGTACCATATACAACCACAAAGGTTAATCTGGGCTTTCCAATAAGACACTCTGACGTGGAGGCTTGAGGCACCCTTGAGAATCAGTTCAGAGCTGTATTCTCTCACCTTCTGCTCTCCATACCTAGTTATTACCTATTTTAGCCTACTCAGCTGTGCTCTTTTTATATGAATAAAACCTTGAAACTGTGCCAGCCTGGGATCCTCTGCCAGAAGTTCTGTTCCATAAGGGAGAGTTGCAGCTGCTTGGCAGCCAAGTCTTGCCTGCTTTTCCCTGCCTCTCCATAGAACTAGATGTGTCTTAACAAATGGTCCCTATCATTTATTCTCCAATAGTAATATTAATTCTCCAATATTATAGGTGGCCACCTCATTTGCTCTTCTCTCCACCCCTCTTCCTTAGAAGAGATTATCGTCAGAGTCCAGTGACAACCAAAAAACATACTTCAGACTTAAGTTTTATTTGCTCAACTAAAGCATTTCTTAAATTTGGGGTGGGGGGAGGCTCTAATAGTCTGTGAGATTGTAGTAGCAACTTGGAGAAGGGCAGGAAGATTGGAGAGAGATGTCAGTCATCTGGAGAGAATCAGACCATGAGGCTGTACAGATCTAGGGCTTATCTGAACTAGTCCTCGAAGAGTGGTGTATGGACATGTGCACACATGGGTTATTCTGTAAGCACAGGGGCCTGGGAAGACAGGTAAGTCTTAAAAGGAAGCTCCCTGTAGTTCTGAATCGTTACTATGCTTTCACCTCAGGTCTGTTTTCAGTTATTATTTTGAGGATTTGGACTCCATAGAAAGCTCAATTAATTAATTCCCCTTAAGGTTCACTGAAAATGAGGTACCTGAATTGGCCAGAGAATGACATTCATGTCCCCGTGGATACCCTGCAGAGAGTACATGGAGCCGCTGCCACCAGTGGTGATGGACAACACTGTCTTCTTCTTCTGTAAAAAAAAATTTTTTTTTTAAGTCATCACCCTGCCCTGGCTGGTTTGGCTCAGCAGTTAGAGCATCGGCCTGCAGTCCAGAGAGACCCGGGTTCGGTTCCCACTAAGGGCACATATCTCGGTTGCAGTTTGTCCCCGGCCCTGGTTGGGTTGTGCGGGAGGCGGCCACTCGATGTGTCCCTTTCACATTGATGTTTCTCTTTCTCTCTCTCTCTCTCTTCTTCTCTCTCCCTCCCACTCTATCTGAACAAAAAATGAAAAAAAAATGTCCTCGGGTGAGGATAAAATAAATAAATAAATAAAATAAAAGTCATCACCCTGAACATCTCCTTGGTGACAGGAAGTGAATCAAACAGCCTCAGGGGAAAGAACACACATGACCACCCATCTACTGTTGATGTTACTTCATATGCTGGCTCCTCTGAGCAACACAGTATAACTCTGCAGAGGTACCAGCCTGGAAGATGGTAGCACAGACAGGTGAGCAGGGGCAAGCCAAGGATTCCATACTCCTGCATGTGGCAAATCCCTGGAAGGTTGTCATGGAAATGCAAAATCATTGTTTACTGCAGGTACCTAGGAGGAGTTACTTGTTTATTGTTTTATTCTGTCTCCCCATAGTGCTAGGCATGTATCTAAGCATGCAATCTAGAAGGTCTCAAATGTTTCTTGTATTTGGGTCTCTGAAAAATGAAGACAGACTATTTATTCTTATTATGGAACATTGCAAACAAAGAAAATAGTACAGTTGACCCTTGAACAATGCAGGGGTTAGGGGCGCCACCCCCCACACAGTCAAAATTCCACATAACTACTTTTGACTGCCCAAAAACTTTACAAATAGCCTACAGTTGACCGAAGACTTACCAATAATGTAAACAGTTGATTAACAAATAGTTTGTATGTTATATGTATTATATACTGTATTCTTATAATAAAATGAACTAGAGAAAAGAAAATGTTATTAAGAAAACATAAGGCCCTGGCCAGTTTGGCTCAGCGGTTAGAGCGTCGGCCTGCGGTCCAGAGAGACCCGGGTTCGGTTCCCGCTAGGGGCACGTACCTCGGTTGCAGTTTGTCCCCGGCCCTGGTTGGTCATGCAGGAGGCAGCCACTCAATGTGTCCCTTTCACATCGATGTTTCTCTCTCTCTCCCTCCCACTCTATCTGAACAAAAAAATGGAAAAATGTCCTCGGGTGAGGATAAAAAAAAAGAAAAACATAAGGAAGAGAAAATACATTTACAGTAGTTATTGGGGGGAAAAAGCACCCCACACATAAAGTGGACCCATGCAGTTCAAGGGTCAACTGTATAATGATGCATCTACCACCCAGCTTCAACTCTCAGTAGTTTGCCATTCTAGTTTTATCAAATCCCCTTACCTCTTTTTTCCCTGGGGTATTTTATTTATTTATTTATTTATTTTTATCCTCACCCGAGGACATTTTTTCATTTTTTGTTCAGATAGAGTGGGAGGGAGAGAGAGGAAGAGAGAGAGAGAGAGAGAAACATCGACGTGAAAGGGACACATTGAGTGGCTGCCACCCGCACGACCAACCAGGGCCGGGGACAAACTGCAACCGAGGTACATGCCCCTAGCGGGAACCGAACCCTGGCCTGTCTGGACCGCAGGCCGACGCTCTAACCGCTGAGCCAAACCGGCCAGGGCTCCCTGGGGTATTTTAAAACAAATCCTAAACAGCATCTCAAAATATCTATTAAAACTTAATTATGCATCTTTTCGAAAGGGACCTGAAGCCTGATCTTAGTATCTAATTGTGCTTAAAACTCTGCCTGAGGACTAAATCTCCCCAGCATCCAGCTGTTAGAAAAAGCAGAATCATTCACCTACCCGGAAAGGTCCCTTGTCATACATGGCAGCGTACGTATAAGCAAACTCCCCAATGAGCACTCGCTCAAACCAGCCTTTCAGGATGGCAGGGACTCCAAACCACTGCAGTGGGAACTGTGGAACAAATGACAAAGAGGTCAGATCAAGGACACTCCCAGCACAGAAGAAGGCTCAGGATCCTCACTGAGGACGAATCTTGCTTCAGGCCCATGTCATTCCTTCTGGAGGAGATAGTACAATTTAAAGACAAGTATCATTGCCCGGCTGGTGTGGCTCAGTGGTTGAGCATCGACCCATGCACCAAAAGGTCACCGGTTCGATTCCCAGTCAGGGCACATGCCCAGGTTGTGGGCCCGATCCCCAGTTGGGGGGCACTCAGGACGCGGCCAGTCGATGTTCTCTCACCAATGTTTCTATCTCTCCCTCTCCCTTCCTCTCTCTCTAAAATCAATAAAGAAAAAATTTTATAAAAATAAAGATAAGTATCATCTTTCGTCAGTCAACCCGACACTCCTGTTTCTACCTAAAGGTACAAATATTGGGTAGGTCTGAAGACCACATGCATATAAGATTTGTTTCTGTGAAATCACATTTGACAGCGAAGTTTAGACAGCAAGTGGCAGGGGTACAAGGAAGAAGATGTCAGTGGGGAGAAAAAGGAGGGACATCTGTAATTCTTTCAACAATAAAGAAAAAAAAGTTTAGCAGCAAGGACTACAGACAAATGTGTAATGCCTAAATCAATATTTTCTCAAGAGCTTTAAAGTTGGTATGGTATCAAATATATGAAGCATGTACCTTGTGCTCACAGATGTAAAATCCTATCGGTTAGAATAAACACAACTACTCAAATTTGTAAACAAATTATCAGTGTGACTAAAATTTATCAGGGAATTCCCATTAGAAATTCTTTTCTTAAAAAAAAAAGTCTTTATTGATTTTTTTAGAGCGAGAGGAAGGGAGAGAGAGAAACATCGATGTGAGAGAGAAACATCTATCAGCTGCCTCCTGCACGCCCCTCATTGGGGATTGAGCCTGCAACCCGGGCATGTGCCCTGACTGGGAATCAAACCAGGACCTCCAGTCCATGGACCAATGCTCAATCCACTGAGCCACACTTGCCGGGCCCATCAGAAATTCTTATTGGGCCTTTTGTCTTGATAAAAGCAGAGCAAGAACTGTACCAGTATTTCTTCTTGACTCACGACTTAAAGGCAATGACAACTGGAATAAGCCCAGAAGAAAAAAACTAGGACACATAAGGAATTTGTAGGAATCCATAGCTCTCTCTTTGAAGGGTTGCTGACCTACAGAAAAGGGGCTAAGGAAGTAGGATTTTAGAACAGAAAGAACACAGGGTTGAAAGTGAGTTGTGTTCTCACCCTGAATCCGTCACTGACTTGATGCCTGACCTTTGCCACACAAGCCCCAGACCTTCTCTAAGTTTCATTTGCTTCATCTGTAAAAAGGGGCTTGAGTGACCTCTAGTAACTTCTCCCCTTCTCACATTTATGACTCTCCAGTTGAGGTGGGGAACAGATCTGCAGCTTTTAGGAAGAATACGCAGGGTGTTTAGGCAAGTAGATCAGCTTCCCTGTGGATGCTCTGCAGTTCGAGTTGAAAACAGACTTGGTTTACTATCTCTCATGTTGTTTTTGGAGAAGTGAGTAAACTGAGTGGGGGGACTAGCCCACATGGCACCTTGGTATGAATTAAAGCACTCCTTCCCAGGACACTTTATTTCCATGTTGAAAGACTATCATACAAAGTACACTGAATTTTCTAGAATTAGATTTTCCCTGTCATCTGTCAGGAAACTATTATCGTAAGTATACAAATGTTGCTAGTTTGCTGTGACAACCTGCACAGTTGTACTGATAGTAAAGAAAATATATGCTTTGGATAGAAGTTAAATTAAAAGACCACCAAAGTCCTTTCCAATTCTAAAATATGGTGATTCTGAGATGCAGAATTGAAAGCTGCGATTGCTGCTGCCTTGGCTGCACTAGGATAAGATACAGTAGACCAACTAGACCAAGAGGCATCCTTTGTGGTTAACGGTGTGTGGCTTTGATTCATAGCCACAAGCCTGGGGTAGAATAAAACTTCAAAGGTTGGATTCTTTGCATATGACTGAATAATTGCAAAAACTACAGCCAGTATCACCCTTCTTGTGACATTTCCAATGTCATATACGTCCCATGTTCAAGATCAAGAAGCTAGTTGGACTTGGTAGAGGCAGAGTTATTGAGTATGGTCTGGCATTTTCAAAAAAAGATGACTGACAAGAAGCATACGCATTTCCAGTACTGACTGCTAAATGGTGAGGCAGTTTCTAGAGGAAAGGCCATCGTTAGCTGCTAAAACATAGTAAGCAGGACAATGCATAGCAGCTGGGAAGCTCCACCATCAGAGAGGTCTGAACCACTCCACAAACTAGTCAGGATGCTTACAGAGAGGAGGGGAGAGTGCAGACTTCGCTGAGATTTCCATGAGGAATCTCTAATTGATTCATTGCAGCATTATTTGCAATAACCAAGATATGAAAGGAACCCAAGTGTCCATCAACAGACAAATGGATAAAGAAGATATGGTGGATTCCAAAATGGCGGCAGAGTGAATGGAAGCTACACAGACCATCTCCCAGGACCAAACTGGAATTACAACTAAAATAAAGAAAAATCGTCGGGAAAAAGCAACGGAAAAGCAGCTTATGAGGACCATACAACCAGGGACACTGAATCGATCCTGGTAGGATTGCGGAGGCGCGAGAAGGGGGCTGGGAGCCCACGGACAGCAGCGGCCTTAGCCGTGAGCAGCGCCCGCCCTCGGGGTTAAAGCCCGAGCCGGCTCCACAGCACAGAGCCGGGGCAGAGCGCTAAAATAGCCACAGCCACTCACCTGGGCTCCGGCAGAGGGAGGGCAGACTGGACTGGAACTGTGTGGGGACACCTGGGATTTGGAGGGCGCTCAGAGCTTTTGCTGAGTTTCGGCCACGCAGGACTGTGGCCTGGCCTTCTTACTCCATCCCAGGGCTCTGGGGAGAGGTGGCAGCCCCACCCTCGGAGATCCAGCCACACCCTGGTGGGCCATTGAAATGAAAATTGAGGCTCATTAACTACCAGCATCTGCCCTACCCTCTGGAAATCCTCTCACGCTGAACACCTGAGGGAGGTTTTCATTCAACTGAAAACCCAAGGCTCTTCAAGCAACCACGACTAATAGCCTCTAGGCAAAAAGCTAGAGGATAACTTAACCTTTTCTGGGCTTGCAAATGGTGAAACAAAGAAACAGATCCCAAATGAAAGAACAAGAGACCTCTACCGAAGATGAAATAAATGAAATGGAGTTAAGCAAGTTAACAGAGCTAGAATTCAGAGCCATGATCTTGAGGAAGCTCAACAGCATGAGTAAGGACATCAACACCTTGAGTAAAGACATCAACACCATGAGCAAAGACATAGAAACACTGAAAACCAACCAAGTGGAAATTAAGAAGCAGCAAGAAAAAATGAAGAATGACATAACAGAAATGAAGAACACATTGGAAGGACTAAACAGCAGAGTAGAGGAAGCTGAGGACTGGATCAGTGAATTAGAAGACAGGGTAGAAAAAATCAATCAATCAGAAAACCATAAGGAAAAAACAATGAAAAAACAGGAAGACAGCTTAAGAGAACTGTGGGACAACTGGAAACATAATAATATTCACATCATTGGAGTCCATGAAGAAGAAGAAAATGAGAAAGGGTTAGAGAATATATTTGAAGAAATAGTGGCAGAAAACTTCCCTAATTTGGTGAAGGAAGAAGGCATTCAAGTTCAAGAAGCACAGAGAGTCCCAAGTAAGAAGAACCCAAACAGGCCCACACCAAGACACATAGTAATTAAAATGCCAAAAATTAAAGACAAAGAGAGAATCCTAAAGGCAGCAAGAGATAAGCAACAGGTTACCCACAAAGGAACCCCCATCAGGCTATCAGCTGACTTCTCAACAGAAACACTACAGGGCAGAAGGGAATGGCATGAAGTAATCAAGGTCATGAAAAACAAGGATCTGAACCCAAGACTACTCTACCCAGCAAGGCTATCATTCAAAATAGAAGGTCAAATAAAGAGCTTCTCAGACAAAAAAAGGCTAAGGGAATACATTAGCACCAAACCAGCACTGCAAGAAAGGTTAAAAGGACTGCTGTAATTAGTAGAAGAAATAGAAAGGAAAATAGAACCACACTAAACAAAAATGGCAATAAATAAGTACATATCAATAATCACTTTAAATGTAAATGGATTGAATGCTCCGATAAAAAGACACAGAGTAGCGGATTGGATAAGAAAGCATGACCCATATATATGTTGTTTATAAGAGACCCACCTCACAACAGAGGACACACATAGGCTGAAAGTGAAGAGATGGAAAAAAATCTTCCAAGCAAACGGAAAGGGAAAAAAAGCTGGGGTAGCAACACTCATATCTGATAAAATAGATTTCAAAATGAAAGCCATAACTAGAGACAAAGAAGGTCACTACATAATATTGGAAGGATCTATCCAACAGGAAGACAAAACCTAGGTGAACATATATACACCCAATATAGGAGCACCAAAATATATTAAAAATCTTCTGGAGGACTTCAAAGGAGAAATCGACAGCAATACAGTCATAGCAGGGGACTTCAACACCCCACTGACATCACTGGAGAGATCCTCTAGACAAAAAATTAACAAGGAAACAGAGACTCTAAATGAAGCACTGGACCAAATAGATTTAATAGATATTTACAGAGAATTACACCCCAAAATTACGGAATTCACATTCTTCTCAAGTGCACATGGGACATTCTCAAAGATAGACCACATGTTAGGACACAAACTAAGTCTCTGCAAGTTCAAGATTGAAATCATATCAAGCATCTTCTCGGATCACAATGGCATGAAACTAGAAATCAATTGCAATAAGAACATGCAAAGACATTTGAACACTTGGAGGCTAAATAGCATGTTATTAAACAACGAATGGGTTACTGAGGAGATCAAGGAAGAAATTAAAAACTTCCTGGAAACCAATGAAAATGAACACACAACACAAAATCTATGGGATGCAGCGAAAGCAGTTCTGAGAGGGAAGTTCATAGCACTACAGGCCTACCTCAAGAAACAAGAAAAATTTCTAATAGACTATCTAACCTCACAACTTAAAGAACTAGAAAGCAAACAAAAAGAAAACCCCAGAGCAAGTAAAAGGAAGGAAATAGTAAAGATCAGAGCAGAAATTAATGACATAGAGACCAGAAAAACAATTCAAAGGATCAATGAAACAAAGAGCTGGTTTTTTGAAAAGTTAAGCAAGATTGATGGACCCTTAGCTAGACTCACCAAGAAACAAAGAGAGAGAACCCAAATACACAAAATCAGAAACGAAAGAGGAGAAGTAACTGACACCACAGAAATACAAAGGATCGTTAGCAAATACTATGAACATTTATATGGCAACAAATTCGACAATCTAAGTGAAATGGACAAATTTCTAGAAACACATTGTCTCCCAAAACTGGACTGGGAAGAGATAGAAAACTTGAACAGACCAATAACAGCTAAGGAAATTGAAGATGTAATCAAGACTCTCCCAGCAAACAAATCCCAGGCCCGGATGGCTTCACGGGGGAGTTTTACCAAACATTCAAAGAAGAACTAACACCCATTCTCCTCAAACTATTTCAAAAAATTCAAGAAGAAGGAAGGCTTCCAAACACGTTTTATGAGGCCAGCATAATCCTAATTCCAAAATCAGAAAAAGACACTACAAAGAAAGAAAACTACAGGCCAATATCCCTGATGAACATAGAAGCCAAAATCCTAAACAAAATACTAGCAAATTGGATCCAGCAATACATCAAAAAAATTATTCACCATGACCAAGTGGGATTCATCCCAGGGATGCAAGGCTGATTCAATATTCGCAAATCAATAAACGTGATACATCACATAAACAAAATGAAAGATAAAAACCACATGATCATATCAATAGACGCTGAAAAAGCATTCGACAAAATCCAGCACCCATTTCTGATAAAAACGCTCAGCAATTTGGGAACAGAGGGATCATATCTTGATATAATAAAGGCCATATACAAAAGACCTACAGCCAACATCATACTCAATGGGCAAAAACTAAAAACATTTCCCTTAAGAACAGGAACAAGACAGGGATGCCCACTTTCACCACTCTTATTTAACATAGTACTGGAAGTCTTAGCTACAGCAATCAGACGTGAAGAAAAAATAAAAGGAATTCAGATTGGAAAGGAGGAAGTGAAACTGTCATTATTCGCAGATAACATGATATTATATATAGAAAACCCTAAAGACTCCATCAAAAATCTACTAGACTTAATAAATGAATTTGGCAAAGTAGCAGGATACAAAATTAACATCAAGAAATCAATGGCATTCTTATACACCAACGATGAACTCACAGAAAGAGAAACTAAAAAACCAATTCCATTTACCATCGCGGCAAAAAAATTAAGATACCTAGGAATAAACTTAACCAAAGAAGTAAAGGACCTATTTTCAGAAAACTATAGGACATTGAAAAAAGAAATAGAGGAAGATATAAAAAAGTGGAAGCACATATCTTGTTCATGGATTGGAAGAATTAACATCATTAAAATGTCCATATTACCCAAAGCAATCTATAGATTCAATGCAATCCCCATCAAAATACCAGTGACATATTTCATAGAACTAGAACAAATACTTCAAAAGTGCATATGGAACCAAAAAAGACCCCGAATAGCCACAGCAATCTTGAAAAAGAAGGATAAAGGAGGTGGGATCACAACACTGGATATCAGCTTATACTACAAAGCTACTGTAATCAAAATAGCCTGGTACTGGCACAAGAACAGGCATATAGACCAGTGGAACAGAACAGAGAATCCGGAAATTGACCCAAGATATTATGCTCAATTAATATTTGACAAAGGTTGCAAGAGCATACAATGGAGTAAAGACAGCCTCTTTAATAAATGGTGTTGGGAAAATTGGACAGCTACATGCAAAAAAATGAAACTAGACCATCAACTTACACCATACACAAGAATAAACTCAAAATGGATAAAAGACTTAAATGTGACTCGTGAATCAATAAAAATCCTAGAAGAAAATGTAGGCAACAAAATTTCGGACATCATACACAGCAGAATCTTCACTGATACATCACCTAAGGCAACAGAAACAAAGGAAAAAATGAACACATGGGACTACATCAAACTCAAAAGCTTCTGCACAGCAAAAGAAACAACCATCAAAACAGAAAGGGAACCTACTGTATGGGAGAGCATCATTGCCAATGATACATCAGATAAGGGGTTAATTTCCAAAATATATAGAGTGCTCATACAACTCAACAAAAGAAAGACAAAGAACCCAATTAAAAAATGGGCAGAGGAACTAAATAGACACCTCTCCAAACAGGACATACAAATGGCCAAGAGACATATGAAGAAATGCTCAACATCACTAATCATCAGAGAGATGCAAATTAAAACAACAATGAGGCATCACCTCACACCTGTCAGAATGGCCACCATCAACAAATCATCAAACAACAAGTGTTGGCGAGGGTGTGGAGAAAAGGGGACTCTAGTACCTGCTGGTGGGAATGCAGACTGGTGCAGCCACTATGGAAAACACTATGGTGTTACCTCAAAAAATTAAAAATTGAATTGCCACTTGACCCAGTGATCCCACTTCTAGGAATATACCCTAAGAAGCCTGAAACACCAATCAGAAAGAATACTTGTACCCCCATGTTCATAGCAGCACTATTTACAATAGCTAAGATCTGGAAACAGCCCAAATGTCCATCAGTGGATTTTTGGATAAAAAAGCTTTGGTACATATACACAATGGAGTACTATGCAGCTGTAAGAAAGAAAGATCTCTTATCCTTTGAGACGACATGGAGGGACCTCGAGAGTATTATCCTAAGCAAAGAAGCCAAGCAGAGAAAGACAAATATCACATGATCTCACTTATTTGTGGAATATAATGAACATAACAGTCTGAGGAACAGGGTAGACCCAGAGATGTGGAAGTAGGGTATAGACTGACACCCCTCAGAAGAGGGGGTGGGGGGGGAGGGAAGAGATAAACCACAGAACTTATACGCATGTATGCATAACTGATGGACATGGACAACAAAGCTGGGGAGGGGGTAGAGGGATGGGGAGGAGGGTGTCAATGGGGAAAAAAGGAGAAACATCTGTAACAAAAATAAATTAATTAAAAATAAATAAATAAATAAAAAGATAAAAGTTAAAAAAAAGATATGGTATATATATATATATATATACACACACACACACACACACACACACACACACACACACACACACAATGGAATATTACTTGGCCATAAAAAAATAATGAAATCTTACCATTTGCAACAACATGGATTGACCTGGAGGGTATTAGGCTAAGTGAAATAAGTCAGAGAAAGACAAATACCATATGATTTCACTTATATGTGGAATTTAAAGAACAAAATAAATGAAAAAAATAAAGTAGAAACAGACTCACAGTTACAAAGAACAGACTGATGGTTGCCGGAGGGGAGGGGGATTGGGAGCTGGGTGAAAAAGGTGAAGGGATTAAGAAGTGCCAGTTGGCAGTTACAAAACAGTCATGGGGATGTAAGTACAGCATAGTGAATATAGTCAACAATATTGTAATAACTATGTATGGTGCCAGGTGGGTACTAGACTTATAGGAGGAATCACTTCATAAATGATATAAATATGTCTGACCACTACGCTATATACCTGAAACTTATATAATATTGAATCAACTGTAATTGAAAAATTTAAATTTAAAAAATCACTAATTGAAAAAAAGATTGACATTTCATCTTTGAAGTTGCATTCGTATTTTCAGAGTAATACACTGTCTGTAAATCTGTGTAATGTTGCAAATTTGAAGTAATCACCTTTCTTTACAGAGAATGCAGTAACAAGGGTAAGTGATTTTTCTAAGATCACATGGCTAATTAGGTGGCAAGTCCAGGACAATAAGAATTCAAGTGTCCCAGCCTGACCCATGTTGCTCAGTTGGTTGGAGAGTTGTCCTGTGCACCAAAGGGTTGCAGGTTCAAACCCCGGTCAGGGCACATACGGGAGGCAACCAGTTGATGTCCACATTGATGTTTCTCTCTCTCCCTTTCCCCCTCTCTCTCAAATTAATAAAAATATATCCTCAGGTGAGAATTTTAAAAAGAAAAGAATTCAAGTGTCCCGACACCACTTCTAATGTCCTGCCACACCTGAAAAATCACAAGGTCTGCAGCTTCCAGCTTCTTTTGTTCAGCCACTATGTCTGGGCTCAGACGGCCTTCTTTATAAGCTAGAACAGACTCAACAGGATACTGAAAGTTCTCGGGGTCCTTCAGTTTACCTGCAGAGAAGAAAAAGAGAGGCTGAGGCCATGGGGCCAAGGCCGAACCAGAGAACCCACAGGTGAGAAGTTCCACAAAGACCTAATTCAAGGCGGGAGTTGCTCCTACCTGTGATGTCCTTTCTGGAGATGACAGGATTGAAGTTCATGGCATACAGGTCTGACACAGTGACCTCCCATCCTTTCCCCTTCAAAGCTTCTACCGCAGCCTCCTTCATGGCATAGTTGAAGGATGTCCTCTCGGCGTGAGCCAGTACGATCAGTGCTTTTCTGGCTATGTAGACACACACAAAGCATATGGAAAAAAATCAGTTACCAACCAGCAAAGCTTGAGCTACAGGAGAGCTGAGGGGGATCTATAAGGGAAGAGGCACCTTCTTTAGACATTAGGTTACGCAATCCATCCACTGCAACCAGAAATATATTTCCTCCTTAAAAGTACCAACAAGAGCTGGCTGTTGTGGCTCACTAGACTGAGTTTCCTCCCATGGGCTGAGGGGTCCTGATTCGATTCCCAGTCAGGGCACATGCCTGGGTTGCGGGTTCAATCCCCAGTGGGGGGCATGCAGGAGGCAGCCAATCGATGTTTCTCTCTCACATCGATGTTCCTATCTCCCTTCCTCTCTCTCTAAAAAATGAATAAAAACATATTTAAAAAAAATAAAAGTACCAACAAGTGAGGGAGGCATTTTAACTCCGTGGGACAACAGTAGCTAATTTAATCAGTGGTGTAGGCATAACTTAATCTGCCATGTGCATGAAAATAAAATTATTCCCTTAGAAAACTAATATAAGGTGTTAGATAGAAGTCAGTGTAGTGATTACTCTTGTCAGGGGGTAGTAACTGGAAGGGCACAGAGGAGGTTCTGGGAACGGGCAATGTTGTAGTTCCTGATCTGAGTGGTGAGCACACAAGCATGTGCTCCGTTTGTGAAAATTCACTTAGAACTTGTGCACTTTTCAGTGTATCTGTTGTATTCAATAAAAGTTTTTGTTTTAAACTATTCCACTAACACCTCATATAGCTATGATTTACTGACAGATTAAAGATCTAAATTTTTTATAAATAAAGCTATTAGAATAGTATAGGAGGAAAGGGAGAATTTGTATAACCTCAGGATAGGGAATACTTTTTAAGAAAGACTAAAGATTCAGAAACCATGAAGGAAAAGCTTGACAGGTAAAGTCACATAAAAATTTAAAAATTGTGTTTTCTGAAAGGCACCATAAACAGACTCTTTTAAAAGACAGTCAACTAGAAGATATCCTCAACTCTTATCACAGTTAAAATCTGAAATAATACCTACAAATAATTAGAAGACAGACAGTGCAACAGAAAAATAAGTCAAGCATCTGAACACATTCTTCACAGAGGAGAAAATGCAAATGACAATAAATAAATGAGAAGATGCCCTGCCTGGCCTGTCAGGAAAACCAAATTAAAATGAGGTATTATTTACCTACCAGACTGGCAAAACAATTTAGGACAAACAACATCGAGGGCTATCAAGATTGCAGGAAAACTGGCACATTGCCAGTGGGAATACAAATTATCTCAGCCTTTAGGGAAAGTAGTCAAGTTGAAGCTCTTAAAATTTTAAAGGCACATAAATCTTTGATCTAGCTGTCCAATTTCAGAGAAT
Organism: Tadarida brasiliensis; assembly: GCA_030848825.1. NCBI lineage: Eukaryota > Metazoa > Chordata > Mammalia > Chiroptera > Molossidae > Tadarida > Tadarida brasiliensis. Next base: position 33,284,053 of record CM061276.1, on the reverse strand, counting down.
CTGTTATACAGACTGAAAGCAGCAAGACATAGGAACAAGGATTGTGTACTGTGCCGTTCTTTCCATTGGCGAAAATTAGAAATAACCCAATTGTCTATTTGGGGGAACATTTAAATATATTATGGTACATACGTACTAATGCTGTTAACAAGAATGAGTTATATATACAGTGATATCCATGATATATTTTTAACTGATAAAATGCAGTGAATGTGAATCCATTTCTATAAAAAACAAAGAAGAAACTACATATATAGGTAGATTTGCAGTATATTGGTATGAGGGAGAAAAGATGTTTATTAATAGTTTTCTTAGATAAGTAAGAGATAGCAAAGAAGGGGTAGAGGCAGAGGGGAAAGATGAACTTTTTCTTGACTATCTCTATCAATGAAGTTGTTAAAATAAGCATGCTTTACTTTTGCAATAATAGCAATTAATGGCTGCTTATGGCGTGCTCAGCCCTGCTCTAAGTGTTCTGCACTCTTTTTCAATTGTCATGGTAACCCTATGAGGTAGATACAATTAGTATCCCCATATTATGGATGAGAAAACTGAGGCATAGAATAGTTATACAAGTTACTACCCAAATTTACATAGTAAGTGGGGAAGCTGGAATAATTCAAAAGTGTAGAGACATAGATAAATCCATGCTACAATGTGGAGGGAGTGGGGAGGAGTACCAGGGACAGGAAGCTCACCACCATTGGTTCTCCTAATCTTGGGTGTCACTGCTTCATACCTTGCTGATGCTTAACAGGGGCAACTGTGGATGGAGCTGGGAGAGAAAGAATCTGCAACTGTTTTTGTCTTGTTTGAAGAAAATTAATTAGAAAGGCATATTTAAGCCTTCAGTTCTCTGCCTGCTTCTATTGTGAACCACATCTGGTATAGGCAGCTCCTATTAGGTTAAATTCAGCCAGGTGTACGAGTCAGGACCCTAAATACAAAAAAAAGAGGGCCTCCCGCCCAGCTGGTGTGGCTCAGTGGTTGAGTGTTGACCCATGTACCAAGAGATCACTGGTTCAATTCCTGGTCAGGGCACATGCCCAGGTTGTGGGCCAAATCCCCAGTGAGGGGCATGCAGGAGGCAGCCAATCGATGTTTCTGTTTCTCTCTCCCTCTCCCTTCTTCTCTCTCTAGAAATCAATGAAGAAAAAAAAAAAAAAAGAGGGCCTCCTAGCTTGGTCCTGGCATTTCTGACTCTATAAACTCTGTTGGTGGAATATAAGTTTGACGAGGATTTAAATGCTATGAAAGTGATTTATCTGCTTCAGAAGGCCTGGGAAAAATGGAAAGGAATTTCTGAAGCTGCCTCAACAAAATTCCACCACCTTCCTTATGAACTCTGAACACTACTGGGAGAAAGGTGAGTACATTAAGCTCTGACACGCATTTTCTTTGTGATCTACCTTTGCATTAGTTATATCAATGTTTACTGAACACTGCTTTGTTGATTTTTATTCTCTTGGCCTACTTGTTATCAATATATACCTTATTTACTTCATATATATATATATATATATATATATATATATATATATATCTCCACACCTGAGGATATTTTTTCCATTGATTTTTATAGAGATTGGAAGGGAGGGAGGGAGGAGAGGGAGAGAGGGGAAGCATGGAGAGGAAGAGAAAGAGAAACATGGATGTGAAAGAGACACATCAATTGGTTGCCTCCCATGTATGTCCTGATCCAGGGATTGAACCTGCAACCCAGGTACATGCCCAGGACCGAAAATCAAACCTGTGACCTTACGGTTCATGGGCCGATGCTCTAACCACTGCGCTACACTGGCCAGGGCTTCTTATCAATATTAACAAGCATTTACTAAGTAGTAAAATATAAAGTTGTTTCCCAGAAAATGAGAAAGTCAGGATATCTATACCTTGCTTTCAAAGAGCTCACCACCTAGCTATAGGCATGCCTGTTACCTAAAAAGAAACAAAAACACAAGAAATATAACTTCCCTGGCCAGAAATATAGCCTCCCTGGCCGAGTTGCTCAGTTAGAGCATCACCTGATACACCCAGGTTGTGGGTCCGATCCCCATCAGGGCACATACAAGAATCAACCAATGAAAACATAAATAAGTGGAACAATAAATCAATGTCTCCCCCCACCCCCAATCAATGTTAAAAAAAAAAAAAAAAAAAAAAAAAAAGGGCCCTGGCCAGTTTGGCTCAGCAGTTAGAGCATCGGCCTGCGGTCCAGAGAGACCCGGGTTCTGTTCCCGCTAAGGGCACATACTTCGGTTGCAGTTTGTCCCCAGCCCTGGTTGGGTTGTGCGGGAGGCAGCCACTTGATGTGTCCCTTTCACGTCGATGTTTCTCTCTTTCTCTCCTTCCCACTCTATCTGAACAAAAAATGGAAAAATGTCCTCCGGTGAGGATAAAAAAAAAAAAAAAAAAAAAAAAAAAAGGCCCGGCCAGTGTGGCTCAGTAATTGAGCATCGACCCATGTACCAAGAGGTCACCAGTTTGATTCCCAGGCAGGGCACATGCCCAGGTTGTGGGCCCAATCCCCACTGCAGGGCATGCAGGAGGCGGCCAATCGATGTTCTCTCTCATCGATGTTTCTATCTCTCCTTCTCCCTTCCTCTCTCTCTAAAACTCAATAAAGAACAAAAAATTTATTTTAAAAAAGGAGAGAGGTGATTACAGAACTTATATGCATGTATGCCTAAACAAGGACATAGACAATATTGCCGGGGGGGGGGGGGGGGGGTTAGGAGGAGGGTGTCAATGGGGGGAAAAGGAGAAACATATGTAATATAAATAAATAAATAAATAAACATTTAAATTTTAAAAAATTTGTTTTAAAAAGGTGATTAAACACATACACAAATAACAGATGGCATTAGCCTGATAGGAGAGGCGAGGGATAAACTTTCCCAGGGAAACTGTTTACTTTAGGGCTGGCTGATTGATTAGGAAAGGTCTTCAGAAGGAGCTACTGTTGGAAGAGTCCTGTGGGACCAATGGGATTATTAGCAGCACCTGTAGGCTCATTTCTGCTTGTGCACGCCATTTTCCTATCTGATAGACGCGACCACATCTAACAGCTGAGCACATCTTTGTCAACGCGTCTGTCTCCCTGCACTGGCTCACTTTCAGATCTCGGTATGGGGTAGGCCCTCCTAAAGGCCCACCTCAATTTGTGGTGTCTGGTCAGGGCTCAGCCCGGGACCTTAATGCCTTCACTAAAACAATTTTTTTTTTCTTTATTGATTTTAGTGAGGAAGGGAGAGGGAGAGAGAGATAGAAACATCCATGAGAGAGAACATCGATTGGCCGCCTCCTGCATGCCCCCCACTGGGGACCGAGCCCACAACCTGGGCATGTGCCCTGACCGGGAATCAAACTGGCGACCTCTTGGTGCATGGGCGGACACGCAACCATTAAGCCACACCGGCGGGAATTCACTTCAACAATTTTGAGTCAAGAAAGAACGCTCAGGGCCGAGGCCCTGCAGGGCTGCAGAGGAACGGGCCGCGTTGGCGGGGCACTCACCAGCCATGGCTCCCGCGGTGCGCTGTCTGCGCTGGTGCTTGCTGGGCTGGACAGGGCGGCGAGATTTTGGGAGGCTTGCGGTGCTCCCTACCGATCTGAGGCTGCTTTATATCTGGCCTGGGCTGGGCACCCTGCAAAGGCGGGGTCTGGTACCATGCAAAGGCGGAGCCGGCCACCCCGGCCCTGGGACTCTGGGCGGAGCTCGCCGTGGGTGAAGTTCTAGGAAGGAAGCGGAGTCTGGGGCCCCTGGACAAGGAAGAAGGGTGCCCTGGGGGTGGGAGGTGAGAGGGGCCTCGAGGGTCAGGGTGAGTGGAAGGCGTGCCCATCTGGCCACTGTCCTGCAACCACCTGTGGACACAAGAAGGAAGTTTCTGTAAGAGTCCGGCTGGGTTGGGCACGCCCTTTGTCCCTCGCTGGGCCCTGGAGAAACCGCCTCCGCAAGCTTGGCGTGGGGAGACAAAGCGGGGAGCCGAAGGCTGCTGCGCTGCTCTTAGGTTTGCTGAGTCACTGTGACTGGGGATTTGGGGATTGAGGGCTGCGGCGGACAAGTCTGAGCCGCCCTGGGATACTTGCTCCAGGGGTAGTGCTTTTTCTTTCTTTGCGAGGTTCAGATTCTGCACTTGGAAGTGTGTGTTCACGTGCCAATCCCTGCCCCTCACAATCGGGGAACTAATTGGTTACTCCCCTTCCCTCCACGAGCTAGTCCAAGGCCTGTGGGGGTGATAGCAGTAACAGAGAAGCATTTAAAGACTAGCCAATACATTAAAGTTTAGTGGCTTTACACAGTCCTGCTTAGGGCAACTGAACAGAACAGAGTAAAAAGTTAAATCTCTGCAAAGTAAAAGTTATAGTAAAGTCTTCATCCTACAGAACAGAGAGGTGATACACTGTCAAAGGTGAAGGAAAAAGAAATAGAACTTCAAAGTGTAGCCATCAGAAAAGTTACCAATGATAACAAAGAAAATTAAGAGGGAAAGAGAGGTGGGGAGTACACAGTGTCCCTAGGGTGAGGTAACTTAGTGGGGCAAAATTTAAGGGAGTGTCCGAAAACTCAGTAATGAAGATAACTTTAATGCAATGTTTTTAAAAATCAATTTGCTGGAAAAAGTCATGCTGGACAAAATATACAAATGTTTAAAAGGCAGGATTAGGTAATAGTGCCAAGTTATGTTGAATCTCAAGCAAAATGAGAAATCAGTTAATTCTGATTCTTTATTTTGTTAAAAAACAAAAAAACAAAATTCAATTCAACTGAGTAAACTTTAAAGATTTTATCGGCTTTACACAACAATTTATGAATCGGGCAGCATCCAGGCTAGCAGATATAAAGGAGTTCACAGGAGCTGTAAAAAAATGGAAGACTTTTATAGGCAGAAGGGAGTGGGAACAAGGAACGTATACTAGGCAAAAAAGCCAGCTGGTTATTGCAGTTACCTTCTTTTAGGGGATGGAAGAGATCTACCCGGCAGATTACATAACTATTGCTGATCAGGGAATGCTTGGTTGACTGGTTTAAGAGTTTAAGATTACATTTTTGGAAAAGCCTAACCTGTCACTAAATCTCGATTTGGTGATGTGGGGCTTAGCATAAGCGACTCTAGTTTGGGCTTGTTGTCTTGTTTTTAACAATTTTACCCTTTTGATTAGACTCTCAGCCTGAGAGATGTGATAAAAAATTGAAGGCTTGCCCTGGCTGATTTGGCTCAGCAGTTAGAGCTTTGGCCCAAGGACCGAAGGGTCGTGGAGCAAGGGTTCGAGTCCCAGTCAAGGGCACATACCTGGGTTGCAGGTTCAATCCCTGGCCCTGGTCTGGGTCATATGGGAGGCAACCAATCGATGTGTCTCATATCAATGTTTCTCTCTCTCCCTCCCTCCCTTCCTATCTATCTAAAATCAATGGAAAAATATTCTCAGGTGAGGATTAACAAAAAAAAGGAAGGCTTTAGCGCTACTTCCATTTATGTTCTGGAATTTCTCAAAGTTTTTGCTGAATCTCTGTGTGGTATTTACAGGTCACAACGTTGGGTCCACATTCTTTAAGTCATTCTCTTTGATCCTTTTCTATTGTTCTAGTCTTAAGGAGATCATTTGCTTGGTGGTGAGTAGCTACAAATTTACACTTAAAACTTTTGAGAGAATATAGCACACCAAAGAAACACTATGATAATTACAGGCAGGGTAATTCTCAATGTCTGGAGTACACTTTGCAGCTATGGTTCTCAAGACCCATAGCAATCAGAATTAAATAAGTCAAAGACTCCATTGAATGAGTCACTGTTTTAATGCCAAGGGACTTATTCAGTGATCTTCTGTAGTTGAGTCTCCCCAGAAGTGTCAGTCCAAGTGCAGCCAGTGATGTTGGCCATAACACAAGCACCTCCTTGCTCTGCTAACAGATAATCAGGTGCTCTCCTAGTATCAAGAACAACTTTGGCCAGAGAGTCTAGGGATTTTGTGGGGTAGCCATTACTTTAGCAGCAGATTTCTGTAATATTTTCTTCATTAAAAAATTTTTGTTGTTGTTATTTTTTAAATCATTTTTTAATTTTTCAATTACAGTTGACTGCAATATTTTCAAGAGTTAAGGACAGGCTCCTGATCATAGCCTCATTTGCACTTACTCTTAGCCAGGGATCTGCCAGAGGAAGTGACTTTTGAATCATGAATGTCTCCTGGTAATTCCCATTTGAGTCTCTGACTCAGGACTGGAAAGGGGACAACCAGTGAAATTTAAGGGTCTGTAGACCACACACGATTTTAGTCCGGTTACCCTTGCCTTGTGTCCCTTTCCTTGTACAGAGTCTGGACACAAGGTTCCCTGGATTTGAGGTTGTTAACCAGAGTCAAGGAAATGGATTCCCAAGGTTAGGGAGTCTGACGTGATAGAGAAAAAGCTGAGAGTGTTCCAGAGAAACTGAGGCATTAGAAATCAGGGAGAAGGTTGTGGCAAACAGAACCATAGGATCATCAGCATTAAGGCAAATCCAACAGTTGTTTGGAGGTTGGATTACCCCACTTTGCAATGGCCCGAGACACGTGAACAATAACATTATTTTTCCAGGCAAGAGCTAGGCAAAAGAATGGACTTACAAAAAAAAAATCATAAAAATATGATCTAAGAATTAGGAAAAGAGGGAAGGAGGAATGGAAAGAAGCATTCCTGATCTGACATCTTGGGAAAAAGCAGCCTACTTTGATATTGGCTACTTCTCTTCCTAGTCAATCAGATTTTGAGGTCTCCGGTGTTCGCACAGCACCAGGTGCCAGGTGAGGCCACCTTCAGTTGTGAAACATGCAGCCATCGTTCGACACCTTGTAATTTGACAGTGGTGTCAGTGGTCAAGAGAACCTGGGAGGGTCTTTTCCATGAATCTCACTTTTGCAAAAGCATCAGAGTAAAACAATAACTGTAAATAACAAAAGACCTAAAATACCCATGGTTAAAGATCTGATGAGAGTTCATTATAATGGAACTGACAAGGACCTTTGGTTATTTTTGTGATATATAAAATTTTTTTAAAGAATAGTTTATTGAGCCTGGCCAGTGTGGTTCAGTGGTTGCGCATCAACCCATGCACCAGGAGGTTGCTGGTTCCATTCCCGGTCAGGGCACATGCCCAGGTTGTGGGCCTGATCCCCAGTGGGGGGCATGCAGAAGGCGGCCGATCCATGTTCTCTCTCATCGATGTTTCTATCTCTCTCTCCCTCTCCCTTCCTCTCTCTCTAAAATCAATAAAGAAAAAAATAGTTTATTGATTTTTAGAGAGAGAGGAAGGGCAAATCAGTTGTTTTCTGTAAAGTGTTGTACATCATAGACCAAGGTTGCGGTTTTGATCCCTGGTCAGGGCACACGCAAGAAGCAACCAATGAATGCATAAATGAGTGGAACAACAAATTGATGTTTCTCTCTCCAAATCAAGCAATAAATATAAGTAAATAAGTAAAATGGACAATACAGTGGCTTTTACCATATATATAGTGTTTCACAATGATCACAATAATCTAATTTTAGAACATTTTCATCCCCCCAAAAGAAACCTTGTACCTATTAGCAATCACTCTTCATTCTCCCTGCCTGTCCCCACCCTTTGGTTTTAGGCAACCACTAACCTACTTTCTGTCTCTGTGGATTTGCCCATTTTGGACATCTCATATAAATTGTATTATACTTTATGTCTTCTTTTGTGATTGTCTTCTTTCACTTAGCATTGTTTTTAAAAAAAATTTTTTTTTCTTTATTGATTTTTAGAGAGAGAAGAAGGGAGAGGGAAAGAAAGATGGAAACATTGATGAGAGAGAACATCGATTGGCCGCCTCCTGCATGCCCCCCACTGGGGATCAGGCCCACAACCTGGGCATGTACTCTGACCGGGAATTGAACTGGCAACTTTTTGGTGCATGGGTTGATGCTCAACCACTGAGGCACACCGGCCGGGCTAGCATTATGTTTTAAGATCCATCCATGTTGTGGTATGTATCAGTACTTTGTACCTTTTTATGACTGAATAATATTCCACTGTATGGATAAACCACATATGTTTATCAATTTATCAGTTAATAGCTATTTGGGTTGTTTCCACTTTTGGCTATTTTGAATAATGCTACTGTGGCCCGGCCAGTGTGGTTCAGTGGTTGAGCCTTGACCCATGCACCAAGAGGTCACCGGTTCGATTCCCAGTCAGGGCACATGCCCAGGCTGTGAACCAAATCCCCTGTGGGGGACATGCAGGAGGCAGCCAATCGATGTTCTCTCTCATCGATGTTTCTGTCTCTCTCTACCTCTCCCTTCCTCTCTCTCACAAATCAATAAGGAAAAAAAAATGCCACTGTGAACATTTGTATACAAGTTTTTGTGTGGACATAAGTATTTATTTCTCTTGGGTAGGTATCTAGAAGTAGAATTGCTGGTAATTCAATGTTAACATTTGAGAAATCACCAAACTCTTTTCCAAGGAAGCTGCACCATTTTACATTCCTACCAGCAATGTAAGAAGGTTTTAATTTCTCCTCACCAACACTTTTTATTGTCTGTCTTATTTATCATGGCCATGCTATGTGTGCAAAGTGGTCTCATTGTGGTTTTGAGTTGTATTTCCCTCATGACTAGTGATGCTGAACATCTTTTCAGGTGATTTTTGGCTATTTATATATTTCTTTGGAGAAATGTTTATTCAAATCCTTTGCACATTTTAAAAATGAGTTATTTGTCTTTTTGTCATTGAGGTGTAAGTGTTCTTTATAGAAGTTCCTTATCAGACACATGATTTCCAAGTATTTTCTCCCATTCTTTGGGTTGTCTTTTCACTATCTCAATGGTGACGTTGTACTCACATAAGTTTTAAAGTTTTATGAAGTTTCCCTGGCTGGTATGGCTCAGTGGGTTGGGCATCATCCCATGCACTGAAGGGTTGCCAGTTCAGTTCCAGGTCAGGGCACATGCCTGGGTTGCAGGAGGCAGCTGATTAATGTTTCACTCTCACATTGATGTTTCTCTCTCTCCCTCTCCCTTCCCTTTGCTCTAAAAATATCAATTAAAAAAATCTTTAAAACATTTTTTTCTATGAAGTCTAACTTACCAAACTTGTTTTTTATTGCTTGTGCTTCTGGTGTCATAGCTAAGAAATCACTGCCTAACCCAAGGTCATGAAGATTTATACTTATGGTTTCTTCTAAGAGTCTTATAGTTTTAGCTCTTATATTTAGGATTTTGATCTACTTTGAAGTAGTTTTTGAGTATGATGTGAGGTAAGGAATAAAATTACCATTTTACAGATAAGGAGACTGATGCACCAAGTAGTTATGTGACTTGTCCATGGCTATATAGCTAGTCAGTGGTGTAGTCCATAATTTGAACTCAGGCCCTTGGACTCCAGAGCCAGCTCCCAACTGTTACTTGCTATCAGAATTCTTGAGTCTAGGTCCAGGTCAGCTGCTAATGCTCTTCTCTCTGAGCCTTGGTTGCCTCATCTTTAAAAACCTGGGTTTGGACCCTGGCCAGTTTTGCTCAGTGGTTAGAGCATCAGCCCATGGACCAAAGGGTCACGGGTTCAATTCCTGATCAGGGGCATATACCTGGGTTGCAGGTTTGATCCCTGGCACTGGTTGGGGTCGTGAGGGAGGCAACCAATTCATATGTCTCTTTCACATCAATGTTTCTCTCTCTCTCTCTCTCTCTCTCTCTCTCTCTCTCTCTCTCTCTCTCTCTCTCCCTCTCTCCCTCCCTCCCTCCCTCCTTCCCTCCCTTCCACTTTGTCTAAAAAAATCAATGGAAAAATATCCTCAGGTGAGGATTAACCAAAAAAAAAAAAAAAAAAAAAAGAATCTGGGTTTAGGTTGCACTGTCTTAAAGGTCCCTCAAGCTTTAATTTGCTGTGAGTTTAAGATTGTCCAATTTCCATGGTCTTATCTGAGCAGGCCTCTGTGTTATGTCCTGGGACGATTAACTACCTCTGTTGATTAGCTACTCTGTTATGTTATGCCCTATGCCTGGGACCATTAACTACCTCTGTTGATTAGCTACTCTGTTATGTTATGCCCTATGCCCTGGAATGTTTACTACCCCACTGCTCCGTTGACTTTTAAGTCTTCCATTGTTATAACTTAAAGATTGCCATGCCCCTGAATTGCAGCTGTCAGCCCCGGAGGCCTATTCTGTTTGCTTGAAAACAGGAAGCCCCCCGGGCAACTGTTAGTTAGAGACCCTGAGAAATGTTAAGCAAACAACTGCTAACCGCTGATACCTGCTTCTGTGAATGCTGCTTGCTTGCTCTTCCCACAAAAACAGACTATAAGAGGCAGCCATTTTAGAGGCTCGAGGCTGCAGTTCTCCCCTGAGTAGGTTGGTTGCAGTCCCTGCGCAGGTTAATAAAACTCCTAAAACTTATAATTTTGGTGTCCGAGTGAGGTTGATCTACTGGGTTACAACACTCTGTCCCAGGAATATGTATGTCCCAGGCATTGTGTGTCAACTGAAAACAGTGTCCTCAAGGCCTTCCCTTAGTCCCCAGAGAGCAGGCCAGCACCATGTTGCTGTAGGAAGCTCTGCTGATAGGCTTCATTATCTAGAAACAAAAAGCAGAGGTAGGAGAATCCTCAGGAGTCCCCCCATTCCCGATGAAAGAATACAAAGCCTCATTAGTCAGCTGCTAAGGTACTACATCCACATGTCTGGTTGCTTTTTTGCACAAAAAGTCCCCAAAGCCCTCTTGCTTTCTCTAAGCTACAATAGCTTAGAGCTGTATTCGGGCCTGTCTGGGGACGTGGGCATCTGTTGTCCTTTGTGGTTCCCGTGGCTACCAGCCAAGTGTCCCTGGAGGGAACAGGTCCTTGGGGTTAGGGCAGAAATGATTCTTCTACTGTAAACCCCATCCCGTTCTGCCCTCTGGTCTCACTACTGCGCAAAAGACAGCCCTTATGTTGCACTTCCTGTGTCCCTGTGTGTTCTGCTGGGATTTTGTCATGTTATCTATTGTGTCAAGTAGGTCATCCTCTGTTGGGCTTACACCACTGTGGTTAAACTGAAATTGCTCTTGAAATGGCATGCATTTGTTGTGAGGAGATTTTATCTGATAGAGCAAATCAAGTTTTGGTGTCAGATCCTAGAATTTAAGGAACAGAAGAGCCCCATTCTCAGTGCTTGATCCTCTTCATCCCCCTAGTGACTCTTCAGCTTTTGCATGGACATCTTCAGGGAGGGGGAACTTATTTGTCATTTCTAAGAGCAAACTAAAAGAAAAGGAAGGAAAAAGCATTTTCTGCCTCTTGACTATTTTCTCTAAACTGATCTGAGTCACACATTCAATTCCACAAGCATTTATTTATTTATTTTTTTAAACACAATACTTAAAAAATGTTTTTTCTTTATTGATTTTAGAGAGAGAGGGAGAGAGAGATAGATACATCGATGAGAATTAAAACAACTGTGAGGTATCACCTCACACCTGCCAGAATGGCTGCCATCAACAAATCATCAAACAACAAGTGTTGGCGAGGGTGTGGAGAAAAGGGGACTCTAGTACACTGCTGGTGGGAATGCAGACTGGTGCAGCCACTATGGAAAACAATATGGTGTTTCCTCAAAAAATTAAAAATTGAATTGCCATTTGATCCAGTGATCCCACTTTTGGGACTATATCCTAAGAAGCCTGAAACACCAGTCAGAAAGAATATATGTACCCCCATGTTCATAGCAGCACTGTTTACAATTGCTAAGATCTGGAGACAGCCCAAGTGTCCATCAACAGATTAGTGGATAAAACAGCTGTGGTACATATACAGAATGGAATACTATACAGCTGTAAGAAAGAAAGATCTCTTATCCTTTGAGACAACATGGAGGGACCTGGAGAATATTATGCTGAGTGAAATAAGCCAATCAGAGAAAGACAAATACCACATGATCTCACTTGTTTGTGGAATATAATGAACAAGGTAGGCTGATGAACAAAATAGACCCAGAGACATAGAAAGGAGTATGGTTCAGACTGACAAACCTCAGAGTAGAGGGGTAGGGAGGATGGATGAGATGAACCAAAGAACTTATATGCATGTATGTATATAACCAGTGGACATAGACTACAAAACTGGGGGGGGGGGCAGGATGGAAAGGAGTATGTCTAGAGGGGGAAAAGGAGAAACAGCTGTAACAAAAATTAATAAAAATTGGAAAAAATTTTTAAAAAAATAAAAAGGAAAAATAAGCAAAAAAAAAAAAAGCCGCCCAGCCGGTGTGGCTCAGTGGTCGAGCATCGACCCATGCACCAAGAGTTCATCGGTTCGATTCCCGGTCAGGACACATGCCCCGGTTGTGGGCCCTATCCCCAGTGGAAGGCATGCAGGAGGCAGCCAATCAGTGTTCTCTCTCATCGATGTTTCTATCTCTCTCTAATATCAATAAAGAAAAAAATTTTTTAAAAGAAAAATCGATGAGAGCGAACATCGATTGGTCGCCTCCTGCATGCCCCCCACTGGGGATCTGGCCCACAACCCGGGCATGTGCCCTGACCGGGAATCGAACCGGTGACCTCTTGATGCATGGGTCGATGCTCAACCACTGAGCCACACCGGCTGGGCGGCTTTTTAAAAAAAATATGTTTTTATTGATATTTTAGAGAGAGAGGAAGGGAGAGAGAGATAGAAACATCAATGTGAGAGAGATACATCGATTGGCTGCCTCCTGCATGCCCCCTACTGGGGATTGAGACTTCAACCCGGGCATGTGCCCTGACTGGGAATCAAACTGGGACCTCTCAATCCATGGGACGACACTCAATCCACTGAGCCACACCAGCCAGACCCACAAGCATTTCTTAAACATCAGTCCAGATCCAGGCACTAAACTTCATGAAAGATGTAGAAAGATAAACAACACCCAGTTCTCAACGTTTGAGGAGATCTAAGCAGCTGTTAGTAAATATGCACCATCCTTCCTCGTGATCACGGGTCCTGGAATTACAGTCTCATCATTGTATTAGTTATTCAAAGGTGTTTCATTTATGAGAATTCACCTCCAAATACATGAACACACAAACACACTGTTCTAGAAGTGTTCAACATTTCCACTCTAGATTTCTTCCTGTCTGTATGTACTGGGGTAAAAGTAGCTAATAATTGAGGGTTATTCTTGATGTCCCAGAGTTTTGCATATGCTACTTGGCTGTGAATTATGGTGGTATAGCATCCATGGGGGATGTTGTGGAAATGTCAATAATATTGCACTATTGTCATATGGTGTATTAAAGAAGATAGCAGGACAGAATTATACCTCAATAAAAGTGACAATCAAGGAAGGCTTGCCAGTAGGATATCCTAAACTGTCAATCGAAGCTTTCAAGTACAATTTACTTATATAAATAAGCGTTCCTTTTGTCTGTATTCTCAAAATCAAGTCAAATCTGTCTAATTAGAGTTTTTCTCTTTCTACTACTAAACCGCAAATGAAAGATTTCATTTCAGATCAATAATATCCATCATTTGTCTCATTTAATTAAAATAATTGTGTGCTAGAATTTCGGATGTTTTTTAGTTGAAAGGTTATCCTTATTTTTCAATATGGCTGCAAAATATAAAACAGTCCGTTTATTTCTGTGTGGCATTCCAATCTAGATGATTAATTTAGTGTGTGTGTGTGGAACAGGCAGATTATTAGCATCTTTCCACTATACCCTTATAAAGCCAATTTTACCTTATTATTTGTTCTTTTATGTGTGTCTCACATGGGCAGAGGACTTGAATTTACCTGTGTCCTTTGGTGTTAAGGCAACACCTGTTTAGCATATGCATAAACAAAACTCCATACAGTTTGCTTTTTAACAATATTTACCCGTCTAATATGAGTTTGGCTTCTTTGCATGTAAGTGAAATAGATGGGTTGTCTGGAGGAATACAGTTAAGTGAATGGGCTTGGGGATATGTGCATTGTGGGGCTCTATGTGACCGTCACCTGGCTGATGTTGCCGTGATCAGGGAGTTTCTGTTTCCTGTGTTCCTGGGGTAGACTCCAGAGGCCACTTTGTCCTTCTCATCTTCTTGATGAGGTTCTCTTTACTTTGGGGGCTCTTATTCTTTCCAGCATTGCATCAGAAGTGTTTGCTTTGCCTTAGCTCATTCCTAACTAGTAGAAAGGAACCCTGCAGCCCAGCTCTGGGTTACAGCGATCAGGGGACTAGGCGACAGCTCCCTCCCCTTCTGCACAGTAGAAGTTGTCAGCAGGCGAAAGAAAGCAGTCATTTGGACGTTCTTAAGTTTTAAAACTTATCCTCAGGACTGAAAAGCTGGGATTAACAATTTGCACTTACAACCCCCTTTATCATGTTTCTGCTTACAAGTTTGTTCGTTTCAAAGCCACATGTCTACATCTCTGACGCGGTGATTGTCATTGATGCTGATTGCCAAGTATTTCTAGCACCCCACCTTCCAGACACTGAGATTGCATGTCTTAGTCCCCTGTGGTTGGGTGGGGCCGCAGGACTAGTTCTGGCCACGGAACTGTGAGCAGGATCCCTTAGACTCTAAGGCTTAGAGGTTTGCTTTGTTGGGCAGGACCAGCGCAGCCTTGGGTCTGGAGAGAATTGTTTTCCACTCCTGAGTACCTGCAGTATGCCTATGAGTTAAGAAATTTTCTGCTCTGCTCAGTGGAAACAAGAGCTATTCGTGGCCTCGTGTGAACTCCAAAGATTATTTTCTCTGCTTTTTTGGGGGTATTTCTTTCCCCAGTCTCAGGAAGCTCTTTATATGATGTGCTTCTCAGAACTTAGCTGAAGACTCAAGGGTCCCCCCTTGCCGACCTCTAGAGTGGGCTGTCTGTCTGCAATGCTCTCTCCTCTCCAATACCCTGTCCTGTGAATCCTAGCCATCCCGGCCTCCAGCGCTGTTGCTTTATAACTCAAGGAGACACACAGCTCTACCCCTTCCTTCTGGAAATTCTCTCTAGACACCAGACTAGTGCAATTGTGGCATTCACCTCATTTGTTTCCCCTCTTGAGAGAGTATCGCCATACTGCCCTGCCTGACCTCCAAAGGCTGAAAACGGTTGTTTCATATATTTTATGTTTTTTGTTTCAAGTGAGAGGGTAAACATGAACCCTTTAACTTCATCTCAGCAGGAGTGCAACTGTGTGACTTTTAAAATCTTGCCCTGGCTGGTTTGGCTCAGCGGTTAGAGCATCAGCCCTCGGACCAAAGAGTCACGGGTTCGATTCGGTCAAGGGCCCATACCTCAGTTGTGGTTCGTCCCTGGCCCTGGTTGGGTCGTGTGGGAGGCAACCAATCGATGTGTCTCTCTCACATCAATGTTTCTCTCTCCCCCCCGCCCCCAACTCTAACTGAAGATAATGGAAAAATATCCTCGGGTGAGGATTTTTAAAATTAATTAATTAATTAATTATTTAAATCTCTTCTTCCCTGACTGGGTGGCTCAGTTGGTTGGAGCGTCATCCCATACACCAAAAGGTTGCGGGTTTGATTCCTGGTCAGGGCACATGCCTGGGTTTCAAGTTCCATCCCTGGGCAGGGTGTGTACGTGTACGGGAGGCAACCAATCGATCTCTCTCTCTCGCTCTCTCTCCCTTTCTCCTTCCCCTCCCTCCTTCTCTCTAAGAGTCAGTAAAAACACATCCTCAGGTGAGGATAAAAAAAAAAAACTTCTAAGTTTAAAACAACCCTAAAATGTCTCCACAACCAACCTGGCATTCTGGCTCTGTCTTCAGTAACTGAAACGAGTTCTGCAGTCGGTTGGTAGAAACGTGAGCTTCGTGGGCAGCTAGCCAAACACTTCGGCGCAGCAGGCGGAGTTATGTTTTGCGTATTACCTTTTTAAAAGTTAGTATTAAATGCCAAATATATGCAACAACAAATACTTACTGAGCACCTACCATGTTCCAGGCAATGTTCTGTGTGGTGAGGATAGATCACTGAACAAAATAAAGCACTTCCCCAGGGAGCTGGCATTCTAATAGTGGGAAATGGACCAGGTCACAGATTGTCTTTTCCAAATATTGCCACAGCAGTATTTTCAATCTCACCTGCTTTTCTGAAGCCTTGGCATCTCTCCCAGCAAAATGTGGAATCAGCCCATCCGGTGTGGCTCAGTGGTTGGTCATCGACCCATGCACCAAGAGCTCACCGGTTTGATTCCTGGTCAGGGCACATGCCCAGGTTGTGGGCCAAATCCCCAGTGGGGGGCATGCAGGAGGCGGCCAATCGATGTTCTCTTTCATCGATGTTTCTATCTCTCTCTCCCTCTCCCTTTCTCTCTCTCTAAAAATTAATAAAGGAAAACAAAAACAAAAAAATATGAAATCAAAACCCCCTTTTCCTTTAACGTGGGCAGGATTTTGTAACTGCCTCTATCCACAGAATGCAGCAGAATTAACGCCTCGTGACTTCCAACACTAGGTCACAGGAAATGATAGGACTCAGTCTAGCTCTGAGGATGCTTGACCATGGAACCCACATCACACTGTGAAGAAGCCCTAACTCTAGGAAGGGCCTGTACTGGTGGTGTTATGGCTGACAGCTGCTGCTAAGGTCTGTCTACAGCCACTTGTCGACCACCAGACATTTGGGTGAATGAGTCTTTATTTATTTATTTTTTTAAATTTACTTTTTTATTCCTCATCTGAGGATATTTTTCCATTTATTATGAGTGGGAGGGAGGGAGGGAAAGAGACAGAGAGAAGCATCGATGTGATAGAGCCACATCAACTGGCTGCCTCCTGCATGACCTGACCAGGGCCGAGGACCAACCGCAACCAAGGTACATGCCCTTGACTGGAATCGAACCCGGGACTCATTGGTCCGCGGGCTGACGCTCTAATTGCTGAGCCAAACCGACCAGGGCGTGAATGAGTCTTTAGATTAATATAGCACACACCACGCCCCCCACCCCCACTGCCATTTCAAGTCTGTCACACAAGCTGTCCTTGACCCACAGAATCTGTATGCAAAGTAAATGGTTGTTTCGACCACTAAGTTTTGAGGTAATAACTGAAAAGGAACAAATAATACATCAAATGGTGGTAGGATGTGGGGAGAAGGGAAAGAGAGATGGGGTTTAACCAGGAGAGAGAGCTAGATCCCATCACTGGCAAACTATAGCTATTGGAGCATTTCATAGCTGTCACCTCGGACCTTTCATTAATGTGCTGTCTGGGCTTACTTTTGTGCTGTAATGGTAGAGTTGGGTAGTTGCAACTTATTTTCTTTACGAGTTAGACATTTTATCTGAAACGTCGTTTCATAATTTGAAGTAAACAGTGAAATGTTACGACTTGACAAG
Organism: Tadarida brasiliensis; assembly: GCA_030848825.1. Classification (NCBI taxonomy): domain Eukaryota; kingdom Metazoa; phylum Chordata; class Mammalia; order Chiroptera; family Molossidae; genus Tadarida; species Tadarida brasiliensis. Next base: position 33,266,760 of record CM061276.1, on the reverse strand, counting down.
TCTGGGTTTGGGGTTCACGGGTGTCGTTTATAATTCCTTACTTTTTCGTATGTCTGATGTAACAGAGTATGAGGAGACATGGCAAGCGCAGGATTCTCACCAGGCTCTAGCCCCTGCTCACCTCTCCTCCAGCACCCTGGGCTCTAGCTGTCACCCCATTAGGTGGCACCCAAGTATTACAAAAATGGTGGGTGGGGGAGAAAGAAAGTGTTCAGCCCGTTTGCTATGATCTCGAGTGGTACATTTGTTGCCTAAGAGCACAGATGGACCAAGTTGAAAACTTGACCTGGACACTCACAGGCTGTGTGACTTTGGGCAAGTCACCTAACCTCTTGTAGCTCAAGACAGCTGGAGAAAACAGTCCTGGTGGCTCATGACGACGTTCTGATTAAATGGGTGAAAGCAGAGGAAGTATTTAACATAGACCCTGTAATACAATACGGTTAAGTGTCTGAACTGGTAGTTTCTGTATAACCAAGTGACTAGGCAGCTAGTAAAGGGAAGGTGATCTCTAGGAGCTGATGTGGAGTGATTTCCAGTGGGGAAAAGTGTAACTGACTACCTTTAGTTGGGGGAAAAAGGAAATGTAACACACTTATTTTTGCAAAAGAAAACATAAGTCAGAAACAAATGAAATTATTTATAGAGGTTAAGGAGGAGTGGGAGGGAATGGCATCTAGCTCTCAGCATACCTTTTTGTTATGACTTTAGGTACTGTATTTTCATATTTTAAAAAATAGTCCATGTCCTGCCAGGGTGGCCCAGTTGGTTGGAATTGTCCTATGCACCATAACGTTTCGAATTTGCTCCCAGGTCAGGGGCATGTGTGGGAGGCAACCAATTGATGTTCTCTCTCTCTCTCCTTTCCTCTCACTCTAAAATCTTGAAAAACATCCTCAGGTGAGGATTAAAAATAAATAAATAAGTAAATAAAAGGACAAAGAAAAATCTTAAATTGACCTTGAACCAAAAAAACAACTACATGCCAAACGGGTAAGCTTACCGTCCAGGAAAAAACCTAATTCAAGGAACTTTTGAAGATAGCATTTTGTGTACATACTATCAATATAAAAAACTAAGAAGAAATCTTGGGAGTCAGCAGGTTCATTTATCAAGTAATCAAGAGTTAACATCACTTAGTGCAATGCACTTAGGACCTAATTATCACTCAGGCAGCATTCCTGCCCAGAGTAAAACTCCCAATCCAATTGAGAAAACAATCTGTCAAACCCAAATGGAGGGACATTTTAAAATCCTGGCTTGTACTATTTAAAAATGTCAATTTCACAAAAGACAATGGCTGAGAAACTTTAGAACTGAGGACAGTATTGGGACAATTTAGTAAAACGTGACTTGTTAATTATTAGATAATAGTAATGTATCAAATCTCCTGAATTTGATCATTGTACTGTGGTTACAAAAAAGAACATCCTTTTCCTAGGAGATACTTTGTGTACTTGTGTGCATAGAAAGATAAAAAGCAAATAAGAAATGTTAACAATGGCTGAATCTTGGTGAAAGGCTCTATGGGAGTTCACAATACTGAACATTCCTGAATGACTGAAATGTTTTAAAGTAAAAAAAAAAAGAGACAGAGAAAATGGTAACATTTAGCTTTATTATAACAAACATTTCCTTGCAAAAAAGATAAATCTAAATGCTTGACTTTGGTGTATCCTTAAAGTGTTAGCCTTCAAATTACCTTAGAAGAAAAATTTGGCCTATTTAATGAAAATGCACAGAAGCTTACAACCACATTTATTATAAAAATATTATCACTTGGAAGTCCCCCTCTTTCCAGATTGAAGGTTTGCTCCGGGGCACTGTTCTTTCTGTTTTCCTCAATTCCCCTGAACATGGCAGGAATCCCAGCTCTCTCAATGCTCTCAGGCCAAGGCATGACGGAGTTCAACCATTAACCCCACCCAGCCCTCCACAGGAATCATGAAGCAGCACGCAGAAGCCGGGCCTATTCTTCCCATTCAGATCGTTCTGGAGCTGGCCCAGCGGGAAAAGGAGGCTCCACAACTCCCTCAGCTCCAGCACCGCCCAGTTTGCCTGTGGAACTTGCACTTCACCTTTTCTTCACAAACTTTTTTCTGGAAGCATTGGGATTTAACCGTCTCCTCCCAGCTCCCAAAGCGTTGTCTCGGACCTGCAGGGTTGCTGACCGGCTGGAGATGTCATTCTCTGCAAAGGGAGATATCCCAGCTACGTAGTCAGGGGCAAACACATCTGTTTTCTGCCGGGCCTTGCGGGAGAGTCGGAGCTGTGGGAAGCGCTGGTCCTCGGTCAGATGAGGGTTGATGGCATATTTGCCCCCTTTGGGAGTGGGTAGTGAATACTGCAAATAAGATGAAGAAAGGCCATTAGAAGGATGGTGATCCATATTCATACACATCCTAAGACAATGAGCATACTCAGTGCCCAGATCTTTGCTTCTAAAACCATTCTCCATAAAGACGACCCAGAGCTGCTTGGGGAAATGGCTGATTCCAGGGCAGGGGTAGTATAAGAAGTCAGATCCTGTTAAATGCAAGTTTACCTGACAGCTCTGGACGCAGGTGGAGGACATCAGTGGAATCTATCGTTTACTGCCTGCTACGTGCTAAGCACGTGACATGCATCTTCCCAAATGATCCTCACCTCACTCACAGATGAAAAACCCAACATGGGTGTGGCTCTGTGGTTGAGCATCAACCCATGCACCAAGAGGTCGCCGGTTCGGTTCCTGGTCAGGGCACATGCCCAGGTGGTGGGCCCGATCCCCAGTGGGGGGCGTGCAGGAGGCGGCCAATTGATGTTCTCTCTCATCGATGTTTCTCTCTCTCTCTCAAAATTAATAAAGAAGAAAAAAACACACAAAAAACCAACATGGCATTTTGACTACACACCCTCAAGCTAAAGACAGAAAAAGTTATATATATAAACACAGAACTCTAGTAAGCAGGTACCATTTTCACCATGGTATATGTTAGCAATTCTGAAGCAATAACATATTTAATGTTGAGCAAATTAATTAGTGAAAGTGGTGCTAATAAGGGTGTCATGAATATGATGAGAGGGGGCTAGAATGAACTCTGTGGTGATGAGGTGAAAATGAGGTTATAAATTCTATTTTTAATAGACATGTACATATTCACCATCCCTGTCCACCATGGGCTGAGAATCAATGACATCCTAAGACAATGAGCATACTCAGTGCCCAGATCTTTGCTTCTAAAACCATTCTCCATAAAGACGACCCACAGCTGCTTGGGGAAATGGCTGATTCCAGGGCAGGGGTAGTATAAGAAGAGCTGGAACATCTTGCTACATCAGAAAGTAAGAAAGTGCTCAAATAATTGGGACAAGTCAAAAGGACACAGATGCCAGCTTGAAGGGCCTCCATGAACATTTTGAGCATCTAAATAAATAACAATGGTGACAGATAACAGCCTACAGACTAAAATAAAAGTCTACAGACCACACTCATATAAATACATTAAGAAAGGAAATTCCTCTTTACAGCAGAATGCCAGGTAATGAATAGAGAAAAACTGATGGGCCCTGGCCAGTGTGGCGCAGTGGAGAAAGTGTTGGCTTGTGCACCGAAGGGTTGAGGGTTCAATTCCTGGTCAAGGGTACATACCTGGGTTGCAGGTTCTATTCCTGGCCCCCAACAGGGCACATGCGGGAAGCAACCAATCAATGTGTTTTTCTCACACCAATGTTTCTCTCTCTCTCTCTCCCCCCGTCCTCCTACTCCCTCCATTCCACTCTTTCTACCAAAAAACAAACAAACAAACCAACCCCCAACAAAACCAATGGAAAAAATTACCAAAAAGGAAAGAACGATGGAATTAGAAAATAACCACTGGGGCAACAACCATCACTGTAAAAACCAATCCAGGTAACTTTAGCCATGAGTTCAAATTTGATGAGAAACAGCCCTGGCCGGTTTGGCTCAGCGGTTAGAGCGTCAGCCTGCGGTCCAGAGAGACCCGGGTTCGGTTCCCGCTAAGGGCACGTACCTCGGTTGCAGTCTGTCCCCAGCCCTGGTTGGGTCGTGCAGGAGGCGGCCACTCGATGTGTCCCTTTCACGTCGATGTTTCTCTCTCTCTCTCTCTCTCTCTTTCTCTCTCTCTCTCTCTCTCCCTCCCACTCTATCTGAACAAAAAATGGAAAAATGTCCTCGGGTGAGGATAAAAAAAAAAAAAAATTCAAATTTGATGAGAAATAGTATTTAGCCCTGGCCAGTTTGGCTCAGCAGTTGGAGCATTGGCCCGCAGACAGGAGAAACCTGGCTTCGGTTCCCGCTAAGCAGCGGTTCTCAACCTGTGGGTCGCGACCCCTTTGGGGGTCAAACAACCCTTTCACAGGGGTCGCCTAAGACATAACAGTAGCAAAATTATAGTTATGAAGTAGCAACGAAAATAATTTTATGGTTGGGGGTCGCCACAACATGAGGAACTGTATTAAAGGGTCGCAGCATTAGGAAGGTTGAGAACCACTGCAAGGGCACGTGCCTCGGTTGCAGTTTGTCCCCGGCTCTGGTTGGGGCTATGTGGGTGGCAGCTGGTCGATGTGTCTCTCTCACATTGATGTTTCTCTCTCTCTTTTCCTCCTCTGTCCCTTCCGCTCTACCTGAAGATAAATGCAAAAATGTCCTCGGGTGAGGATAAAAAAAAAACCAGTATTTACACAGTGTTAGACTATCTTTTCATAAGTTACTTATCACAAATAATAACTTTATAGGAAATTTGTGACAAAATTTGATTATCGTCCTTTGATTAGACAGTAGTATAGCAATGTTAACTTCTTGGTTTTGATAATTATATTGTGGTTACATAAGAAATCCCCTTAGCCCTGGCCAGTTTGGCTCAGTGTTTAGAGCGTCGGCCTGCAGACCAGAGAGGCCCGGTTTTGGTTCCCGCTAAGGGCACGTACCTTGGTTGCAGTTTGTCCCCGGCCCTGGTTGGGGTTGTGTGGGTGGCAACCAGTCGATGTGTCTCTCTCACATTTATGTTTCTCTCTCTCTCTCTCTCTCTTCCTCCTTCTCTCCCTCCCACTCTATCTGAAGATAAATGAAAAAAAAAAAAAAAAAGAAAGAAAAAAGAAATCCCCTTAGCCAGTGATCAAAGTTACTTTTACTTTTACCAGTAAATTGGACAACTGATTATCATTTGCCTCCCTACACGATGCACTGAGAAGGACACATCACCACTTCTGGTGTTCCTGCCAAAAATGCACAGCCTACATCTAACCATGAGGAAATAATAGACAAACCCAAGGGAAGGGACAGTCTACAAAGTAACTTGCCTGTACTCTTCAAAAATGTCAAGGTCATGATAGACCAAAGACTTGAAAAACCAGTTCATTTTAAGAGACTAAATAGACATGACAACTAAATGCAAGGTGTGATCCTACAGTGGATTCTGGACAAAAAACAAAACTCTTTTGCTATAAGGGGAATTTATGGTAAAGTAACGTTAGCTTCTTGATTTTGATAGTTATACTGCGGTTGTGTAAGACAATGTCCTTAGTTCAGGAAATACTACAGTATCTAGGGGCAAAGAATCATCATGCACAATTTACTCTCAGATGGTTTAGGAAACACACACACACACTAGGCCCCCCTTACCCGTGGGGGATACGTTCTAAGATCCCTAGTAGATGCCTGAAACTGTGGATAATACCAAACCCCATATATACTATGCTTTTTCCTATATGTACATATCTGTGATAAAGTTTAATTTATAAATTAGATATTGAATAACTAACATAGAAATAACAATTATAACAATATACTGTAATAAAGGTTATGTGACTGTGGCTTCTCTCCCACATTATCTTACTATACTGTGCTTACCTGTCTTGTGATGATGTGAGATGGCACAATGGTGCTGAGATGAAGTGAGCAGAATGACACAGGCATTGGGTGGTAGTGTTAGGCTACTATAAGGGTTACTTGAAAACAAGCACTGACATACTGCGACAGCTGATCTGATAACTGAGCTGACTAAGCGACTAATGGGTAGGGAGCCTATACAGCATGCTACTCAGAATGGTGCACAATTTATGAATGGTTTATTTCTGGAATTTCCATTTAATATTTTCAGACTGCAGTGGACTGTGGTCAACGGAATCTGCAGTAAGCAAAACTACAGATAAGTGGGGACTACTGTATGAAATAATAGAACAAATGTGGTGGAAGATGAACATTAGGGAAATCTAAGTGAAGGGTAGATGGGAATTAATTTGTACTATTTTTGCAACTTTTCTATACATCTAAAATTATTTCAAAATAGAAAGTTAAAATTCTTCTTGTGCATTAGAGGCAGTCACCACACTTGGAGAACTCAGTGCCAGGTTGGCTACACTCTGAATCATTTGCCTCTTAACCCTTCTCTCTGGATTCTTCAAAACAAATACGCAGCTGTGTATCCAGCCTAGGCTTCTGAAAATTCTGCCCATCCTCAACCACTTGCACAAATCTACCTACCATACTGTAAATGAGCTCCCTCTTTGTGACCCCACGTGCATTGGGCCCTTATCACTTACTGCCTGGAATTACTGGTTCTTTCTCCTTAAACTGCAAACTCCTGAAAGCCTCACATGGAGGCTCTGCTGTGCACTTGCCTTCATCTGCCTTGGTACCTGTATGACAGGCTTTCAGTAACTATTTTGTAGAAACCACAAGAATTTTTTGTCCCCCGTATACTGGTGCTAATGGATCTCGCCTTAGGCCCTGCTGTTAGAGGAGTGAGACACAAGCCACTCACCCGGAGGCCCCGAGGATTCAGCACCTTGGGGTTGCGGGAAAAGTGCATATGCAGGGTGCCGTTGTCGCTGACAGTCACAGACACTTTCTTCAGGGTCTTGTTTCCACAATGTGAACAGAACACGCGGCTCATGTCAGAGGTTGTCCTGGAGACATAAAAGGAGACGCTCTGTACTGGAGCCACAGGCAGCAACCCTGTCCCCGGAACACAAGACTCACAGGACTCAGAGGAGGCGGGAATGACAAGAATGGGGCAAGTCTAAACCGCTACAGACCAAAGCCACCCGGCCTCACACTGACAATATAGGCAAACTGCAGCTGCATTTCTCAGAGACAAAGGGAAACAATACAAGGAACAAGTGTGTTAATATGAAAATCAAGCATATTGGTATATTAATAACGAAACCTCACTGAACTCTGTCAGGCATTAGTCTACAAGTTTCCATCAAAACAATTCTATGAGGTTGCTACTATCTTCAATTTATAGATGGGGAAACCGAGGCAAGGTAAGGTAGCTTGTTCAAGGTGACATAGATTATAAGGGCAGATACACAATCGGGGAGTCTGGCTCCAGAATCAATGCTCTTAACATCACCGTGCTTTCTCAAGGGGCTTATTATTATAGCTCTACATACTTACAGTGTCCCCACATGTGGGCCTGGGCATTAAGCCAGGAGGTGGTTCTGGAGGTGTCAAGAATTTATTAACAAATGATAGAGAAAACACCATAAAAGCTGCTATGGTCGAACAGGTGTGGGTGTTGTGGACAGAACAAGAGGTCTTGCCTCTTTCCTATCCACTAAGACCCAATGGTGGACCTCCCATTTGTGCATTACTTCAAAGCAAATCTCTGGCACCATTCCATCCTTAAACATTTCAGTGCTTATCATCAAACGAGGAGGGCTCTTTGGTCCAGAACCCACACCTTAAATCCTATGCCACTAAGATAACGACTAAAACCGCCTCCTTCAATTTCTCAGGTGCGAGGTCACTGGCCATCTCTGCCGCAGGGGTTTCAGTGCCCTGGTGGGATGAGGTATACATATGAATGAGGTGTACAAGGTAAGGCTCTCCTTAAGGAAGTTTGGAGAAGGGAGAGGAAGAGAGGAGAGTTCAGCAGAGGGCACTGGTCTGATCAGCTACGTACCTGAAACAGCCGTGGCAGCGCAGTATGTAGCTCCGGGCCTCCCGGATCAGCATGCCGTTCACCGCCAGCACGTGCAGCCCCATCTGAAGCAGGACATTCTGCAACCAGTCAGTTAAAGCAGAGATGAACTCAGAGCACAACTCAATTTTCTTTTAATGTCTGTATAATTACAGTTAAAGGAACACCACAAACCCTGGTTGGGCTCCTAAAGAACTTCTACTAAGGAAAAGTAAGCTTAAGATACCTCTCAAGAAGTGCAAACTAGGACAAGGACCCAGATTTATCTCAAGAGCTGGGGTCTGTGCTCATCATTTTGCCATAGTCCCTCATTAGCAATCTCTCTTAACAGAGACATTTATTTTGTCAGAGCAAATATACTCATTTCTGGGCCAGATACCCTCTCTACTTTCTCCAAGTACTTAACTGAGCAAAGAGCATTAGACACACTGAAAGAAAAGCATCAACAGATTATGAATAGTAAACATTAAAAATCACTGAAGAGCACAATCAAAGTTTCTAGAACCATTACACAATAACTCTGTACACACCCACAAACCTCTGAGGGACCACTGCCCATGACAGGTATGACACTAAGCCCAGGGCTAACATGCCGCCCACCCACCTGCATGGCAAAGTCTGTAGTCACACAGCCAACCCGCACATCCTTTGGGATGGTGCACTGTTCAAAATCCCGCTGGATTTGCTTGATGTTGCTGGGGGTTATCCACCCACCACCATCATCACTATCTTCATCCTTCCTTTCTTCAAATCCATTCTCTTCCTTCTCCTCCTCACTTGCTACATCCTCAGCTTCGTCAATCTGAAACATAATAGAATTCACAAACTCCCAGCCCACAGGAACAGCAGGGAGCAGTTCTGTTGTCACCAGGAGGAGATAGTGAATCAGGGCCTTACCAGCAGCTCCTGCAGGTCGCGATCAATATCAGGCAAAGGGTTTCTCCAGAACATGAAGGAACTGAATTCTAGGTCCTCAGGCTCACTGGCTGGGTGTTCATGTTCCACTGTTTCTTGTGGGGGTTTGGGCTGAAGTTAAAATAATAATTTTAAAACCTGAACATTGAGAGGGTTACAGATGAGATATATATGACATACAAGTCAGATTAGACAGGGTAGGACAAACAATACTATTAGTTTAGGTAAACTTGGTTCACTGCCAACAGTCCATTTGTAGAGATATGACTTGCGGCAGAAAGGGCATGATGAACAAGATTTATCTAAGGAATTACCTTTGAGGGGAGATGGAAACCAGAAATGTGTAGAGGAGTTTCGGGGTGCTGAATCGATGAGCTCACTTTAACCTTAAAAAGGAAAAGAAAAAAGTGACAGCCCTAAGCAAAAAAAATAGTTTGAAAATTCAACATGGAAGAGTAATTAAAAGACAAATTATTTTCCCTTGGTTATTGAAGTAAAAGATTTTCAGTGTTTAAAAAAACTGGAACTCTGGCTGGGCAGCTCAATTGGTTAGAGCGCTGTACCAATACACCAAGGTTGTGGGTTCGATCCCAGTCAGGGCACATACAAGAATCAACCAATGAATGCATAAATAAATGGAACAACAAAATCGATGTTTTTTCCTCTAAAATCAATAAATTTTAAAATATAAATATATACAGTCATGTGCTATTTAAAGACAGATATACATTCTGGAAAATGCATCATTAGGCAATTGCATCGTTGTGAAAACATCATGAAGTGCTCTTACACGAACCTGGATGGTCTAGCCTACTCCATACCTAGGCTATATAGCACATAACGTTGTGCATGCGATCCATCATTGACTGAAATGTCGTTATGCAGTGCATAACAATATAAAAAATTATTCAGCCCTGGCCGGTTTGGCTCAGTGGTTAGAGTGTTGGACCGTGGACCAATGAGTCACGAGTTCGATTCCGGTCAAGGGCACGTACCTCGGTTTCGGTTCGTTCCCGGCCCTGATTGGGGTCGTGCGGGACGCAACCAATTGATGTGTCCCTCTCACGTCGATGTTTCTCTCTCTCTCCCTCCCACTCTATCTGAACAAAAATGGAAAAATATCCTCGGGTGAGGATTTAAAAAAAAAGAAAGAATTATTCAGTGATTCCACTACCAAATAACCACTTTGGGGTATTTCCTTTTTTGTCCTTATAAGTAAAGCTGTAACAAACACCATCATCTATAAACTTGGAAGTATCTTTGGTTACATCCTTAGGATAAATGCCTAAGAGTGGAATTGTTCTTAGTGAAAAGACAGGCTGTTTAAAAAAAAAATTTTTTTTTCTTTATTGATTTGAGAGAGAGAGGAAGGGAGAGGGAGAGAGAGATAGACACATCAATGAGAGAGAACATTGACTGGCCGCCTCCTGCATGCCCCTCACTGGGGATTTGGCCCACAACCTGGGCCATGCCCTCACTGGGAATCGAACCGGTGACCTCTTGGCACATGGGTTGATGCTCAACCACTGAGCCACGCCAGCCGGGCAAGACAGGTTGTTTTAAAGCTTCTGATACAAAATACCTAACTCCTGCCCAAAAGGCTGCAGAAAAAGGCAATTTCTAAGATTTATGAATTGGAGGCCAAATGGAAACCCAGCTACCAGTCACAGAGTCAGTGCAACTATTTCATTCACTCCCTTTCCCCCAAAACATTCCAGTGACATGCAGAAGTCTGTATGTTAGGCATCACTTTTTTTAGACTTTCTGGGTTGAAGGACTCTAAACCTAGCTGAAAACAAGCTGAGGGCAGTTCCAACGAGCATAGGAACGTGAGTCCACCATGGTTTTGATGACTTAAGGCAGAAGAGATCAAGCAATTCTTTGTCAATACTATTTGAAATTAGTGTAAGGTTAATTCTTTGACTTCCAAAATCCTCTGGCCTAGAAACAGCCAATAGGGCCCAGGCATAAATCCATTAGTCTCTTCAACTTTGCCAAGGTGGGGAGCCCCTAAAAGCACAACAGGAACCCAGAATTCTGAAGGTATCAGGGGTTAAAAAAAAAAAAAAAAAAAAAAAGCAAGCATTTAGTGTTCTTGCTTCTGGAAAGAATTCTTTCTAGTTAAAAAAAAAATAGTGAGAATGCAGTTGATTTTTACTCTTTCTGCATTTTTCAAATTTTACTAACCTTCCCAAGAACCTACAGATTAAAGACTTACACTCATTTGCTAACTGCAATGTATGACCCTTCCTTGGATCCTGATCCAGACAAATATTTTTAAAATTTTATAAAATTGGGAAACATGAACACTAACTGGTTATTTGACAATATTAGGGAATTATTATTAGTATTATATAGGTATAATAATGGTTTTGTGGTTACTTTTGAAGAGACACATCAAGAAACATATATCAGTGAAATATGATGTCTAAGTTCAAAATGGCTGGGGGGGTGGTGGTCAGTAGAGATGAAAACAGATCATAAGTTGATAACTGTGGAAGCAGAATGATGGGGACCCTGGGTCCATTATACCATTGCCTCTACTTTTGTAAATCTGATACTCCCCATAATAAAAAGGTTAAAACAAATAAAACCAACAATCCTCCCAACTTACCTTTTCTGGTTCTTGTTTTAAGTGTGACACCCCAACAAACTCTGCTTCCAACTGGTAGGTAAGTGCCAATACTTGGATATCTGTGGCAGAGAGGCTGGGATAGTCTCCAGTTTTCTTTGAAAACTCAGTCACTGTAAACAAAAGATTCTCAACTTCATTTAGAGGCAAAAAGTCATATGATCTTAAATAACTATAATGAAAGTATGAAAAGACTTAGGATCAACATGCCAAAGAAAACCTCTTAACACTATCAACTATTTCCTCATCTTTTTCTAATCATAGCTGACATTTGTATTCTCTACCACAAGATTCACGCCAGTTATGTTTACTGTGATATCCTTACAGAGTAGAGATGAAGGAACGGGAGAACAAAGTTAACAGAAAGTCATTCAAATTTAGCATATTTGCAAGTGATAAGTTATTTATTTAAGTTTGGAATTAAGTCAGAATAGAAGGTCTCTACTCTCCCAGTTCTAAAATTCTTTGATTTTTTTTTCAAATATGTTTTTATTGATTTTTTTTTTTTTAGAGAGAGAGAGAGAGAGAGAAACATCGATGTGAGAAATGTTGATTGGCTGCCTCCTGCACGCCCCCTACTGGGAATCCAGGCCTCAACCCAGCCATGTGCCCTAACTAGGAATCGAACCAAGACATCTCAAGTCCATCAAGCCATACCAGCCAGGCTAAAATTCTTTGATTTTTAATAATTCAGATTAATAGAACAGATTACCAGATTCCAAAATGGGATAGAAAGTTAATCCAACCAATAACTGTTGCAGTCTATGATGAAACAAAAATTATTGGTTGCTTTGTAAGAAATATTGGACAATTTTTGTGCATTAAAAACAAACAACCCTCCCATGTTTAGCCCATAGGAAACGCCAGCTGTTACTATTGTTATTCTCCTGCGACATCAACAATAAACATGCAAAATACAATTTTGTAACACATGAACAGAAAGATGTCTTGTGCTACAATGCCACATAGAACAGTAGCTCACATTCCCTAAAAAGCAGATCTTAATTAACAGCAATTTCATTGGGCACTTACTATGTATCAGGCACTGTGCTAAAAGCTTTTCGTTTTATCCTTCAACCAAATCCTATTAAGTACTATTAGTATTTCCTCAAAAAAATTAAGTAACTTGTCAAAGATCTCACAGTAAGTTGGTGGAGAAAGCTACAGAACTCACAAGCTAATAGTGTAGCGAACAAAATCTCCACTATCAGCCTCTAAACCCTAAATACACTTCCAGTCACCTAGGAACGTTCCTGGGCATCATCACCTTGATCCCTAAGAAGAGAACAATGTTAATTCCTAAGCCAAGTGATAATTGTTTGGTTTTCTTTCAGGACTAACATAAAGCCAAAAGCCATCTTTTTTTTTCTAATTTGAGGCTGGCCTCCATATCCAAAACAATTATCACTCTGATCTACTGAAAAGAAATAGGCAGAAGTAAGAAATCTGAGTTCTTCTGTTTTTAATCCAAACAAATTAACTGAATGCTTGCAAAGCGCTTGACAGTATGTTGAGTGACCAAGTCCTCATTTAATGGTCCCAGCAACCTCTGAGGTAGGCACTATTATTACTCCCTATTTACAGATGAGGCAATGAAGCTTATAAAGTCTGAGTGATACACCGAGGGGTACAGCCCGGCTGACTTCCGACTCAGGAAGCTTCTTTCGTTCCACGATCTCCTCAGAATGTGAAGTTTCTAAATCAACTGCTGATAAATTTGGCAGACCCCAACTCGCATCAGAGCCGGTCCCCCCTGGGAGCCAGCTTCGCCATCAACACTGGGGCAGAGGAACTCACCCAGCCGCACGTATTCCGGGAAAGGCTCTTTGAAACGCAGCTCGTAGGGCAGGACGGCGAGTCGCCTGCGCGTGGCCTTGTCTCGAATCTCGCTGACCACATCCCGAATGGTGTAGATGTTCTTCCCGATGTCCTGCACAGAGACCAGCCCAGCTCATCCCACCCACCCGATCTCGCGCGCTCCTGCACCGGACGCCAGCCCAGACCCTGCTCCTCTCCACCCGAGCTCCCTGTACCTGCAGAGCCGCGTCCCGCAGGAAAGCCCCGGCATCCGCCACAACGTGCTCCACGGGCGCCATCTTGGCTAAACAAGCCCGGAATGCGCTTGCGCCCGCCGCTACGTCCCACTCTGCGCCTCTGGGAGCCGGGAGGAGCACCGGCAACTTAGCGACGCCTCCTGGCGGCCGCGGCCGCATCGCCCAGCTCAGGCTACATGTGCGCATGCGCGCTGCGCCGGCAGCCCACCCAGCGGTCAAACCTTGTGAGGGGGTACCTAAGGGAATATGCGTCAGCGTCCAAGCCTTAGCGCGGTTCCTTTTTAACCGTTAAATGTAAAACCTGTATATATTATCATTGTTAAAAGTCAGTCAATATAGATAACCCAATTTAATGATCACAAGCCTATAAGATAGGTACTATTTTACAGTCACAGGATAGCTAGTCAAGACAGTCATCATGGCTAGTAAGTGGTTGTAACAAGATTAACACCCAGAGAAAACCACTGGGAGCCACTTTCCTAACCATTATGCATAGCAGTGATTTTCAACCTGTTTTATCTCATGGCACAAACAAATTACTAAAATTCTGCAGCACACCAAAAGATATATTTTTTTGCCCATCTGACAAAAAAATAAATAGGTATAATTTTTATTCATGCACACCAGATGGCTATTATTGTGTTGGCCGTTGTCATTTCTTTAATTTGACAATCTAAGGGAAAAGAGGTCAGTGCCCCTGACTAAATAGTCATGCATTACATGTTCTAAAATGTCTTTTGGCCCTGTGGTGTGGCTCAGTGTTTCAATGTTGACCCCATGCACCAAGAAGTCAGTGGTTCAATTCCTGGTCAGGGCACATGCCCAAGTTGTGGGCCAAATCCCCAGTGGGGGGCATGCAAGAGGCAGCCAATCGATGTTCTCTCTCATCGATGTTTCTATCTATCTCCCTTCCTCTCTCTCTCAAATCAATAAAGAAAAATAAACAAATAAATAAAAAGTCTTTCGGGCCCTGGCCGGTTTAGCTCAGTGGTTAGAGCATCAGCCTGAGGACCAAAGAGTCTCGGGTTTGATTCCAGTCAAGGGCACATACCTCAGCTGCAGTTTGTCCCCAGCCCTGGTCAGGGTTGTGCGGAAGGCAACCAGTCAATGTGTCCCTCTCACGTTGATGTTTCTCTCTCTCTTTCTCTCTCTCCCTCCCTCCCACTCTATCTGAAGATAAATAGACAAATATCCTCAGGTGAGGATTAAAAAAGTGTGCTAAGGCACACTGAAAATTGCTGTGCTATAGCAACCGCTGCTTATGTACCCCACTTCATTTTGAATAACTTGGGGCCAAGGATCTATATGTCTTATTTACCTTAATATTCTTGCACCACTTCCCTAAGCAAGGCACATTATATGCTAGCAAATAATTCATTGCTGAATCGAAACTGAGGGTATGGGATGATTTCTGTATTCCCTTTCAAACCTGAGTTGAGATTCCATCATTTTGAGATCTGGCCTATTACAAATTTATGCTGGTTAATTTTGGCTGAATGTTAGTTGAGTTTTCAGTTACCAGTCTTCAGTGATGTTGGGTTATTCCAAACCTTCTTTGTCAAGGTTCAGTTCAATCTTACCCTTTGATTATAACGTATGCGTTCTACTTCCAAAAATCCTCCAGTGCCCTTCAGCTATTGCCAAAATCCTTTTTCCTTCCCCAGGTATCTATTTCAACCATTCTTACCCTCTTCAACCTCCAGAGCCACTGCCCTACCTGCCCTGTCTGATGAAGTCTTTTTCTAATTTTCCAGTTCATCACATCAAATTTTTTGGGTTTTATTTCTTGCCTTTTCAGTTTCTCTGTAGAATTTGGCATTGCTGACCATCTCCTTTTCCTGGACTGTCTCTCCTTCCCTGACTTTAGTGATACTTCACAATCCTGGTGCCCCTGCCTCCCTAATGACTGTTCACCCTCCCTACTGGTCTCTCTTTTTCTGCCTTGCAAATGGGACACTATCCATAGAACCGTCTTGGCCCCTTTGTCTAAGTTCTCTCCTTCAGCAATACAACTTATCCTCAAGGTTTCAGCTATCCCATTATAGGAATGCCTCCCAAATCTTTAGGTCCAATCCCTGTTTATTCCCCAGACTATCCTTCTGGGCACATCTGTGGGAAAGCTTTTGGCATCTTCAGGAGGAAGGTTACGACTGAAATAATTACCTCTCACACCCTAGCTTAAGCTTCACTTGTTAGAGTTTCAATTTTTACTAAAGGCATTGCCAACAAAGGCATTCAAGGTAAGAATCTCTGAGTCATCTTCATTTCCACCCTCACTCTCAACCTGCATTCCTCTTGCTTCTGAAATGTTTGTGGTGCCTGGGTCCCCTCTACACTCATTCCTGTTACTCTAATCAAGTTCTTACCTCATGCCTAAAAAATGAAATCCACTCATTCCTGTCTCTAATTTTTCTTTCTTCAATTGATTGCTCCTGTTGCCTAAAAAGGGAGGGCGGAACTTGACTTCATAATAAAAGAGGTTTATTGAAATTGGCAGTGAAAATTCTGTAAACCTTATTATGATGAAGAAGAATGATCTAGATCAGCAGTTTTCAAACTTAAGTGTGCACCAGAATCACCTGGAGAGCTTGCAAACATAGATTGATGGTTCTCACCCTCAGTTTCTGATTCAGTAGGTCTGGGCAGAGCCTGAAATTTTGCATTTTTAAGTTCCAGGTGTGTCCTGGGGGACACACTTGAGAACCACTGATTAGGGAAACAGGAAAAGAATGATTAGGCTTTCAGCCTTTTTATCTTCTAGTAAACACTAAGAATATTTATTAATATACAGGCATACCTTGGAGATATTGTGTGTCAGTTGTTCCAGAACGCTGGAATAAAGAGTATTATAATAAAGTGTCATACTTTTTTTTGCTAGTGGAGGGTCTTGCCTTTAATTTGTAAAAAATGTAACACATTGCAGCGCAACAAAGTGAAGTGTAATAAATTAGTATGCCTGTAAAAGGAGACACTTTGTAGCTTTTATTATTTTTTAGAGTATTTTAATCTCTTTTCTGTTTCCCTATAACATTAGTCTCCAACCCCTTCTAAAGCCTTATAAGGACTTTCACTTATTTAACAAATATGTATTGACAGCTCATTTATACCACCATGGGTTGGGTGATATAATAGCTATGAACAAAGTGATATTTTGTGTAGTGACTAAAGACACCTTCAGAGTTTATGACTTTGGAGTCAGATCTTGAAAGAGAGTAGGGCAAAGGCATCAAAGTACGAAAGTCCAAGGGGGGCTCTGGACGGATAGCTCAGTTGGCGAAGAGCGTTGTCCCAATTCGCCAAGGTTGCCAGTTCAATCTCTGGTCAGGGCACATACACGAAACAACGAACGGCCTGGCCGGGGTGGCTCAGGGGTTGAGTGTTGACCCCTGCACCAAGAGGTCGCTGGTTCGATTCCTGGTCAGGGCACATGCCCAGGTTGTGGGCCTGATCCCCAGTGGGGGGCATGCTGGAGGTGGCCAATCGATGTTCTCTCATCGATGGTTCTCTGTCTCTCTCCCTCCTTTCCTCTGTCTCTCTAATATATCAATAAAGAAAAAATTTTTTTAAAAAAAGAAACAACCAACGAATACAGAAATAAGTGGAACAACAAATTCACGTTTCTTTCTCTCTCTCCTTACTCACTCTCTAAAAAAATCAATAAATAAAATTAAAAACAGGAAAGAAAATCTATAGGGGTGTTCAGGGAATTGAGAGCAATGCCTGTTGTAGCACAGGGTGACTGGGGACAGGGTCTCTCAGAGGTGAAATGAGCTCTGAAACCTTCACTTTCTTGAAGCTCCTGTTTTTTTGCCAAGTGAAGAAATTTCAAACACTATTAGGAAAATTGTGGTCACTTTAAGTTTACATGAACAACACTTTCAAACACATGTAGGAGGACAATGTGTAACTCATTAGGAAATAATATCAACTTCTACATGTGAGGCCCTTTAGCAAAGAGAAGGCATTGCTTGCCTGTCAGTGAAGATGTGAGTTAATTTCCAGGACCCGAAAATGTAGAGGTTATGAGACCATAGCTTACGAGACCAGATGCCCTGATCGGGAATCGAACCCGCCACCTTTTGGTGTAGCGCAAGATGCTCCAACCAGCTGAACCACACCGACCAGGGCAATAAATATTTGATGACTTGATTGGATGGCTTCCTCTCACCTGTACAGTGGGGCTAATAATAGGCCCGCCTCCGGGGTTGATGGGAGGAGTATATGAAGCGACTGGCACTTGTGAGTCCTCAATTAATTTGATTGCTCGGGAGCCATCCAGCGAGTGGAAAACGCTTCCACTTGTAAACATACAAAGGCTAAAAAAGCCTTCTCCTGGCCAAAGGATCTCAGGCCGGGCCTAGGTTGCCTACACCTGCGGGTCCGGCCAGCCTCTTCCGGGTCAGGTGACCGCGAGCAGCCACGTGACCCGGCCCGAGTACAGGCGGTGGAAGACGGAAGTGGGAGAGGAGTTGGGCGCCGCTTCTGTGGCCGCGGCAGGTAGCGAGCGCGAGCACGGGGCTGTGGCGGGCACGGGGGGTGCGGCGGGCGGGCGGGGGTGCGGGGAGGGCCTGGGGAGCGGGCGGCTCGCGGTGGACGGGGGGCGGTGCGGCCCGGGCGCCGGGGGGCGGTGGCTTCCTGTGGGAGGGGCCTGGCTCGGCGGTTCCGGCCTCCGAGGAGGGGTGTCCCGGCTCCCGCCCTGGAGGGGTGGGCGCGCCGCGGGCTGTGCGCGGGGGCTGCTCCGGGGTGGGCGCGGAGGCAGCCCGGGCTGCGGCGGCGGGCAGCGAGTCCTTCCGGAAGGGGAATGGAGCTTAGGTGCCAGGGATGCGGAGGGGTGACCTTTGTGGAAGGGTCGGTACAGGAGGAAGGGGGCGCCTTAGAATGGGCATATGCCATGGAAGGGAAGACGAAGAAATCAAGAAGATGCTGCCTGAACCCCAGCGGAGAGTCTCTCTCTTTTTTTCTAATTTGGAAATCATTGTTACCCGATACTTTGATTTCGGTCCCATTTAGTTTTTAAACTTCAGGAAGGAGCACAGAATCTTCTCTTGCTTTCGTCACACCCACTTAGTCCTGCTTGGGTAGGGTTTGCACTTTTTGGGAACCTAGCCTTTCAGATCATTTTCCTTTGAGATTTTTCCCAGGTCCCATCCACTTGTAAGCTGAAAAAAAGTGTGGGCACTTTGGCCATAAGATGGCTTTTAACCTAAACTGTTGAGGACGACGTAGCTCATCGTTACCTCAGCAACACAGCAACTGCCGAAACCTTGGACAGTGTCTACTTACACTGCTTTATGACTTTTCCTTTCTTCAGTTTAAATTATTCAGCTTCCCTTACCATGTGACTGCTTATCTTGACACACTGTAACTAGGTAGGGTGACTACAAGGTCTGTGTTGTGCTCCTTAGAACTGTGACCTGGATCATGATTTTAAGATTAGTTACCTTTGTGAAAAGCTATTCATCCTCTTTTTCTTTGTGTTTATTAACATTTGCAGCAGTGAAATGAATTTCATGGTTGCGATATAACTGGAGTGAATGAATGTTCAAACTGGACATTCACAGGAGTCAGCATCATTGAACCCAAAATGTTAAAGTAGAGAAAAGAAAGTATCTTGCTAATGTATTATGAGTTAAAGTTTTTGGAGTATTTGATAAACATTTAAAATTGAAATTTGTAGCAGTTCTGTGAGTTAGGTTGGGAAAATGTTATTCTCATGTCACAGTGAACAAGCAGAACTAAGAGAGGTGACTTGATTTTTTAAAATAATTTATTGCTGTTTCTTGTTTGCTGGTCTCTTTCTCCTTGCTATACTGCTAATCCCTCAAGGGCAGGAGTCATATCTTATTTGGCTTATTTGGCTACTAGCCTGTTGTCTGGCATGTTGTGGGCACTTGGTAAGTGTTTGGTGAATAAACAAATTTCTGAAGGTCACAACACTAAAAGTTGAGGACAAAGGATTTGAACCTGAGTCCTAGCTCTTCTCTTGTCAGACTTGCCAGTTTCTGTGTTATTGGTCCATATGAATACGATAGGCCTGGGAAAAAGGCTTGGATGGCCTTCTCAGTCTCTTTTACTTACTGACTGCTTTCCCATTTACAGAGGACTTATATCAACATCTCTTAATTTTCACCATGGTCCTGTGAAGGTCGATATTGTCCTTGTTCTGCAGGTAAAGAAACTGAGGCTTAGCAAAGTCCTTGCTTTAGAGTCCAGAGCTAGTGAATGACTTACCAGGGACCCAAGCCCAGGCCTTTTATCCTTAGACCCAAACTTTTCCATTCATAGAAGCAATATAAAGTTTTATTTTAAAGTATTTTTTCAAGTATAAAATTATGACATTTTAAGGAAAACATAGTATATAGATTGCAGCACAAATTATGAATGTAGAATGCAATTAAAGTCCAGAAAACTCTGTACTATACCACAGCTGCCTCTTCCTGGGAAAACATTCTTTCATTCAATAAATATTTGTAAGTGCCTACTCTATGCCAGGCATTGTTCTAGAGTTAAGCTGTCCGGTATGGTGGCCATTAGCCACATGGGGCTGTCTAGCACTGTAGATATGCTATGAGTATAAAATACATACCTGAGCCCTGGCCGGTGTGGCTCAGTTGGTTGAGAGTCATCCCATGCACCAAGAGGTCGCTGGTTCAATTCCTGGTCAGGCTTGATCCCCAGTACGGGACATGCAGTAGGCGGCTGATCGGTGTTTCTCCCTCTCCCTTTCTCTCTCTCTAAAAATCGATAAAAACATATTTAAAAAAATACACACCTGATTTTGAGTACTTAGAATAAAAAGATAACATATCTGATTAATATTTTTATATTATAATAAATATAATAATATAATATAATAAATATTAATACAATGTGAATATATTCTCTAAATGATACTTTAAGTTTTCTGGGTTAAGCACAGTATAATTGAAATTAAATTCACTTTTTTTTTTATTTTTAGAGAGAGAGGAAGGGAGAGGGAGAGAGAGAGAGAAACATTGACGTGAGAGTGATACATCCATCGGTTGCCTTCATGCCCCCTACTGGAAATCAAGCCCACAACCTGGGCGTGTGACCTGACCGGGAATTGAACTGGCAACCTTTCGGCACACAGGACGTTGCCCAACCAACTGAGCTACACCGGCCAGGGCCACTTGCTTTTTTTTTTTTTTTTTCCAGTTTTTAAAATGTGTTTCCTAGAAAATTAAAAATTATATTAGTGCTGTTCTGAACACCAGGTATACAGTACACAAGAAAAGCAAAAATCCCTGCCCTTTGGATATTAAATTTTAGTGGGGATAGGAACATTGGCAAAACAACCAAGTAAAATGCATATATTATAATAAAGCAGGGAAGCAGGATGTGGAATGTTGGCTGGGGTTGCAGTTTTGAGTTTGGGTCCTCAGAGAAGCCTTCCTGAGAAGGTGCGGTTGGGTGAAGATCTGAAAAGGGTAAGGGAAAGAGCTGTGTGGCTGAATGGGGACATAGTGGTCCAGGCAGAGGGAACAGCAAATTCAACAGCCCTAAAGAAGAAAGAGCACCCCTGGCGGGTTTGTGGACCAGTCAGGAGGCCCCTGGCTGGAGGGATGTGAGCAAGGAGAGATGCGAGCAAGGAGAGATGTGGAGGATGAAGTCAGAGAGGTGTTGAGGGTGAGGGGAGAGATGGGCAGGTCTAGCAGGCCATTGTAAAGATGATGATTTTCATTCAGAGTTAGTTGGTGCCATTGGAGGCTTTTGAGCTGTGGATTGGACACGATCCAACCTGCCTTTTAACAGGCTCAGTCTGGATGCCGTATGGGGAAAGAATAGAGAGGAGGAACAAGGCTAGAAGCAGGGAGACATGCTCACAGGCCATTGCCATGTTCCAGGTGAAGGCTGGACCAGTTGGTAGTGATGGAGGTGGTGAGGAGAGGTTGGGCCCTGGGTATATTTTGAAGTCCAAGTCAGCAGGGTTTGTGGATGTGAGATGTGAGGAAGAAGGGAGTCAAGGGTGACTCCACACTCTTTGGCATGAATAACTAGAAGAATGGAGTTGTCATTAACTGAAATGGGAAAGACTGTAGGAGGAACAGGGTTGGGGCTCAGTTTTGTTCACATTGGTTGTGAAATGCCCATAGAAATGCAAGTGGCAGTGTTGTGGACAGTTAGGGAAGTCTGGAGACGGCCGGGCTGGAGGCGCACACATGGAAGCAGTTAGCATGAGGACAGTATTTAGAGTTAAGAGACCAGCGAAGTCACTATGGAGTAGTATGGGTACATATCCAAGGAGTGCTTCTTGTTGGAAGTTAAATTTTGAAATAAAATCTCAGTTTACACTATTATACGAGTAGGTATTTTAAGTATAGCAAAGCATTGTATTATATCTCAGGGAACTTGGTTTTCCCTCCTTTTCACTTTTCATTTAAAGACACTTTTGAAAACTGCGAGCTAATGGGTTTCTTTTTTCTTGAGGATGCTACTCTTCCAAGTGTGCTTCTTTGTAGTGCTGCTGAAATCAGTTTGAGTGCCAGTTTCTGGAATTAGTCTGGCTTTCTGGATTGGCAGCCAATTTAGAGACTTCCAAGAAGGATAGGAAAGAGACAGTGTGGAAGGATGGGTAATGGGTTTTTGATGTTTAAAATATTGGTTTTACCTAACATGTATGGAATGCATGTGTTTGTCAGGCATCCTATTTTTTTTAATCCTCACCCGAGGACATTTTTGCATTTATCTTCAGATAGAGTGGGAGGGAGAGAGGGGGGAAGAGAGAGAGAGAAACATCGACATGAGAGAGAGACATCAACTGGCTGCACCCGCACGACCTCACCTGGGGCCGGGGACAAACTGCAACCCAGGTATGTGCCCTTAGTGTGAAACGAACCTGGGACTCTCCGGTCTGTGGGCCAACGCTCTAACTGCTGAGCCAAACCAGCTGGGGCTGGCATCCCATTGTTTTATAGATTTGAAGCAAACAGAAACTCTGTAAGGCAAAGTGACCCACATGAGGTCATGTAGCTAAGACATGGAAGAGCTGGGATTTGAATCTCAGTCTTCTGAGTCCAGCTTCCAAGACATGCAGTAATGGGGCATGAACATACACTCCCAGGGAATCAAATCAGTGAGCTGCTTTTGAGTGATTTTGAGTCACTTCAGAGTTTTATAGACTCTGGAATTTCTGTGAGGTAGGAAGAAATGGGAAGATCTTGTTTCCCTTAAAAAGAATCAACTGAGCCCTGGCCAGTTTGGCTCAGCGGTTAGAGCGTCGGCCTGCGGTACAGAGAGACCTGGGTTTGGTTCCCGCTGGGGGCGTGTACCTCGGTTGCAGTTTGTCCCCAGCCCTGGTTGGTCGTGCGGGTGGCAGCCACTCGATGTGTCCCTTTTGCGTCGATGTTTCTCTCTCTCTCTCTCTCTCTGTCTCTCTGTCTCTCTCTCTTACTTTCTCTCTCTCCCACTCTATCTGAACAAAAAATGGAAAAATGTCCTCAGGTGAGAAAAAAAAAAAAAAAAAAAGAATCAACTGAGCACCAAGAGGTCACCGGTTCGATTCCCGGTCAGGGCACATGCCCAGGTTGTGGGTCCAATCCCCAGTGGGGGGCATGTAGGAGACGGCCAGTCGATGTTCTCTCTCATCAATGTTTCTATCTCTCTCTCCCTCTCTCCCTCTCACTTCCTCCCTCTCTAAAAATCAATAAAGGTAAAAAATTAAAAAAACAAAGAATCAACTGAATCTTTTTTAGAAGGTTGCAGTCCCCTGCTCCTGCCCCTTCCCACCTACAAGCTTAAAAACAAACATTGCATGATTTAAGTCAAGTGTTAATACCTACTTCTTGGAAAATACCGGATACCAAGACTTGGCAGTCCTGACCTGGGACAGGTCCTCTTCCTCTGTATCATCCATGTTTTTTGCTTCCTGTTTTGTTGTGAGATCTGCTTTCCAGTCTGTTTTATTATTAACCTGTAATTCCACTGTGCTCCCCCCACCTCTCTCTTTTTATGCACTTGGTCTTTGTATGGATGTCATTTGGCAAAGTTCAGTTCTGTTTGATTGTTTTTCAATATGGGCCTTTGGAGAGTGGAAGGTAACCAGCTCAATGCTGGATGAAAGAAAGAGGCCAAGAAAGAAGCGTAAGTGTTGGAAAGAATTGGGAAGGCATGAGAATGTGAAGGAAAGGAGGAGTCTTTTGAACAGACCCTTCTCTTCCACCTCTTTCAAGAAGTGGATGCTGGGTGGATCTGTAGTTATAAACGAGAAGCTCTGCCTGTTTCTACAGCTGGCTATTAAAAATGAAATCTTGTTGCTGGCGAGTAGTTTTGGTCTTACCAGGCTCATCTGCTACACAGGCCCTTTCATTTCCAGATCAGTGTTCAGTGGTTTCTTGACTCAAAGCTGGGTCAAGAATTACAGGAGTCCCAGAGCCTAGAATTACAGCATCAAGAAGAACTAGTTTAGCTTGTCATTAATAACCAAAGAGCACCTACTGTATGCTGGCTGCTTTACCTGAACTCATTTAATCCCTACAGTAAGCATATAAGGTATTATTATTTAGGCTCATTTCAGAGATGAGGAATTGAGTTTTAGACAGGGTATATTGCTTGTCCAATATTACTCAAAGGCTAATGAGTGTTTAAACCTATTTGCCTATACAAGATTGACTGGTCTAAAAGGTTCTTGCTTAAGTTGGGTAGTAAGAATGACTAGATGCTTTAGATATTGCAAGAGGTATCTGCTGTGTGGTTGCTTTCTCTTGCCAAAACCTCTTTGAGGATTTATTAATGGTGTGTGTGTGGGGGGGTGTGGGGGGGTGGGGGATGGGGGGTGGTGGAGGCGTCCCTTAAAACAAGCTATCTGAGCTTTCAGAGGGCAGAGGCCCCATGTCATTTACCTTTGTATTCGTGAGCCTTGCACAGACTGGTATCTATGAGCATTTGTTGAAAGACCAAACCCTGGCTCAGGACTGGACAGGGTGAATAAAAGGGGCCAGGAAAGGGCACAATCAGAATGCTGGCTGCTTGCCTGTTGAAGGTGTCCATGGCTGTTATAGTCCCCTGGCTTCAAGAATCAACCCAGCCCAAACAAAAGGTGGTATATCCATACAATGGAATATTATTCAGCCATAAAAAGGAATGAAGTACTGATACATGCTACGACATGAGTGAACCTTGAATACATTGTGCTCACTGAAAGAAGCCAGACACAAAGACCATATATTGTATGATTCCATTTACTTGAAATGTCCAGAATGGGCAGATTCATAGATACAGAAATCAGATTAGTGGTTATTAGGGGTTAGGGGTCAGAGAGGAATGAAGAGTGATTGTTGATGGGAATAGGGTTTTCTTTTGGGATGATAAGAATGTTCTGGAGTTAGATAATACTAATGGTTGCACAACTCTGTGAATATACTAAAACCCACCGAATTATATGCTTTAAAAGGGTGAATTTATGGTATGAGAATTGTATTTTATTTATTTTTTCATTATTGATATTAGAGAGAGAGAGGAAGAGAAAGTTAGAAACATCGATGAGAGAGAACATCGATTGGCTGCCTCCCGCATGGCCCCACTGGGAATTGGGCCTACAACCTTGGCATGTGCCCTGACCGGGAATTGAACCGGGAACCTCTTGATTCATGGGTTGATGCTCAACCACTGAGCCACACTGGCCGGGCAGAGAATTATATTTTAATAATAATAAAAATAAAGACAACCAATCCTGTTTTGAATGCACCTTCTGTGTTCTGTGGAGGTCAAGTTAAGGTTTTAGTGTGGGCAACAGCAGCCCTTATCCTCCATCTCTGGTGCCAGGGCGCCGCATTTACTCAGCCTCCTCTGATGTTCCCAGTTGAATGTGATGAAAGATGTTCTTCCTGCTTTTTTGATCTCAGGTATTTCAAGTATTTTAACCAAAAAGGACAATGATAGATCTTTACTGGCTTTTGGATGTATCTGGAAATTCTGAACCAGTAGGTGGAAACTTGACCCGCTTTATTTGGCTAATGAGAAGGACTCAGCAATTAACTATACAAGCTAATAATTTCTTCTCTTTTTAACAGCCAGTAGATGATAGGCAAAGAAAGATGACCTTCTTTTTTCTTCTGAGTTTCTTATTTAAAATTAAAGGTGTAAGAGCTCTCTTTGTTCCCTTCAGGGCAGAGCTGATAACCCCCGGAGGCTGGTAGTTCAGATTGTACTACAGTCTAACTCTGAGGCGGAGGGCAGCTTCCCTGTTGGTTGTGAGTCCAGTGGTGCAGGGCCTGGGGGCATGCCTACAGCACAGTAGGGAAAAGGAAAAACTCAGAGGAGGAAGGGCCTAGCAAAGTGGAAAAGGAAAGGGAGGCAAAAGGAGAAGGAAGGTGGTGAAGACCAGGGAAAGGCTGCCTGTTATTCTGTTGCCCTTGCTTCATTCTGTTACTTGTCATTGAAATAGATACATTACTTTCAAATTCTCAAAAGCTAATTAGTTGTTGTGTTAGTAGTGGCATCAACAAATTGTTTTGAAATAGAGTGTGAAAAATACTTTTTTAAAATAAGGAAAACATACTGATATGTTTAGGATTCTGTTTTGTATTGCAATCACAACTAAGAAACAATTTCCCCAAGACCATGCCCTCTGTGACTGCAGAGTTACTTCTTTTTTTTTCTTTTAATTGCTTTAAATGTATTATTTTTTATTGCTTCCAATGTATTTTTTTTTTTTTTTTTGCTTTAAATGTACAGAGTTATTTCTTCCTTTTCTTTTTTTTAATCCTCACCCGAGGATATTTTTTGTATTTATCTTCAGATAGAGCAGGAGGGACAGAGAGGGGAAGAGAGAGAGAGAACTACTGATGTGAGAGAGACACATGGATTGATTGCCACCCACATGACCCCAACTGGGGCCGGGGACAAACTGCAACCGAGATGCATGCCCTTAGCGGGAACCAACCTGAGACTCTCTGGTCTGCGGGCTGATGCTCTAACTGCTGAGCCAAACTGGCCAGGGCTACAGAGTTATTTCTTAAGGAAGTTACTGAGGGGCCTGGATCCAGGTGGATGTGGGAGATGTGCCGAAGACTTCTAGCTTCAGCCTGATGTCAGTTGAAATTCAAATCTTCTAAAGCAGTGGTTCTCAACCTTCCTAATGCCGCTACCCTTTAATACAGTTCCTCATGTTGTGGTGACCCCCAACCATAAAATTATTTTTGTTGCTACTTCATAACTATAATTTTGCTACTGTTATGTCTTAGGCGACCCCTGTGAAAGGATCATTCGACCCCCAAAGGGGTCGCGACCCACAGGTTGAGAACTGCTGTCTAAAGCCTTTGTTATTAATTGTATTATTTTTTCTATTCCTAATCTGTGGAACAAATTGACACAAACTTGAAATTTATTCTTTCATAGTTCTGGAGAACAGAAATCAAAGTGTCAACAGGGCCATTATCCCTCCAGGCTCTAGGAGAGAAAGAATCCTTTGCTTCTTCTGGGGGTCCAGGCATTGCTTGGCTTGGGGTTGCACGACTCCAGTCTCTGCTTTAGTCTTCACGTGGCCTCCTCCCCTGTGTCTCTGTAAAGACGCTGGGCCCACCCTGAATCCAGGGTGATCTCGTTCACGATCTTTAACTTAATTACATCTGCAAAGACCCTTTTGCCAAATAAGGTCACATTCGTAGGTTCCAGGGAGGTTAGCACTTAGATATATATTTTTTTTGTGTGTGTAGGGGGGCACAGTTCAACCCAGTACACTAATTGAATGTATGTGGGGTGTTCTTATTAAAATTAATAAGGACATCATCCTATGACCTGATTCGAAGAGAATCCTTTTCCTTTCCTGAATTTCAATTTTATTTATGCACAAAATAATACATGCACGTAGTGAAAAAAGTCAAATAGCAATGTAAGACTTATAATGCGCCAGCAGTTCCTTGCCTCACCTCATTTTATTCTTGATTCTTATTCCATGGAATCAATGACTGTTAACTCTTAGGTCTCTTCTGGTACTGATTTCTACATTTC
The DNA here is from genome assembly GCA_030848825.1 of Tadarida brasiliensis. Lineage (NCBI taxonomy): Eukaryota > Metazoa > Chordata > Mammalia > Chiroptera > Molossidae > Tadarida > Tadarida brasiliensis. The sequence goes on along the minus strand of CM061276.1, from coordinate 33,239,263 downwards.
TAATGTTATACGTATACTGTTCTTCTACTGTTATTTCTTAGCTTCTCAGTTTTACCTGTTGTCTTTTAACCATTGAAGATGAAGATTTAGCTCTCTTTGCAGCCAGTCTCCACAAACATACACTTCTACCCCCATCTTCTGATCATAACCATAGCACAAGTTTTGATTAAATTGTTTGTTATTATGATTCTAAATATTATTCACAGCTGAGCCACATCGTGTATTAGGATTACATTTCCTTTCTTGTACAACTTTTGTTTTTACTAGAGTTACATATTTTCTGATTTTTTTCATTTGCATAATTTTGTTTGCCTATCACTAGTTCAGCCGCAAGCATTCTGATGGAGCTAAAATAATCCTTCTTTCAATCAGTCAGATGCATCATGTTATGTTTCTTCCATTTTCTTTCTTTTATCTAGAGATGACAGCTTCCCATAAACTGTCTAATCTGGACTGGCTGCTTTCTAAACTGTTGCCCCATTATGCCTTGGAACTTCTCTTCATTACATTCTAGGAATTCCTTTTGCCTTTCCCATGTGAATATACAGGATCCTGCATCCTTTTTCCTGGAGCACATTTTTAGTGGCTTCCTGAGAAAGCTTTGGAAGCAATGTTTTTGAGACTTTGCAAATCTGAAAATATCATTGTTTTCCTGTCATGCTTGATTGATGGGTTTCTTGGTTATAGAATTCTATACTGGAAATAATTTTATCTAAAATTTGAAAACATTGCATTGGCTTCTTGCATTGAGTATTGCTGTTGAGAAATCTGATGTCATTCTGATTCGTGTTCTTTGTAAATGTGCCTAGAAGCTTGTATACTCTTTATTCCCATGTTCTGGAATTTCATGACATTGTGCCTTTAATGTGGTTCTTTTTCCATTCATTGTTCTGGGCACACAATTGGGTCTTTTCTGTCAAGAAGTGTTTTCCATTTCTGGAAGGATTTCAGCTTAAGAGAAATCTTTTTGTAAGATTTCTTTTTTCCTCCTCTTTTCTGTTTCTGGGCTTACAATAGTCAGATATTGGACATTTTAAAGGAATTCACTATTAAAAAAAAACTCCTTTCTATCCTATTTGCCTATTCTAGATATTTCATATAAATGAGATAATATAGTAACTGGTTTTTTGTTGTTGTTGTTGTTCTGACTTCTTTGACTTAACATACGGCTTTAAGGTTCACCATATAGCATGAAATAGTAGTTCATTCCTTTTTATGGCAAATAATATTCTATTGTATGGATATGCCATATATACATTTTAAAAATTCTCACCTGAGGATATGTTCATTGATTTTAAAGACAGAGGAAGGGAGGGAGAGAGAAACATCGATGTGAGAGAGAAACATGGATCGGTTGCCTCCCGTATGTGCCCTGACTGGGAATCAAACCTACGACCTAGGTATGTGCCCTGACCAGAAATCGAACCCACAACCATTTTGGTGTATGGGATGATGCTCCAGTGAACTGAGCCACCCTGGCAGGGCAGATATATCACATTTTATTTATCTATTTATCAACTGATGAACATTTGGGTTGTTTCTACTTTTTGGCTATTATGAATAAACCTGCTATAAACATTAATGTACAGGTTTTTGTGTGGATACATGTTTTCAGTTCTTTTGGGTGTATACTTAGGAATGGAATTACTGGGTCTTATGGTAATTCTATGTTTAACTTTTTGAGGAACTGCTAAATTGTTTTCCAGAACTACTCACTATTTTTCACTTCCTGCTAGCAAATGCAATTTCTCTAAATTTTCTCCAATACCTGTTATTGTATATATTTTGATTTTGGCTATTATGGTGTATGTGAAGTATCTCATTGTGGTTTTAATTTGCATTTCTCTATTGACTAATGATGTTGAGCATCTTTTCATCTGCTTATTGGTCATTCATATATTTCCTTTGGAGAAATGTCTATTCATATCCTTTGCCCATTTTTTTTAGTTGGGTTATTTGTCTTTTGTTGTTGAGTTGTAAGAGTTATTTATATAATCTAGATACAAGTCTTTGATCAGATACATGATTTGCAAATATTTTCTCTCATTCTTTTGGTTCTCTTTTCACTTTCTTGATGGTATACTTTGAAGCACAGAAGTTTTAAATTTTGATGAAGTCAAATTTATTTAGTTTTTCTTTGTTTTGTGCTTTTTGTATCTTATTGAAGAAACCATTTCCTAAAGTCTTGAGGATTTACACCTATGTTTTCTTCTAAGAGTTTTATAGTTTTTGCTGTTATATTTAGGTCTTTGATACATTTTTTAAAAAATCCTCACCCAAGGATATTTTTCTATTTATCCTCAGACGGAGTGGGACGGGGGGAGAGGGAGAGAAAGGGAGAGAGAGAGAGAAACATCGATGTGAGAGGGACACATTGACTGGTTGCCTCCTGAACTACCCCACCAGGGCCTGGGACAAACTGAGGTACGTGCTCTTAGCCAGAATTGAGCCCGTGACACATTGGTCCTTGAGCCAACGCTCTACTGCTGAGCCAAACCAGCCAGGGCAGTCTTTGATACATTTTGACTTCATTTTTGTCTAAGATACGTGATAGAGGTCCAACGTCATTCATTTGCACATGGATATCCATTTGTCCCAGCACCATTTGTTGAAAAGACTATTATTATTTTCCCACTGAATTGTCTTGGCACCCTTGTCTAAAATCAATTGAAACTGCCATGACCAGGTAGTTCAGTTGGTTAGAGCATCGTCCTGATACACCAAGGTTGTGGGTTTGATCCGGGTCAGGGCACATATAAGAATCAACCAATGAATGCATAAGTAAGTAGAACAACAAAATCAATGTTTCTCCCTCTCTTTCTCTCTCCCTCCCCCTTCTTCTCTTTCTCTCTCAAATAAAAAAATCAAAAAATCAATTGAACTTAAGTGTGTGGGTTTGTACCTGGACTCTCAATGCTATTCCATTGTTCTGTATGTCTATCCTAATGCCAGTACCACACAGTTTTTGTTTGTTTGTTTGTTTTATCCTCATCCAAGGCTATTTTTGCATTTATCTTCAGATAGAGTGGGAGGGAGGGAGGGGGAGAGAGAGAGAGAAACATTGACGTGAAAGATACACATTGACTGGTTGCCACCCACATGACCTCATCCAGGGCCAGGGACAAACCGCAACCGAGGTATGTGCCCCTAATGGGAACCAAACCCAGGACTTTCTGGTTCGCGGGCCTATGCTCTAACCACTGAGCAAAACCGGCCATTGCCACACAGTCTTGATTACTGTAGCTTTCTAGTAAGTTTTGAAATTGGAAATTGGGACTCCTCCAACTTTGTTTTTTTTTTTTTTTGTGGGGGGAGTTTGGAGTACAGAGGTTTATTGCAGGGTGGAGGTGGGTAATGGCCATGTAAGATAAAGGGGGAGGAAAACAGGATTGGGTAGGAAAAGTCTTCTGACCACAGTGCAGACTTGACACCTGTGAAAGGAAATGGGAAGGAAGCAGAATTAGGCAGGGAGAGCTTCAGACTGTGCGGTGGACCTGAAGAAGTCTCTATCAACTCAATAGGGAGCTCCGGGAAAAGATTAGAGTCGTTCCACATTGGGCAGACACAGCCAGACCCTAGTACTCCCAGCTTGTACAGTGCTGGCTGGGGACTTCCTGGGAAGAATGTGGCCTCAGCTTGAACATGTGTGTCCTGAAGGCCCTGCCGCTAGAAGCTGTCAGCCAAACACCCTCCTTGAAGCTGAACAAACTGCCACACTATTCAAAGCCATTTCCGAATCTCTTATTTCATGCCAACTCTCACTATAGAATATGGCTGGAGAGTTAGAGGCTTGCTTTCCCAGCCTCCCTGACAATTGGAATGACCACGTGACCCAGTTCTGGCCAAGGGAGCTTCTGGGAAGCTAATGGGGTAAAACAACAAGGCTTTATAAAAGTATTTTCCCTTCCCCAACCAGCTATTTGTTTTCTGATTTTGAATGCAGCATTGATGTCTGGGGTGGCAGACATCTTGTCACCATAGGCCATAAGCAAACATGCTTAAGGATATAGTTCCTTGATGACAATGATAAGACTGCTTTCTCTTGTTGAATAAAACAAAAAATAGTCTTATGGTTTGATCCATTGGTTTGCTTTCTTGCTTTTTTTTCTTTATTGATTTTTTTTTAGAGAGAGAGGAAGGGAGAAGGAGAGAGAGAGAGAGAAACATTGATGAGAGATAACATTGATTGGCTGCCTCCTGCATGTCCCTCACTGAGGATCTGGCCCACAACCTGAGCATGTGCCCTGACCAGGAATTGAACCAGCGACCTCCTGGTGCATGGGTCGATGCTCATCCACTGAGCCAGACTGGCCGGCTGGTTTGCTTTCTATACACCCATTGCCTGGTTCCCATAACTTACAGCATATATATAAAAATTCCTGTATAAAAATAGATCTTAATATAAATTAATAAGTTGACATTCTGTTTTTTTGTTTTGTTTTGTTTTTTATCCTCACCCAAGGACATTTTTGCATTTATCTTCAGTTAGAGCGGGAGGGAGAGAGGGAGGAAGAGAGAGAGAGAAACATTGATGTGAGAGAGACACATCGACTGGTTGCCACCCACACGACCCCAACCGGGGCCGGGGACAAACTGCAACCGAGGTACATGCCCTTAGCGGGAACTGAACCCGGGACGCTCTGGTCTGCAGGCCGACGCTCTAACCACTGAGCCAAACCGGCCAGGAGGCATTCTATTTTATATATCAGTTTATATTACTTTGGTTAGAATGAGCTTGTTCTTGTGATTTCAGTATCCACTGAGTACACTGAGAAAATAGTGTTAAGGTCTGAAAAGCTAAAGACTAAACCTGGAAAAGGGTGAGATTGTGTGATTACAATACTTGTGGGAATCTTTAGAGTTTAGGTTAGGGGAAAGAAAATTCTCTCAAAAAGGAGATTCAAGTGGGTGTGCCCCAAGGAGGGCAGGCCTTGTTTCTCAAGATTGTATTGGTTATTTTGGGTCCTTTGCACTTCCTTATGAATTTTAGGATCAGCTTGTCAATTGAGTTCTTTTCTCTTTGTTTGTTTTGATATCTTTTATATCTGAGGCTTTCCTCAAATAGTTATTTACATTTAAGTGAAGTACCAACAGGCTGATTTGTGTGCTAGGACCCAAGTGAGGGAAGGTGAGTGGGGTTGGGGGACAGTGACTTGTCACCGGTCACGATGTAGAGTTTCAGCTCCCTCCCTAGATCAGTATGGTGCCTTATCCCTATCCTCAACTGGATCCAAAGTCCTCAAGTCTCCGTTAGCCTATTCAGAGGCTAAAAATTTACTTTCTTGCTTGGGATTAGGGAGGGGTGACTGTGGGAAGGGTGACTGCCTAGAAAGATGAATTAGGTGGGGAGGGGAGCCGGGCTCTGTTTCCCATCTAGGCTTTTGCCAGTCCTCCTGTCTTTAGCTTCACTTATGCTCTCACTTTCAGAAGCACTTGGTGCCTCCAATTACTGACCCTTTCTGGGATTTCTTGACGCCAGTCAGCTTGCTTCTTTTGACTTTCCCCATTGCAGGTAGTAGATTTCCCTTTCAGCCCACTTGCCATTTTCCAAAATGTTGCTGCCACCTCTGCTGTTTCCTTTTCCATTCCTTTTTTTTTTTTTTTTTCTAATCCTCACCCAAGGATATTTTTCTATTTATCTTCAGGTAGAGTGGGAAGGAGGGGGGAGGAGAGAGAGAGAGAGAAAAAGAGAGAGAGAGAAAAAAAGAAACATCAGTGTGAGAGAGACACATTGATTGGTTGCTTCCCACACAATCCCAGGGCTGGGATGAACTGCAACCGAGGTACATGCCCTTGACCAGAATCAAACCTGCGACTCTTTGGTCCGTGGGCCAACGCTCTAACCTCTGAGCCAAACTGACCAGGGCTTTTCCATTCCTTTTTAGTGGGTTTATATTTTTGTGTTTTCTTTCTGTCATTTTGATGGGCTTTGAGAAGGGAGCAGAGATAAATGTATGTGTTTAATTTGTCATGTTTATTGAGAGCCCCTGGAAGACTAAGGGAAAAGTTGGTATCAGGAGGGGGTGCAATACTTAGTCCCCTTGGAACCACTCCAACAAAGAGCTCCTTTACTGTATTCTAATCCTATTATTAATAATATTGCATATTATTCTATGTACATTTTTTGCATAATTTCAGTTTGGCCTTAAACATTCTGATAGAGCTAAAGTCCTATTTCAGTGCATCCAAATCAGTTGAGGCCTCAACTTATTCAGTAACACTAAACCAGTGATTGTCACCCCAGCTTTATATTAGAATCACTTAGGAAACTTTTAAATAACGTATCTGTCCTCACCTCACTCCAGACCAATCAAAGGGAAATCTCTGAGGTTGGGATTTATTTGTCAGTGTTTTCTTTTTTTGTTTTTGTTTGTTTCTTAAGTGCTCTCTAGATAATTCAAATGTGCAGAAAGAATTAAGAACCACTGCTCCAAGGCATTTCATATTTCATTAAGAATAATTTTACCTAACAGGGTAAATTCAGATGCCTCTCTTATGGCTATCATACTTCTCCTCCTTCACTGCCCTCCGGCCACTCTGGCCCTGTTTTGTTCCTTATATTTCCAAGGCATGCTAGCATCTCAGGAGATTTTGCTCTTGCCCTTTTATCTGCTTGAAATGTTTTTCCACAGATATCCTCAGTTTCCTCCTTCAACTTCAGATCTTTGCTCAGAAGTTACCTTCTCAATGAACTTCTTGTCCACAACTTAAAATTTCCATTTCTAACCCTTATTCCAAATTCCTGTCCTCCTTTACTGCTCTGTTTTTCTTTTTAAAATTTTTTTCTTTATTGATATTTAGAGAGAGAGAAAGGGAGAGGGAGAGAGAGATAGAAACATTAATGAGAGAGAACATCGATTGGCCACCTCTTGCATGCCCCTCACTGGGGATCAGGCCCACAACCTGGGCATGTGCCCTGACCGGGAATTGAACCGGCGACCTCTTGGTGCATGGATCCAGTCCTCAGCCACTGAGCCATACCGGCCGGGCTACTGCTCTGTTTTTCTACCACTTGTTACCTGTAGTGTTAGTTCTCTTATTTGTTTTCTATTTGGCCTCCTTTCTCAGCACATGACCTTTCCCTATGTATTAATCTTTTAGTGTGTAAAGAAGTCAGTGGGTGGAGCTTCATTCATTCCTTCTCCCATGCTCTTCTTTTCTGTGTGTAGATAGGAGTTTCTGACCCATATCATTTTCCATCCCCCCGAAGAACTTAATTTCTTGCAAAGCAGGTTTGTGGAGCAGTTTTTGTTTGAGAAAGTCTTTAAAATGTTTTTATTGATTCTTTAGAGAGAGGAAGGGAGAGGGAGAGAGATAGAAACATCAATGAGAGAAGCATCAACATTAATTGGCTGCCTCCTACATGCACCCTACTGGGGGTCGAGCCTGCAACCCAGACATGTGCCCTGACTTGGAATCAAACAAGTGACCTCTTGGTTCATAGATCAATGCTCAGTCACTGAGCCACACCAGCCTGGCTGAGAAAGTCTTTTTCCCTCCTTCACTTTTGAAGGATAACATCATTGGATACAAAGTTACAGGTTGGTGTTTTTTTTCTTTCAACACTATAAATATTTCACTGTACTCTCTTCCCCCTCCGCTTTCTTTCAAGATTTTCTTTGTCTTTGGTATGTCTAGGTGTAATTTTTAAAAGAACTTATTTGTTGTTTTTGGTATTTATTCTGTGTGATGTTCTCTGAGCTTCCTGGATATGTGGTTTGGTATGTTATTAATTTTGCAAAATTCATGGTTATTGGTACTTCGGATACTTCTCTGTTTTCTTTTCATCTGGTATTCCAATTGTGTGTTTTGCACCTTTTGAAATTGTCTCAAAGTTCTTGGATATTCCGTTGTTCTTTTAGAGTATTTTTTTTTTCTCTGTACATTTCAGTTTGGGCATTTCTATTGACATATCTCCAAGCTCACTGATTTCTTTCCTCAACCAGTCTAGTATCCTGAAGAGCTGATCAAGGCAATCTTCGTTTATGTTATAGTGTTTTGGATTTCTAGCATTTTATTTTTATTCTTTCTTAGAGTTTTCACATCTCTGCTTACATTACCCATCTGTTTTTGGGTGTTGTCTACTTTTTTCATTAATGCCCGTAACATATTAATCAGTTATTTTATCCTCACCCACGGACATTTTTTCCTTTTTTTTTTTGTTTAGATAGAGTGGGAGGGAGAGAGAGGAAGAAAGAGAGAGAGAGAGAGAAACATCGATGTGAAAGGGACATATCGAGTGGCTGCCTCCCACACGACCCCAACCAGGGCCGGGTCGAATCGCAACTGAGGTACGTGCCCCTGACAGGAATCGAACCTGCGACTCACTGGTCCATGGGCCGACCCTCTAACCACTGAGCCAAACCGGCCAGGGCTTAATCAGTTATTTTAAATTCTCTGTCTGACAGTTCCAAAATCGATGTCATATCTGAGTCTGGTTTTGATGTTTGCTTTGTCTCTTGACACTGTTTTTTCCTTGCCTTTTAGCATAACTTATATTTTTAATTAAAAGCCAGACATGAACCCCGGCCGGTTTGGCTCAGTGGTTAGAGCATCGGCCCATGGACCAATGAGTTGTGGGTTCTATTCCAGTTAAGGGCATGTACCTCAGTTGCGATTCGTCCCTGGCCCTGGTTGGGGTCATGCGGGAGGCAGCCACTGGATGTGTCCCTTTCACATCGATGTTTCTCTCTCTCTCTCTTCTTCTCTCTCCCTCCCACTCTATCTGAACAAAAAATGGAAAAATGTCCTCGGGTGAGAATTCAAAAAAAACAAACAAAATAACCTAGACATGATATATTAGATAATAGGAACAGAGGTAAATAGGCCTTTAGTTTGGGGTTTTATGTTAATCTGGCTAGGAGTTAGTGTTTAACAATTGCTGTAACTACAGGTATTGGAGGCCTTAGATTCCTCTAGTGCAGTGGTTCTCAACCTTCCTAATGCCGCGACCCTTTAATATTGTTCCTCATGTTGTGGTGACCCCCAACCATAAAATTATTTTTGTTGCTACTTCATAACTGTAATTTTGCTACTGTTATGTCTTAGGCGACCCCTGTGAAAGGGTCGTTCAACCCCCAAGGGGTCGAGATTCACAGGTTGAGAACCGCTGCTCTAGTGTTTTGTTTTTGTCTCCCTTGTTATCTTCGGTCTTCTCTAAGAACTCCTCCTTAAGTAGAGTGTACACCTTTCAGCTCTTTCAGCTATAAACCACTGTTATTACTTTGACCCTTGATATGGTGGTAAAGTGTGGGGGAGAAGCATCTTGTAATCTTACGATTAAATCTCAGTCTTTTAGTGGGTCTTTGTTCCTGGGCTGTGATCTTTGCAAGTGCTTATTACCCATTTTTATCCTTAGGTAAGACAAGAAGGCTAGAGAGGCCTCACTCAGGGAAATCCCTTCCCCTAGATGGGAGAAGACTCTGGTGGAGTCTTTTTCCCAGGAGAGAAGGGCTTTGGTACTGAGAACACACTGGTCATATTTCATAATGGTTACTTTTCCCCTTCCCCTACCAGAGCTAGAAGGGGATCATTCTTGGCTGTTTATTAGGAAAACCATGTAGGGCAGGAGGGTTTCATTTGTTTGTTTGTTTTTTATTCTCTGATGTATTACTAGTACACACGCACACACACACACACACACACACACACACACACAAACAGTGCATGGTATAGAATGAATGCTCAATAAATATTGTCTGATTGAAGGAATACCCTTCATTCAAGCCCATGAGATTGTTTTACTTGATGTGAGAAAATTTCTCAGACCTAAAATGATAATAAATCAGTGACACTTTGACTGAACAGTCTCCAGTCTAGCATTTGCTTATTGGGTTCTGTGGTGTTTGTATCTCTAATCTAAAACCCTACCTAAAGTGGGATTGTTGTAAAGTGGTTGTTCTCAAACTTTTTTTTTTTTTTATCCTCACCCGAGGACTTATTTTTTTGCATTTATCTTCAGATAGAGCGGGAAGGAGAGAGGGAGGAAGAGAGAGAGAGAAACATCAACATGAGAGAGATACATCGACTGGTTGCCACCCACACGACCCCAACCGGGGCTGGGGACAAACTGCAACCGAGGTACATGCCCTTAGCGGGAACTGAACCCGGGACTCTCTGGTCCGCAGGCCGACGCTCTAACCGCTGAGTCAAACCGGCCAGGGCCCTCAAACATTTTTAACTGTAGCCTTTAGTAAGACATACATTTTATATTATGACCCAGTATACATGTGCATAAAATGCACATTTATTAATTTATTTTTTTATTCTTACCTGAGGACACTTTTGCATTCATCTTCAGATAGAGTGGGAGGGAGGGAGTGAGGAAGAGAGAGAGAGAAACATCGATGTGAGAGAGACACACCGAGTGGTTGCCACCCACATGACCCCCACTGGGGCCGGGCACGAACTGCAACCAAGGTACGTGCCCTTAGCGGGAACCAAACCTGGGACTCTCCGGTCCGTGGGCTGATGCTCTAACCGCTGAGCCAAACCCGCCAGGGCTGCACATTTATTTGAACAAACTTTTTTGAAATAATACTTTGCTTTATGTATCTTAAATTTTCTACTCTATTATTTTGTATTTTATTTAAAAATATGTTGTTGCCCTGGATGGTTTGGCTCAGCGGTTAGAGCGTTGGCTCGTGGACCGAGGGGTCGCAGGTTTGATCCCCAGCCCCGATGGGGGTCATGCAGGTGGCAGCCAATCAGTGTGTCTCTCACATCGATGTTTCTCTCTCTCTCTTTCCCTTTCTCCCTTCCACTCTATCTAAAGAGCAATGGAAAAATGTCCTCGGGTGAGGATTAAAAAAAAATTAAAAATATGTTGTCAAGGTTTACATAGAAGTTAAGTTCAGAGGACAATATGGTTTTTATTTTTTATTTTTATTTATCTTTTTATTTGTGTTTTAATCCTCACCCGAGGAGATTTTTCCATTTATCTTCAGATAGAGTGGGAGAGAGGGAGAGAGAGAGAGAAACATCGACATGAGAGGGACACATCAACTGGTTGCCTCCTGCACAATCTCAACCAGGGCCAGGGATGAACTGCAACTGAGGTACGTGCCCTTGACCAGAATTGAACCTGGGGCTCACTGGTCCATGGACCGACACTCTAACTGCTGAGCCATATCAGCTAGGGCAGTTTATCTATTTTTTAATCAGAGAGAGAGAGAAAAACATCGATCAATTGACTTCCATCTATACATGCCTGACCCATGACCAGGAATTGAACCAGCAACCTTTCAGTGCACAGAACATGATGCTCAACCAACTGAGCCACTCCAGCTGAGCTGGTTTTTATTTTTTAAAAGAAATTTGGGTAGATCTACCAGACTTAGTTTTGGCCTCCCCATTCCCATCACACTAAATTCATTACTCTCTTTAATAATGAAATTCTTTGTGTATCTGTAATCTTTGGTGATTTTTTTTTTTTTAATCCTCACTTGAGGATATTTTTCCATTTATCTTCAGACAGAGTAGGGGGGAGGAGAGTGAGCACGAGTGAGAGAGACATCGATGAGAGAGAGACACATTGATTGCTTCCCGGATGACCCCAACCAGGGCCAGGGACTGAACAACAACTGAGGTACATGCCCTTGACCAGAATCAAACCCGAGACTCTTTGGTCCATGGGCCGATGCTCCAACCGCTGAGCCAAACTGGCCAGGGCTCTTTGGTGATTTTTTAAACATTGTTCTTCTCCCTTGCCCCCTCTTCCTGCCATCCTCCCTCACTACCCCAGGCTTGTGCTAACTCAATTTTTTTTTTTTGGATTTCCACTGCTACTACCAGGGAGAAAGTTACTTAAGTCTGTGTATAGATTTGCTGAGATAAATGCAGAGTAGATTCTGGGTCTCAGGTTTCATGAGCTTCTTGTAGTAGGTAGTAAGGTTTGGACCTCATGCCCATTAGGAACCACGTCCAATATGAGAACCTGAGGTAGAAGCTAATAGGTGGAAGTATTTTCACCAGGATGGGCTCTGACTTCCCTTCTATGTAATGCTTATTTGTCTTTATACATGGTTTAGAAAGGTTTTACAATTCAAGATACCTACCTTGTAATGTCAGGTTGATATCTTGCTAATGGGATCTAGAAACACAGACAAAGCCCCACAGAATAACATAGATTTTGATTAGTAAACTGTGGACTCCATGACACTGGAGAAGGAAAATGAGGTGGTGTTATCTATTCTGTTTCTCTCGCTTTCCCAGTTGGTTTATTCTGAGCCTTCTTTAGAATTTATCTGATTTATTTTGTTTTGGGGCAATGAGGTATAGATCAGGAGGTTCGGTCTTTTTCCCATTTAGTGGGCCATGTTGGGCCTTTGAGTTTTATTCTCCTGAATTCTCTCGAGTTTGGACCCAAGACTAAAAACAGCTAAAGCTCAGGAAGAACAAGCTAGTTTAAAAACTACCCTCAGTCAAGTTGCCTCAGGAAAAAAAAGAGTACCAGTAGATGTGAAGATTGTAAAGATTCTTTTATTTTTGAAGTCTATAAATAATGGATTTCCAGCTTTTAGTGCGTTAACCTCTGTTACTAAAATCCCCCAGGCTTAATGTATACTCATTAATCTTGTCTTCATTACTCAAGATAAGATCTTTTTCCCCTTAAAATGATTGTTAAATTATGTAAAAGATCAAACATATGAAATGGTTCAGAGAATAGATAACAAACAGTTATAAAAACTACCATCTGGATTTAATGAATCTTAACATTTTGCCATATTTGCTTCAGAACTTTTTTCTTTAAAAGATAAAATGTTGCAGATACAGTTGAACTTCCCTTGGTCTCTCTCCTCATTCCAGTTCCCCTACTCCATCCTCCGCTACCACAGAGATAACTTCTGTCTGAATGGTGTGGTTGCTTCCCATCCATGCTTCTATACTTTTATTCTATTTATGTGTGTCCACAAGAATATATGCAGTTGTTTTGTCTAAGTTCAAAGGTATGCCAATGGCATCATACTATACTTAGGCTGCCACTTGCTTATTTATTTTTTTCTTGTAGCATATTAGTTTGGGATTTGTATGTGCAGATTGAATTCATATATTTCAAGTACTATATAGCATTCCATTTTATAAATATATCATGATTTGTCCGTTTCCTCATTCATGGGCATTTGGGTTGTTTATAAAATTTTGCTATTATAGCCCTGGCCGGTTTGGCTCAGCGCTGAGAGCGTCAGCCTGTGGTCCAGAGAGACCCCGGGTTCGGTTCCCGCTAAGGGCATGTACCTCGGTTGCAGTTTGTCCCTGGCCCTGGTTGGGTCGTGCGGGTGGCAGCCACTCGATGTGTCCTTTTCACGTCGATGTTTCTCTCTCTCTCGTCCTCTCTCTCCTTCCCACTCTATCTGAACAAAAAATGAAAAAATGTCCTCGGGTGAGGATAAAAAAAAAAAAAGTTTTGCTATTATAAACATTATGTGATGAATATCTTTGAATATGGCTTCTTCTGCATGTGTTGGAAGATTTTCCCCTGGCAAATACCTAGGAGTGGAATCCTGGGAGGTACAGTATCTTTAACTCTACTAGAAGTTGCCAGGTATCATCTAATTGGTTTCTTACCAACACTTATTGTTAGATTTCTAATCTCTTGCTAATCTTTTGAGTAGAGAGTTGACCTTTTTATTGCTTTACCAAAACAAATTTAGTCTAAGGAAGTTAAAACATCATCCTTTTAAATTTCAGAAAATAGATGCTCAAATTCATTCATTGGAGAAATACTTATGGAGTTCTTGCTAACAGACGATAAATACAACAAATCAATACAGTAGGAATCATGTCAGTGATAAATGCTAAGGAGAAAAGTAACATAGGGAAGGATGGGTACTAATGTGTATGGAGAGGTGGGGTTGTTAGGGTGGTCAGGAAAGGCCCCTTAAGAAGGCAACATTGGAGTAAATGCCTAAAGGAATAAGTGATGGAATAAGCCATATATGTGGACAATGGGGAAGAGAAAATTCTAGACAGAGAGGTAGAAGTCTGATGAGGGAGCATGTCTAGCATGTTCAAGGAACTGGGAGGAGCCTTATGTAGCCTCAGGGGAGAGAGTCATGGGGGAGAGAAGTGGGAGATGCAATTAGAGAAGCATGTGGTGGTTGGGGGAGCATATCACGCAGCACCTTGAAGGTCATTTTAAAATCTTTGACTTTTTTTTTCTTTTATTGGTTTTAGAGAGAGAGGAAGGAAGAGGGAGAGAGAGAAACATCGATGAGAGAGAACATCAAGTGGCCGCCTCCTGCATTACCCCCACTGGGGATCGGGCCCACAACCTGGGCATGTGCCCTGATCAGGAATTGAACTGGCGACCTCTTGGTGCATGGGTCGATGCTCAACCACTGAACCACACTGGCTGGGCAAAATCTTTGACTTTTACTCTGAGGGAGACAGGAAGCCAGTGGATGGTTTTGAACAGCAGAGTGATATGATCTGACTTACATATTTAAAAATATCACTCTGCTGAATTTAGAGATTCGATTGAAGGGGGCACAGGGCAGAAGCAGCAGAAAAATGCAATAATTCAGGTGATAGATCATGGTGCTTTTGATCAAGGCAGTGATAGTAGAGGTGGAGAGAAATGTTTGAACTTGGACATATTTTAAAGGTAGAACCAATAGGATTTATTGACATGGAATGTGGGGTGTGAGAGGGAAAGGGGAAGCAAGAATGAGCCTTAGTTTTGACCTAAGCCACTGGTTGGAAGAAATTGTCATTAGCTGAGCAACAGGTTTTTAGGGAAGGGATGGAGGGTTGGGGAATATCAGAAGCTCAGTTTAGGTTCCTACTGGACACATCCATTGGGATTCTCAACAAATAGGTGGTATTTAAAGCCATGACACAGGGTGAGTTAACCGAGAGAAGAGGTGTAAGGCCTGAGCTGTGGGACACACTGATGGTTAGAGATTGAGGAGGGGACAAAGAGCAGCCTGAGAGGCAGGAGGAAAAGCAGACAGATGTGTCCTGGAAGCCAAGGGAAGAAAGCATTTCAAGGAAGAAAGGTGGTCTGTTGTGTCAGATGCTGTTTTATAAGCCGAGGACAGAATTCACCATTGCATTTAATAACATAGATGTCTGGTCTCTAGAGATCTTGATCAGAATAGTTTCAGCATTGTATTCCTTTTGTTCTAGATAACATTTCAGAGATTTCCACTGCTATTCCACAGGGAAGACTGAAGTGCAATGCTTGTATGGAACAGTCCAGAAACAACTAGTCACTTTCAATTTTATTGGACTGGATATATCTTCTTATAAGGCAAATTCTTTTGCAGAGGGGGCAACAGTCTTGAAGCAAAAAATTGTTTCACTCTAGCTATGAAAAATGTCTAAATCAATGTCACTTACCTGTAGCTACATTTGGTACTCCTTATGTAATATGGTGAGTTAATAACCATGTTTTAATTTTTTTTAATTTTATTCTCACCCGGGGATATTTTTCTATTTATCTCCAGTCAGAGTGGGAGGGAGGAGGAGAGAGAGAGAGAAAGGGAGAAAGAGAAACATCGATGTGAGAGAGAGACACCGACTGGTTGCCTCCTGCACAACCCGACCAGGGCCGGGGACAAACCGTACGTGCCTTGACTCGAATCGAACCCGTGACTCATTGGTTTGTGAGCCGACGCTCTAACCACTGAGCCAAACCGGCCAGGGCAATAACCATGTTTTAAAACTGAACAGCTCTTCAAGGTAGGCAGTTAGGAGGAGAGATCAGATATAAATAGGATGAAAGTAGATATTAATGATGTTAAATAGAATAGGAATTTTACAGTGTTTTTACAGCAGCAGTTCTCAAGTGTGGTCCTCAGACTCTGGTGGCCCCTTGAGACTTTCAGGGTTTTGCAAGATCAAAACTATTTTCATAATAACTTTATTTGCCTTTTTCACTATGATTATATTTGCACCAATGATGTAAAAGCAAAAGTGAGTAAAACTGTTGGTGCCATAGCATGAATCAGGGCAATGCCACCAGTCTGTGCTGTTGTCATGGTATTCCTCAGCACAGCACACTCAATAAAAAGAAGAGAAATAACCAGCTTCACTTAAAAAATGTGCTTGATGAAGCAGTGTAAATTAATTTAAGTCTTGACTCTTGAGCACATGTCTTTTCAATATTCTGTGTGGTGAACTGGGAAATATGCCTGGAGCACTTCCGCTGCATCCCGAGGTATACAGGTTGTGTTGAGAAAGAGCCCTGGCATGATTGTTTGAATTGAGAGCTGAATTAGTAGCTTTTTTCATGAAATACCTTTTTTACTTAAAAAAACTAACAAACAGATCAACTGAAGATACTAGATTTGAATATTTGGCAGTATTTTGTTGAAAATGAATGAAGTGAGCCTGTCACTTCAGGGAAAACAACTGACAATATCTGTTGCCAATTATAAAATATGAATTTTTAAGTGAAAATTAGAATTTTAGAACATTTACACCTACCACCAAGAGCTGATGGCTTCCCAGTACTTAAAGGCTTGTTTGATAGATCACTGGTGACATTCACAAATGTCATTTTTTTGATATTGTATAGTGAAATGAACACAATTTGATATGGTATAATGACATTTGGAATATCTGCATAACTCAATGAACCAATAATTTCCAAGTGACAGTTTACAGTGTTACAAAATCACATATGAATAGAAAGATCCATTCAAAGTGCATGATAGACTTCTTGCGAAGATGGAGTGACAGGGACACCTTATGACTAATGATGTCAAATATCTTTTTTTATAATCCTCACCCGAGGACATTTTTGCATTTATCTTCAGATAGAGCTGGAGGGAGAAGATAGGGGGGAAGAGAGAGAGAGAAACATCGATGCCAGAGAGACACATCAAGTGGTTGCCCCCCACATGACCCCAACCGGGGCTGGGGACAAACTGCAACCGAGGTACGTGCCTTTAGCGGGAACCGAACCTGGAACTCTCTGGTCCGTGGGCCGACGCTCTAACCGCTGAGCCAAACTGGCCAGGGCTCGAGTATCTTTTCATGTACTTTTTGGCCATTTTTGTGTATATCTTCTTTGGACAACTGTTTATTTAGATCTTTTGCCCATGAAAAAAAGTGGACGATGATGATTTTTTATTGTTGAAATGCGACTTTCTTTTTGGAGATGTTATACTAGGCCCTCCCTCTTCCAGACTTTGATATAACAGCGTTCTTAGGCTAGTCAGACCTGTCCAGGTTCAGTAGCCATCATAAAACAGACCCCACCACTCTGCTGGAAGTAGCATGGCCACAGTTGCTTCGACGTTTATATTTTTTTGCTTCTGTCTCTTTAAACTCAGATATTAAAATTGAGTCCAGTTCCTCAGTCTCTTATCAAATATTCTCTAAACCTACTGTTGTGTTTGTCTTGCAGTTTCCTGGTGATGACATGGCATCTGCCAGCTCCAACCGGGCAGGAGTGGCCCTGCCCTTTGAGAAGTCTCAGCTTACTTTGAAAGGTGAGTGGCACTGTGTGAAGTGTTAGTCATTTGAGGTCTAGCCCAGTCTGTGGGGAAGAGGTGGACTTGTAGCGCACCTTGGTCTGGAGAGCCAGATTCTGTGAAATGACTTAAGAGTGTAACTGTTCATTCTCATAGGGTTGTCATACTGTAGCTGGAATTCAAGAAGGAAAATGGGAACCTTTGGCAAAAATGATCTAAAATGGTGATTCCTTCATGCCCCAGGGCTCTTTTCTATCTATACTCCTTCCCTAGGTGATCTCATCTAACCTCCTGGCTTTAAATGCCATTATTAGAAAATCACTGCCAAATTTGTACTTCTAGTCTGACTTTTCCTCTGAACGCCAACAGCCCACTTGTTCATCTCCACTTGAATGTTTAGCAAACATCTAAAATGTGACATGTCTGGAACTGAGCTCCTGATTTTTTTTTTTTTTTAATCCTCACCCGAGGACACTTTTCCATTTTTTGTTCAGATAGAGTGGGAGGGAGAGAGAGGAAGAGAGAGTGAGAGAGAGAAACATCGACGTGAAAAGTACACATCGAGTGGCTGCCTCCCACATGACCCAACCAGGGCCGGGGACAAACTGCAACCGAGATACGTGGCCCTAGCGGACACCGAACCCGGGACTCTCCGGTCCGCAGGCCGACACTCTAACCGCTGAGCCAAACCGGCCAGGGTGAGCTCCTGATTTTTTCCACATATCGTGTGTTCAGCTAGTCAGCAAATCTGCTTGTGTCTCTATCTTCAAAGTACATCCAGCATTCAGCCACTTCTCACCATCCCCACCGCCCCGCAGGCTGCCATCATCTCAACCCTGGGTTAAGGTGATAGCCTTCCTGCTTCTGCCCTTTGCCCTCTTTCATTCTGTTGGTCACACAGCAGCCAGTGCTCTCGTTAAAATGTAAGCTAGCTATTCAGTCCTCTTCTTAAACACATCAAGGGCTTTCCATCTCAGTCAGAGTAAAAGCTGAAGATCCCACGTGATATACACGCCCCCCTCCCGTTTATCATCTTCTGTTACTCTTCCACATTTACTCAGCTCTAGCCACATGGCCTCATTGCTATTCATTGACTATATCAGGCACATTCCTACCTCTGGGCCTTGTATTTGCTGTTCCCTCTGAATGAAATGCTTTTGGCCCAGATATCTACCTGGTTTGCTTTCTTACTTTCTTTAGATCTTTACTCAAAAGTCACCCTCTTCAACCAAGTCTTCCTGATCTGCTCACCTAAAGCCTCCCCTACCTTTACCCCCAACTTCCTCACTTCTGTCCCCTTCCCTACTTTGTATTTTTCTTCTCAGCCCTTGTGACTATTTGACACAATACATATTTTTATGTATTTCATTTATTGACTGTCTCCTTCAATAGAATATAAGCACCATGATAACAGGACTTTTTGTCTGTTTTGTTTACTTTTGATACCTCAATGACTTAAACAGTACCTGCCACATAGTAGGCCCTCAATAAAAATTGCCCGAATGAAAGAATGTTGCTTCAGAAACTTTAGATCTGCAGAAGAGTCACAGACTGAGAGATGTCGGGGCAGGGGGTGGTGGCACACAGCACTCTGTGTCTGAGCTCAGACTTCTCAACGTGGTCATCCTGAGGCAAACTTGTGTCTCTTGTCAATATGTTTCGTTATTATTTTTGAAATTAAATGTTATTCATTTATTTAATGTATTCACATACTTTAACGTTCTTTCTTTCCTTCAGCCCCTCAGTGCCCCTGCCTGGAGGAAACTAGTATTATCAATTTCTTATATGTCCCTTCCAGGATCCATCAGAAGGGATGCATTTTTATAATTTTGAGAGCCAGGTTGCCTTCCTTGGAAGGAATACTCTTCTAGCAGTGTATGGGTGTGCCTGCTTCCCCACATCTTCACCAACATGATGCGTTGTCAGACTTTTTGCCAGTCTGATTGGTAAAAAATTGTTTTCTCAGCATAGTTTTATTTTGCATTTCTTTAATTGTGGCCATGTTTAGCATCTTATCTTACATTTAAGGGAAATTTGTATTTTCTTTTCTGCGGATTGTCTGTTCATATTCTTTGCCTCATTCTTACGGAGTTATTGATTTTTTTAAATAGTCTTGATACATTTAAATCATTTTTCTTGGCATCTCATTGCTGGGCTGCTCCAGCCCTTTTGAGGGAGAAGAGGATTAGAGTGAAGTGATAGAGTTTTGAATTTGGGACTATAGCTTTTACTACCTTACCTAATAATTAGCAAGCCTAGGTTAAACAGAAGCCTGCCCATGAACCTGGAGACATCCTGAGGTCCCTATTTTCGGTCCATATTATTCAGGAATATCCACTGACTTCTAACATATTTCTCCATTGCCTTTCTTCAGTGTGAAGTTTCTTACTAGTATGGAAAGAGCTAACTTGATAATATAGGTGCTTCTCATTATATATGCGTTTAATCTATAGGGATTTGATACTCCCATCCAGGAGAATGGTGGGGGAGAAAGAGAAAGAAAGATATAACAACTTAAATAGTGTGGGTGGTTCTTCCTCCTGTGCACATAGTGTGGGTGGTTCTTCCTCCGGTGCATTTTGTTCATAGAGCCTACAGTGTAGTTTGGGAGATGTTGCTAAGCTCTTCCCTCTCTTTGTCTTTGTCCCTTTGTGCCTCTTCGTAGTACAATCCTCAAGTTTTGAGATACACTTCTTAAATACATCAAGGCCCTTAAACATAGCCAACTATTCTATCTGATATTTAACTTAAGAAACACTGAAAAACAAAGCACAAGCAAAGCAAAAAACTCTTTGAAACCTGTTGAAAGATAAAATGCCAGGTTCCATTCTGGTGCCTTCATAAGAGCTTTTCAAGGGTATAATTTTGGCCATATGCGATTTTTGCCCTATTTGTTGACTTTAAAAGCTAAATCCTATGTGAAGATGTGACTCCATGTAGAAGAGACTGGCATTTATATTTCATCAAACAGTAAATAAACTTTCTAGATAAACTTGCTTGTATCTTGATGCATTTATTTTGGCTTGTCTTTTAGGAAAAAAAAAAACACACACATTCAACATATCACCCTGCTGATTAATTATAAATTAGAGGGGAAAATATTTCTTTACGGTGGAGAAACCTGGCAGACCCCACATTAACCAAGGGATCAAACTTATCATCCTCAGTAAAACAGCCTGGTGTGTGCATGAGTATACAATGTCACCTATGTAGTATTCTTACTTGAACCCTGGACCCTCACCTATGTAGTATTCTTGACAAAAATATTTAATGTGAATCTAAGCATGAGGAAACAATCAGAAAAATGCAGAATTTGGCATATTCTGGATGACAGCTGGTAGAAGTCTTTAAAAAGCATCATCATGGGAAAAGAAGGGAGAGCATTCTAGATTTTAAAAGGTTAAGGAGACAACAACCAAATGCAATGTGCTCATTTTGATTGGATCCTGGATTGGGGGAAAATAGCTATAAAAATATGTTTCGAGCAATTGAGGAAATTTGGACATGGAATGAAGAGTGGAATTGATAGGGGGAGTGACTGAATTTTTTAAGGTATAATAATGGTGGTGTGGTTAGGTGGGAGAATGTCTTTATTCTTTTTTTTTTTTTTTGTAATAGTCTTTATTATTTTATTATAAACATACATAACATTTACCTTGTTATGTTAAAGTGTATAATTCAATGGCATTAATACACTCACAATTCTGTAGTCATTAACAGTATTACTAGAACTTTTTTTATTATTTATAAATTGAAACTGTATCCATTAAACTATAGCTGCCTATTTCTTTCTTCCCCAAACCCCTTTTAGTTTCTATTCTGTGTTCTGTCTATATAAATTTGTCTATTACAGATATATATTAGTGCAATCATATGAAACTTTTTTTCATGTTTGACATTTCACATAGTATAATGTTTCTGATATTCATCCATATTGTAGCAGGTATCAATTTGGTTTATATATTCACCTGTGTGATGTGAGAACTTGCATTATTTTTACCTTTTGGTTATTGTAAATAATGCTGCTATGAACATTAGTATACAAGTATCTATTTATATCTTTGCTCAATTATTTTGGGTACATAACAAGAAGTATAATTGCTGGACCATATGGTAATTCTTTCAAACCTTATTATCAAACATTACTGTCCAAACCAGGCTCGATTCAATGTCCCTGGTTACATGGTCCTCTCAAGCTGCTTTTCAGTTGCTTTTTCCCGGCGATTTGTCTTTATTTTAGTTGTAATTTCAATTTGGTCCTGGGAGATTGTCTGTGTAGCTTCCATTCACTCCACTGCCATTTTGGAATCCTCGGTTGCAGTTCGTCCCTGGCCCTGGATGGGGTCATGCGAGAGACAGCCAATTGATGTGTCTCTTTCACACTGATGTTTCTCTCTCTCTCTCTCTCTCTCTCTCTCCTCCACACTCCATCTGATTTATTCTTAGGAGTTGCAATCTGATAGTATTTAGGGCTGATCTCTCATGATGTCTGCAATTTCCTTTCAAATGGTTTACCAGAAAAAAAGTATAAGGGTATAGACACACACACTCACACAAATGTAGACAAAAATATATATTTATATCCTGTGTGGTCCAATAGGGTAGCCACTATAGCCCCATAGAATTTTACATTAAAGTAAGTTAATTAAGTTAAATTTACAATTCAAATCTCCAGTCACACTAGCCATATTTCAAGTGCTCAATAGCCAGATGTATCATATGGCAATGCACTGGACAGCACTAGTGCAGAACATTTTTGTTATCACAGAAGTTCTCTTGAATAGCACTATATAAACACACACATGGGGGGGGGGGGAAAGCAAGTGTGGCAATATAATTGGTGAAGAGCATACAATTATTGTATTCTTTCAACTTTTCTATAGATTGGGAACTTAAAAATAAGACTACTAACTATAACATGTGATCCAAGATTGGATCAGAAGAAAATTCCTTTATATCTTTTGCTATAATGGACTTTGATAGGACAATTGGCAAAATTTGAATAAGGTCTGTACATTAGATAATAGTATTAAAAAATACTAAATTTGCCAATGTTGATATTTATATTATGGTTATGTTAGAAAATGTCTTTGTTCTGCCTGGCCGGTGTGGCTCAGTGGTTGAGTGTCGACCCATGCACCAAGAGGTCACTAGTTCGATTCCCGGTCAGGGCACATGCCCAGGTTGTGGGCCCAATCCCCAGTTGGGAGCATGCAGGAGGCGGCCAGTCGATGTTCTCTCTCATTGATGTTTCTATCTCTCTCTCCCTCTCTCTCTAAAAAAGTCAATAAAGAAAAAAAGAAAAGCCCTGGCCGGTTTGGCTCAGCGGTTAGAGCGTCGGCCTGTGGTCCAGAGAGACCCGGGTTCAGTTCCCGCTAAGGGCATGTACCTCGGTTGCAGTTTGTCCCCGGCCCTGGTTGGTCGTGCGGGTGGCAGCCACTCGATGTGTCCCTTTCATGTCGATGTTTCTCTCTCTCTCTCTTCCTCTCTCTCCCTCCCACTCTATCTGAACAAAAAATGGAAAAATGTCCTCGGGTGAGGATAAAAAAAAAAAAAATGAAAAAAAGAAAAAAAGAAAAGAAAATGTCTTTGTTCTTAGAAATACACACTGAAGTATTTAGGAGTAAAGGGGCATAGCATTTATAACTCACTCCCAAAGTTTCAGGGAAAAATGTATATGTGTGAGAGAGAAAGTCAGGGGAGAGAAAGAGAATAATAAAGCAAACAGAGTAAAAAGTTAATATTTGATGACTGGGTGAAAAGTTTATAGGAATTCTTTGTATTGTTCTTGCAACTTTTCTAAAAACTTTGCTGAAAATATATAAAAGTAAAATAGAAGAAAAGGTAGAAAAAAACCTAGGGGGAAAAGCAAGAGGACAAAGGAAACAGCATGGCAGAGTTCAAAGAATTGGCCTGTGAACTAGGGAACTTGAATTTAGGCTTAGCTCTGGCTCTGACTAGCTCAAAGGCTTTGGATATGTTATTTCACCACCCTAGATCTTAGTTGGCCAAATTATTAAATAAAGGGTTTGAACTTGTTGATTTCAAAGAAACTGTCTAGTTCAAAATTATAGGACTCTAATTATAATTAGTCCCTACTTTTATTTTTAGTAAAGGGCCTGCATGCAGAGCTACTATTGTACCACTAGGTGGCCTCAGTTAACCTTGATCTATGTGTAAAGTATTTCATTTTTCTACCCTGGGCCACATTTCTCAGCACCCCGACCTTTTTTCCCCTTAATACCATCCCTTGTTGCTCCTGAATGTTAGCCACATGCTGTTCTTTGACTCTCTCTCTACTCATCTTTTGGGCCTGAAGAAGAGAGCTATTGCTAAAAACAATCCAGAGGTGGGTTTATCCTTTGCCAAATGTGGCCCCTTATAGGACTGTCACCTCTCAGAAGGGTCTGGGAGAGAGAGGTTTGCTAACTCTTGACAGAGGGGAGCTCAAGCTAGGACAGTCTTGCCATCATGGATAAGGAATGTCAGTAATATGCTCTGATTTGGGGCATAGGATTGAAGACATCTAGATGTGTTTCATCCTAACGACCTGGAATTTCCATGGCTAATATATGCTCTAATATCTAGCCTTGGGCAGATGCTTGCTTAGCTTGTGCTCTCAGAGTTCCTGGCTTGATGGTGCTAAGTGAACATCAGAAATGCTGCCACATGAAGAGGAAATGCAGATGGTTAACAAGCACATAGGAAAAATATTCAGTCTCACTAGTAATTTAAGAAAAGCATTAGAACAAATAAGCAAAGTCTGGTAATGGCATACAGCTTGGTGTAGTCAGGCTGCCCAGTTGCACATCCTGGCTGGAAGCTCCCAGGCTCTGTAGCCTGGGGCAATGACCTTCGTTCCTCAAGCCTGTTTCCTCCTGGGTGAAATGGGGGTGATGATATATTCCCTGCCTCCTGGGTTCGTTGTGAGGATTCAGTTAGATAATGTATGCATAGCATAGTATCTGTAAAAAGTACTCATTAAATCTTAGCTATTTATACCTTTTTAAAAATACCTATATATTTGCAAAGAATGAAAAAACATCGTATTCAGTGTTATGCAGTGATTGGTGAAATGGAGATATTCCTCTAGTGCTCTTGGGCATCTACACAGGTTTACCCTTTTTGGAAAGGAATTAAGCAGTTTTAAGAACTTAAAAAAATATTCATAGCCTTTGAAAGAATACTTAGAAATGCAAGCAAGTACTGCATATACATTTCTGGTAATTTTCCCAGACCAAAAAAAAAAAAAAAGGCAATCTATTCATCAGTGAAAGAATAGTTAACTAAATTATGGCATGTTCTTATAGTGGGCTTATATTACAGCCTTTTAAAATGGGATTTGGGAGGAGAAGAATTTTTGAAGAATTGGGGATATAAAAGATGAAAGTCTAGAAAGTCTGAATTTACCAACATCTTGTTTTTAGGTTAGGAGTGGTTTTTGTTTCTTATGCTTCATATTTTTTTGTCCTCACATTTTAAAAAATAAGTTTTCTTAGAATCAGGAAATAACAAAATTTAGTTTTTGAAAGAAACAGTAAAAAAAAGGAGATAGACCATCTGCCACAGGAGGGCAGCTGGGAGCCTTCTGCCTCATCCTTGACTTTTTCTTTCTTTCCCGTCCAGTGGTGTCAGCTAAGCCCAAGGTGCACAATCGCCAACATCGAATTAACTCATTTGTGGAAGTGGCAGTGGATGGACTCCCCAGTGAGACCAAGAAGACTGGGAAGCGAATCGGGAGCTCCGAGCTGCTCTGGAATGAGATCATCATTTTGTAAGAGCAAGTCCCTTCTCTTTGAATGCAGTAACATGGGAGAAAGAGAGAAGGCGCTCCAAGGGGGTTGTGGTGGGAGATCCAGGTGTCCTGTGGAGCCTCTAACTCTTCTGCCTTTGGTACCTGAGGTACCTCTCTTTAAGTGTTTCAACATCATTGAGCTCACAGTGTTCATTATTAGCTAGATGGTTACAGGGTTAGCTTTGGGGGAGAAAGGTGTTATGTGAGCATCTTCCTATTTGGGGCTTCCCGCCCTCCCCTTCCAAGTTGTCAGCAATGCCTGTTTTCTTCTGAGCCAGTAAGAGTGACTGATCTGCTTGGATGTGATGAATCAAGTATTTGTTTTCCAGGAATGTCACGGCCCAGAGTCATTTAGATTTGAAGGTCTGGAGCTGCCATACCTTAAGAAATGAACTGCTAGGCACTGCCTCTGTCAACCTCTCCAATGTCCTGAAGAACAATGGAGGCAAAAGTACGTATGATGAAGGGGTCGCTGATGTGCTTCATTTATGTGTGTGGGGAGAAACATTTGGAGGCATGCATTTCTCTCAATATGGCCGATAAACCTGGTGATGTGGTCCTCCAGGACCAGGGGCTGCAGTGACTCTGCTCCGCACAGACGCTGTCCGTGGAGTTTTAGGAAGGCTGACCGCTTTTTTCTGCAGAATTCAGCCCCCTTTTCTAGGGGCTGTGGTGGTGGGAGGCAGTGATGTGTCCCCTTGATCCTTTGCAAAGATCAGTGCTTTTCCTCTGCCTCTGCCCCTCGTTTTCCAATCCAGGAGATGTGGGACATGTAGCATCAAACTGTCAAATGCCTCCAGTCTACACCATTACTTCCTGGTCTGAGTCCTGGAACAGAACAGAGGAACTGCGTGTGTGTGTGTGTCAATGTGGGATGCTGTTACAAATAGTGCCCTGTGCTTAGTAGGCGCTCAATAAACATTTATTGGATGTTGTAATGTGATGGAAACTCTATCATAATTATTCAGGGTGCCTTTGCTGCATGGAAATCTAAACCCTAACATCTATTTATTGTTGTTTGTGGTCAGTGGCATAACCATGGCTGTGGTATCTGAACCCTCTCTCATAAAAGCCTCTAT
The DNA here is from genome assembly GCA_030848825.1 of Tadarida brasiliensis. Classification (NCBI taxonomy): domain Eukaryota; kingdom Metazoa; phylum Chordata; class Mammalia; order Chiroptera; family Molossidae; genus Tadarida; species Tadarida brasiliensis. The sequence goes on along the minus strand of CM061276.1, from coordinate 33,212,966 downwards.
TCAGAGCAGTACCATATGTGGCGAGGGAATGCCACAGAAGAAAGGCTCCTTTTTCTCTTGAAGGCTGCTGTCTAGAAATTATTTTCTGAAACTGGATTTAGCTTCAGAGTGGTGTGGGGGTGGGGAGTTGTTGAGTCCCAGGGAGAGCACTGCATTGATTCCAGGCCTTTCTTTCTGAGCCTGTTCTTTCTGACGGGCCACTTGGGTGGTGTTTGAGGCTCCCCTGGTCTTTTCCTTTCTGCTGGGCACACAGATGTGGTGAACCCACCTTGGCTGTAGGAATTGCTTAAAACCAGGCATATGTCTCTATGTTATTTCTTCAGGGAACTCTCTGATACTCTGAGTTGATCTCTGTTTTCCCAAACTTTAGACTGCCTTTTATGATTTGATTCTCAAAGTGCATTATATTTATTATGTCATTTGGAAATACAATTGTGGGCATTCTCGCCTTTGGATCAGCAGCCAATATGAGTGTCCTTTTCTTTCCTTCTTCATTTGTCTAGTCAACATACACTTTTGATTTTGGTTATAAAAGTAATTGTAGAAAACCTGGGAATTATAGAAAAACACACAGACACACAAAGAAAATAAAATTCTCCTATAAGCACAATACCTAGTGATAATTATTAACATTTTGATATATACCCTTCTGAGCTTTTTTCCTGTGTGCAAATATATATTAATATTTAAGATGTCAGTGAAACAAAGTTGAGATCATAGACGAACATAGTATTTTGTAGCATGCCTTTTTCTTTTGAAAATGTATCAAGTATTTTTATTCATTTATAATTATTATAAAATATACATAACATCAAATTTACCATCTTAACCATTATTATTATTATTATTTTTGGTCAATTCTTACGGAGGATATTTTTCCATTGATCTTTAGAGAGAGTGGAAGGAAGAGAGGGAGGGAGGGGGAGAGAGAGAAACATTGATGTGAAAGAGACACATTGATTGATTGCCTCCCGCACAACCCTGGCTGGGCTGGGGATTGAATCTGCAACCCAGCTATGTGCCCTTGACTGGGAATCAAACCTGCGACCCTTTGGTCCACAGGCTGACAATCTAACTGCTGAGCCAAACTGGCCAGGGCCCATCTTAACCATTTGTAAGTGTACAGTTCAGTAGCATTAAGTACATTCACCTTGTCATGCAGCCATCACCACCATCCATCTCCAGAACTTTTTCTTCTTCCCAAACTCAAACTCTATACCTATTAAACAACATCTTCCCTTTTCCTCTCTTTGCTCACCCCTCTCATTATTTTACTTTCTGTCTCTATGACTCTGACTACTCTAGGTACCTCATATAAGTACAATCATATAGCATTTGCCTTTTTGTGACAGGCTTATTTCACTTAGCATAATGTCCTCAAGGCTCAGACGTGTTGTAGCATGTATCAGAATCTCCTTTTTAAAGACTAATATTCCATTGCACGAATATACCACATTTTGTTTATTCATCCATCCAAGGACACTTTGGATTGCTTCCACCTTTAACTTATTGTACATAGTGCTGTTATGGACATGGGTGTACAAATATATCTTTAAGTCCCTGCTTTCAATTCTTTTGGATATATACTCAGTAGTAGAATTACTGGATCATATGCTCTATTTCTAATTTTTTGAGGAACCACTATACTGTTTTCCATATCTGCTAAACCATAAAATATATCAAAATAGCTTTAATTTTTCTTACAAAATTCAGTTTTTGATGACTGCCTGGTAGTAGTTCATCAGATGGCTGTGTGAAAAATTGAACATTTGGATACATATCAGTATTTCACAATTGCAAATATTGCTATGATAGACTTGAAAGTTTTAAAATCTTTGTGCTCATTGTTTAAAATTTACTTGAGCCCTGGCTGGTTTGGCTTAGCAGTTAGAGAGTTGGTCTGCGGACCAGAGAGTCCCAGGTTTGGTTCCCGCTAAGGGCAAGTACCTCGGTTGCAGTTTGTCCTCGGCCCGGTTGAGGTCGTGTAGGTGGTGACCACTTGATGTGTCTCTCTCACATCGATGTTTCTCTCTCTCTCTTCCTCCTGCTCTATCTGAAGATAAATGCAAAAATGTCCTTGGGTGAGGATCAAACAAAAAAAATTTATTTGAGATAAATGACTGAAAATGGACTTGGTGGGTTTGAACATTTTTCGAGGTTTTTGACACATGTTGCCAGATTACCCTCCAGAAAAGTTCTACCAGTTTAACCCTCCCAACAGCAGTGGCTGAGATGCCTGGTTTCTATTGCACCCTAGCATTTGTTGGGTTTATTTGTAAGAAAAAAAGATTTTTTTTGGCCTATTTGATAATTAAAATTATGCCAGATTTGCTTCATCTCTTTATTTTTTGGCTGTAGTATTTTAAAGTAAATTCCAGATGTCTTAACATTTTATCTCAGATTCTTCAGCAAGCAGTCCTTAAAAATAGGACATTTTCTTATATAATTACCATACCATTATTACACCTATCATATTAACATGAATTCCGTATTATCACCTATTCCCAGTTTATATTCAATTTCACGATTTATCTCAAAGTGTTTTTTTACTATGTTTTTATCGATTTTTTTTTTTTTTTGAGAGGAAGGGAAAGAGAGATAGAAACATCGATGTGAGAGAGAAACATCAATCGGCTGCCTCCTGCACACCCCCTACTGGGGATTGAGCCTGCAACCCGGGCATGTGCCCTGACCGGGAATCGAACCCAGACCTCTCAGTCCATGAGATGATGCTCAATCTGCTGAGCCACACCATCCGGACTCAAAGTGTTGTTTTAAAGTTGCTTTGCTTGAATCTGGATTTAGGCTGAGTCCTCTCGTTGCATTTGGTTGTTATTTTTGTGAAGTAACCCCACCTTCAATTCACCTTTTCTGTGATTTATTGAAGGCATTCAATGTTTTAAGTGTGTTTATTGCCTTATCCTTTCTTCATTTTTATATTGAAGTGTGCTGTCTTTGCTTTTATTTTTAAAAGAGCTCTTGCCCTGGCTGGTTTGGCTCAGCGGTTAGAGCATCGGCCTGCGGACCAGAGAGTCCTGGGTTCGGTTCCCGCTGAGGGCACATACCTGGGTTGCAGTTTGTCCCCGGCCCCGGTTGGGGTCGTGTGGGTGGCAACCACCCGATGTGTCTCTCTCACGTCGATGTTTCTCTCTCTGTCTTCCTCTCTCCCTCCCACTCTAACTGAAGATAAATGCAAAAAAATGTCCTCGGGTGAGGATAAAAAAAAAAAAAAATTAAAAGAGCTCTTTATATGTTTAAAATTTTTTAAAAAATTGATTCTTAGAGAGAGGAAGGGAGAGTCAGAGAGAAACATCAATTTGTTGTTCCACTTATTTATGCTTTCATTGGTTGATTCTTTTTTTTATTTTTAATTCCTCACTTGAGGATATTTTTCCATTTATCATCAGACAGAGTGGGAGGGAGGGAGAGAGAGAGAGACAGAGAGAAACATTGGTGTGATAGAGCCACATTGACTGGTTGCCTCCTGCACGACCAGACCAGGGGTAAGGAGAAACTGCAACCGAGGTACGTGCCCTTGACTGGAATCAAACCCGCGACTCATTGGTCCACGGGCCAACGCTCTAACCACTGAGGAAACCGGCCAGGGCCATTGGTTGATTCTTGTATGTGTCCTGACTGGGTATTGAACCCACAACCTTGGCATATCAGAATGATGCTCTGACCAACTGAGCTTCCGGGCCAGGGCTGAGCTCTTTGTACGTTAAAGCTATTATTCTTTTTCTTATAATTTGTAAATGTGTTTTCAGCTTTTCATTTGCATTTTAATTTTGTAGGTCTTCTTTTTCTTTTTCCAAACAGATGTTTTAAAGTTTTTGTAGTTGAATCTGTCACCCTTTGTATTTTCATTCTTTTCTTTTATGCTTTGAAAAGCTTTCCCCATTCTGAGATTAGTCACCTCTCTTTTTTTCCAGTTCATTATGATTTTGTTTTTTCACATTTTATTCATCCAAACAAATTTATGTTTGTGCACAGTGTAAGTAGGGACCTATTTAAGTTTTCCCAAATAGTTAACTGATTGCTTTAACACTCCTCTTATTGAATAATCCATCTATTTCCCCAATGGTTTGATTTGCTACCTTCAGCATCTATTAAAAACATGTGGGGGGGGGGGGAGGAGAAACATCTGTAACAAAAATAAATTAATAAAAAAACAACAACACATATTATGTATATTTGGGCCTGTTTAGTGACTTTCCATTTCATTTGTTGTTTTAAAATCACTCTGTCTTAGCTATTGCAACATAATATGCTTTAATAAATGATAGTTCAAGTTTCTCTTTAAAAAAAAAATGTTTTAAGTGATTTGAGAGAGAGAGAGAGAGAGAGAGAGAGAGAGAGAGAAACAGAAAGAGAAACATCAAATAGGTGCCTCCTGTACACATCCCGACCAGGGAACGAACCCGCAACTGGGGTATGTGCTCTGCCTGGGAATTGAATCAGCAACCTTTTGGTGCACAGGACCATGCTCAAACAACTGAGCGACACTGGCCAGGGCCAAGTTTTTCTTCTTTTCAAAATCTTCCTCCCTCTTTTTTTTGTGTATATATATCATCACATGAACTAAATTATTTTGTCAAGTTCTCCCCTCTTTCTACTTTCTTCCCCTCACATCCCTTGAGATTTTATTAGAATCCTATTATTTGTAAAGTTCTTTTATGGAGAATTTCCATACTTACCTATTCCATTCCTACCCAGGAATATGGATGTCCCTAAATTCATTCAAATCATTTTGAAGTTATCTTTAGATAGACTCTTTTAATTTAATTTAATTTTCTCTTTTTTTTAATTAATTTATTTTTGTTACAGATGTTTCTCCTTTTCCCCCATTGATACCCTCCTCCTCATACCCCCCGCCCCGTCCCCAGCTTTGTTGTCTATGTCCATTGGCCATGCATACATACATATAAGTTCTGTGGTTTATCTCCTCCCTCCCCCCACTCCCTCCTCTGAGGTCCATCAGTCTGTACCCCACTTCTATGTCTCTGGGTCTACCCCATTCCTCAGTTCGTTTTGTTCATTATATTCCACAAATAAGTGAGATCATGTGATATTTGTCTCTCTCTGCTTGGCTTGTTTCACTTAGGATAATACTCTCCAGGTCCCTCCATGTCGTCTCAAAGGACAACAGATCTTTCTTTCTTACAGCTGCATAGTACTCCATTGTGTATGTGTACTACAGCTTTTTTTTCCTTTATTGATTTTTAGAGAGAGAGGAAGGGAGAGGAAGAGAGAGATAGAAACATCAATGAGAGAGAACATCAATTGGCTGCCTCCTGCATGCCCCCCACTGGGGATTTGGCCTACAACCTGGGCATGTGCCCTGACCCGGAATCGAACCGGCAACCTCTTGGTACATGAATCAACACTCAACCACTGAGCCACACTGGTCAGGCTGTACCACAGCTTTTTTATCCACTCATCTACTAATGGACACTTGGGCTGTTCCCAGATCTTAGCTATTGTAAATAGTGCTGCTATGAACATAGGGGTACATATATTCTTTCTGATTGGTGTGTCAGGCTTCATAGGGTATATTCCTAGAAGTGGGATCACTGGGTCAAATGGCAGTTCAATTTTTAATTTTCTGAGGTAGCACCACAATGTTTTCTTTTTTTTTTTCTTTAAAATTTATTGGAAAACTGGCAGCACATCAGAAGCATTTCACATAAATCTCTTGGTTAGGCTTTACTTTTTTTTTTTTTAATCCTCACCCAAGGACATTTTTTGTTCAGTTAGAGTGGGAAGGGGAGAGAGAGAGAGAAACATCGACGTGAAAGGGACACATCGAGTGGCTGCCGCCTGCACGACCCAACCAGGGCCGAGGACAAACTGCAACCGAGGTACGTGCCCTTAGCGGGAACCGAACCTGGGTCTCTCTGGACCGCAGGCCGACACTCTAACCGCTTAGCCAAACCGGCCAGGGCCACCACAGTGTTTTCCATAGTGGCTGCACCAGTCTGCATTCCCACCAGCAGTGTACTAGAGTCCCCTTTTCTCCACACCCTCTCCAGCACTTGTTGTTTGATGATTTGTTGATGGTGGCCATTCTGACAGGTGTGAAGTGATACTTCATTGTTGTTTTAATTTGCATCTCTCTGATGATTAGTGATGTTGAGCATTTTTTCATGTCTCTTGGCCATTTGTATGTCCTGTTTGGAGAGGTGTCTCCTTAGGCCCTCTGCCCATTTTTTAATTGGGTCCTTTGTCTTCCTTTTGTTGAGTTGTATGAGTACTGTATATATTTTGGAGACTCTTTTAATTTTAAAAATAATTTTGCTATTATTTTTAGTGGTATCTTTTCCTATTATGTCTTCTAACCTAGTGTTTTTAGTGTACAACTATTAGTTTCTGCATTTTCCTTTATATTCTTAGTATAGGTTTAAATAGTTTTTTTTTTACTCTTCTTGGGAGACGTTTATGTGGTTTTTAAGACTGATCATTTTGCTCATCTTATTAGATAATTATACTTCTTTTTCTTGTGAGTTGCTTTGTGTACCCTTTCCTGTTTTAGTGGTGATGGAGCGGTGTCCTGCCCTGTCTAATAACCATGCTTCTAGTGACTGTCTTCTGGGTGTAAGGTGGGGTGTTAGTAACCTGTCTTCTTGGTTTATTAATCATTGTTGTTTTTTTTTTAAGAGTCAGGAAAGGGAATTTTTAGCAATTATCTTCTAAGCAACCATTAGGATAATTATATGATTTTTCTTCCTTCAATTTATTATATTAATTTCCTAATAGTAACAATCTTAGAATTTCTAGAATATACTTAATTGCTCATGCTGATTATTTCTTGAAAGTTTTGTTAGAATTGCTTGTTAATATTTTATTTGGGGGATTTCCATCTGTATTCATAAGTGACATTTGTCTGTAGTTTTGTACTATTTTTGTCAACTTTGGAATTGAGGTTAAGCTAATTTTATACAGTAAGTTGAAGTGCTTTCCAACTTCAGGAACAGACTGTATAACATGGGAATTATCTGTTCCATGAGTACAGGAAAGAGCTCACCCATAAAACCAACTGGGTCTGGCAGCTTTTTTTGAAATAATTCTTTGATGACTTTTTCAGTATTTTCCCCCATAATGATTGGTTTGTTCAACTTTTCTGATTCATCTTGCATCAATTTTGTTAATTCATATATCCTGAGAAAATTATTTCATGAGATTTTCAAATTTATTAGTATAAAGATTTTAAATAGCATTCTCATTTAAAAACATGTTTCTAACTTTTCTCACTTAAAATTTTTGGTATTTGTGTTTTTCCCCAATTTTTTTCTTGACTAGCATAAATATTTTTGTTTTAACTTTTGGTTTTTAATTGATTTTTTACAGACAATTTCTTAGATTTATTTATCAATTATACCATATTTTCTAAAATTAATTTCCACTTTTAGCTTTATTAATTTTTTTCAACTATTTGCCCTTAGATCTGTTATATATCTTATTTATTCAATCAGTCAGTCGGTAAATCATTTATAGCTTTTGAATTGAAAGCTTAGTGCATTTATTCTTGTTTAATAATGAAGACATTGTAATTGTTTTTAGAGTTTAAAGTGAAAGTGAGTTTATTAGTGAAGTAGTGAGACAGAGAGTGGCTACTCCACAGACAGAGCAGCTCCCATTTAGCAGAATTTGCTTCCTTTATTGAGGTTCATTTAATGGGGCTGGGGGTGGCATAGTCAATAAGGAGGAGTAATATTCAGGTACTTCCAGGGAAAGGAGTAGGAGATTTCTCAGAGGAGCTCCCTTGGCCAACATATATGAGCTTTATTTATTTGTATACTTCTTTCTTTATTGATTTTAGAGAGAGGAAGGGAGAGGGAGAGAGAGAGAATCATCAGTGAGAGAGAACATTGATTGACCCCCTCCTGCATGCCCCCCACTGGGGATCGGGCCCACAACCTTGGCATGTGCCCTGACTGGAAATCGAACCGGCGACCTCCTGGTGCATGGGTTGATGCTCAACCACTGAGCCATGCCAGCTAGGCATGCACACAAATCTTAAGTGATGCCCAGCTCAATGAAAATTTATATATGTTCACATTTGTGTAATTACCACTCAGATCAAGATAAAGTTTCTAGGGCCCCAGAAGTTTCCCCATGTGCCTTCAAGTTAATATCCCTTTCTCCTACCCTGAGATAACCACGATTCTGACTTTTATCACTATTGATTAGTTTTGCCTGTTCTTGAATTTCATATCAATGAAATCATATAGTATGTTTTCTTGTGCCTTGCTCATGATCATATCTGTGAGATCCAGCCATGTTTTTACATGTAACAATAGTTTTTTTTAATCCTCACCTGAGGACATTTTTCTATTTATCTTCAGATAGAGTGGGAGGGAGAGAGAGAGAAACATATCGACATGAGAGAGACACATTGACTGGTTGCCTCCCGCATGACCCCAACCAGGGCCGGGGACAAACCACAACTGAGATACGTTGCCCTTGATTGGAATCAAACCCACGACTCTTTGGTCCACAGGCCAACGCTTTTTTGCTGAGCCAAACAGGGCAGTTTTTGTTTGTTTGTTTTGGAGATATAATATCCCACTATATAAATATACCATGATTTATTTGTGTATTTGGTCGGTGAACATTGGGGCTGTTTCCAGTTTTGGGCCATCAGAGCAAAGCTGCTATGAACATTCTTTTTTTTTTTTTTAATTTTTTCTTCTTTATTGATTTTAGAGAGAGAAAGGGAGAGGGAGAGAGAGATAGAAACATCCATGAGAGAGAACGTCGATTGGCCACCTCCTGTGTGCCCCCCCTGGGGATCGGGCCCACAACCTGAGCATGTGCCCTTACCGGTAATCGAACTGGCGACTTCTTGGTGTATGGGTCAGTGCTCAGCCACTGAGTCACACTGGCCAGGCTGAACATTCTTTTTTTATTTTTATTCCTTACCTGAGGATATCCTTCTATTTTATCATCAGATAGAGTGAGAGGGAGGGAGAGACAGAGAGAAACCTTGATGGGATGGAGCCACATCGACTGGCTGCCTCCCACACCACCCAACCAGGGCTGGGGACAAACCGCAACCAAGGTACGTGCCCTTGACTAGAATCTAACTCGCGACTTCTTGGTCCACGGTCGATGCTCTAACCACTGTGCAAACCCGGCCAGGGCTGAACATTCTTATACATGTATTTTAGAGGATACATGCATGCATTTCTGTTGAGTATATTCATATCTAGGGGCCTTGGTTACTAGAATGTATGTGTGTTTAGCTTTAGTAGATACTATCAAACAGTTTTCTGATGGTGAACCAGTTTACCATCTCAAACATTTTCCTGTGTTCTTCGGCTCATTGTTTGTAGTTACTATTGTGATTTTCTCTTTGACAAAAGAATGATTTGGGAGGGTGTTTTCTAAGTTTCCCAGAACTTCTGTTGTTTGTGACAGCGGCTGCAGCTCCTGCTGCTCTTACCAGCGCTAGCCTTAGCACTTTGCACGTGTGGCTGCGTTGAGTAGTAAGGTACATCGGATTCAAATCGAATGGAAATGTGAATTGTAATGGGGTAGTGGGCTGCTTTTTCTTAGAAAAGCAAATCTTCAAGGATGACAGTGGGATAGCTGATATGCATAATATTCCAGCCATGTTGCACAAAGTCTTCTGTTAGAGCAAGGCTGTTTCTGGTTATTACAAATCTGTCATGTAGAGAAGTAGTTATGAACATGCAGGCTCTGGAGTCAGATACCTGGGTTTGAATCCTGATTCCACTAGCTTTGTAACATCTGCCAGTCACTTAACCTTCTGTTTCCTCTTCTATAAAATGTTGTTTTGAGATTAAGTGAGCTAACAACAATACCTGACACATATAAGTATGCATATCCAGTAGCAGTAGCTGGTTATTGTCTCCTCTGGTACTTTTTTTTCCCAAAGATAGGGAGGTTTGAGTCCCAGAGATGGACAACAGGAGCCCTGTTTCCTAATGTGGGACCTCCTTGCCTGAATAGGAGGCAGCCATGAAGTTGTTCCAGGAGAAAATTCTAAAACTGAACACATGCAAAAGCTTTGGGGGCTGTGGAGTGCGGAGGCTGACAGTAATGTGGGACATTTCAGCACCATGGTCTTGGCGCCGGGGCCCCTTGGGGAGCTGCTGGGCTGGACGTTTCCAGAATGGCATCTAAGTATGAATACAGTTACGTAGGATAGTGGGTCACAGTACATTAGGTGACTTCTCTCACTGTGGCCTGGTCTTCCTAAAACCACTTTTCCTGGGAAAGGGCCTGAGTGGTAGTGGTTGTCCTACCTGGCGTTTTTCTGCTCCACAAGACACAATTCCTTCTTTCATTTACTCCCTTGTTTTCCTCTGGGTAGACTTGGAAGTTGACTGGGAAACTCATCTGGTGTTTTGTGCCTTCTCCTGGCAGAGGGATGCTATGGTGGAGCGTTTTACTTAAGTCCTGCAGTTGCATAATGGTCAGCCTTGGCTGACTCTGCGGGGACATCGACCTGGCTGTAGCTGCAAAGAGGACTTGACCAAAAGCGCTGGTTTGGCTCTTAAGAACAGCTCTAGTCATCTCTGTGTGGAAGCCAGATTTTGAGGTTGAATATTGATTTTTTAAAACTTGTTTATTAGGGGAATTTTCTAACAATCCCTATCACCCAGCTTCTGTGTTAATCATCGTGTTTTGTCTGTACCTGCCACTGGATGATCTTTCTAAATTGATAGCAAGTAGGGCCCAAGACTCAGTCTTCTCTTGTATCTCTCCTCTTCTGCAGCTGGCCTCAGTAACACTGCAGACCTCAGCATGACCAGATTGTCCTACTTTCAAGGAGAGAAATGTAGCTTGAAGTAGATTTTTCAAAAAACTTCTTTATTTTAAAATAATTTCAAAATCAGAGAAAAGTTATAAGAATGGGACAAAGAACTTCCCCATATCCCTCATCCAATTATTTATATATATATATATTTTATTCTTACCTGAGGATACTTTTCTATTTATCATCAGATAGAGTGGGAGGAAGGGGGAGAGAGAGAGAGACAAAGAGAAACATCGATGTGATAGAGCCACATCAACTGGTTGCCTCCTGCATGACCCAACCAGGGCCGGGGACGAACCGCAACCAAGGTACGTGCCCTTGACCGGAATCGAACCAGACTCATTGGTTCACGGGCCAACGCTATAACCACTGAGCCAAACCGACTAGGGCCAACTATTAATATTTTGATTCATTTGCTTTAACATTGTCTCTATACATAGATATATAATAATTTTCTGAATTATTTCAGAGTAAATTACAAACCTTGCACTTCTTTATCCCTAATTTACTTGTCTATTTCCTAAGAAGACTATTTTCTTATGTAACCACTGTACAATTAGCCAAATCAAGAAATTTGACATTTTTACAATATTGTTATCTAATTCAGATTTCCCAATTGTTGCAGTCATGGATTTAGAGTGAATTTTCCCCCTTGGTCCAGGATCTCATGTAAGATTATGCACTGCATTTAGATGTTAAGTCTCCTAAAATCCGGGATTCGTTCCTCAGCCATTTTTGCCTTTTATGACACTCGCTGTTGAAGAGTACAGGCCAGTCTTTCTGTAGAGTCCCCTCACTTTGGCTTTGTCTGATGTTTCCTCATACATAGAGTCAGGGTGTGCATTTTTTTTTTTTTTTCAGGAACACTCAGAAGTGATGTGTGTCCTCAATTCACCACATCAAGCACACGACTTTACCTGTTTCATTATTGGTGCCGTTAATTTTGATCGTTTGGTTATCTGCCAGGTTTCTGCACTGTAAAATTACTCTTTATAACTAAACTACTCTTTATAACTATTTTCTCTTTATAACTAAAAAGTAATTTATGGGGAGATACTTTGTGACTGTGTAAACACCTGCTCCTCATCACAGCTTCACCTACTGGTTTTTGCATTCATTAATGTTCATTAATGGTTTTTATCTGAGTCAGTTATTACTGTGATGGTTGCAAACCCCCCAACCCCCAATTTTATCATTCCTTCTACATTTATTAGTTGGCATACTACTGCAAGGAAGTGCTTTTTCTTTTCCTTTAGGTATGCATGCGTTATCCGTCTTAACTCACAGATTCTTACTTTGTTCAGTGGATTATCATTTGTTATTGCCATCTTTTGATGTTCGAGTTATCTTTGTTTTGACCAGTGGGTGCCTCTTCAAGTTTCCTCCTATATCCTTTTGACATGTTCCCATCATATATTATTTTCCAGACATAATCCAACATAGATATAATTTACTACATGACAGAGGTGGCATTTAAAGTCAGAAAAGATGAACAATGGCGTTAAGACCATCAGCTAACCCAGTGGATTTCAAAATGTGGTCTCTGGACCAGCAGCATGGTCCCTAGGCCTGGAACGTATCAGAAATGTAAAAGTTGAGCCCTTATCCCAGACCTGCAGAATCAGAAACTCTGGGTCTGGGTCTGTGTTTTAACAAACTCTCCAGGGGATTCTGGTGCACATTCAAGTCTGAGAACCACTGCGTTACCATTTGGGAAAAAATAAAGTTAGATACCTTCCTTATACCAACACTTGTGATGGTTTTCTTTATTTAGTTTGTTAAACATTTAACCCTTGTATCAATCTGGAGTTTATTTTGGTATATGCTGTGGGATAAGGATCTAGTTGTATTTTTTCCTAATAGATTTTACAGTCTCACTGTTTTCATTGGAGGGTGGGTCCCCATCAGGTTGTACATATCTGTTCCCACTGCTCTTCTTCTTCAAAACTTGGCTCTTGAGCCTTAGTTTTTCCTGACAGATGTTATATATACATATGTACATGTGCACATACACACAGAAACATGTAAATATCTCTTTCTATGTTTCTGTATTAAACACCATGAGTTCATATTGAAACCTCTAATTCATTTCCACAGGGTTCTTCCTAACCTTTCTTCATTCTGTATGAGAACTCTGGCTCCTAATGTCATCCATATAGTTACTCATTTCCTCACTTCTGCAATACACAGGAGACAGCTGAGAATCGCTGTGCCCATACCGCTATGATCAATGAAGTAGATGTCAAAACGCTCCTTGTCTGTGCTGCTCTCCATTTTCTCTGTAGGTCTCTCTTCTTTCCCCATGTGTGTTTCCCAGGTTTAAAAAAAAAAGAAGAAAGCAAACAGCTCCGTATTTATTTAAAAATCTTACAAGCAGAGGGTTGTTCTGGCACTTTATGTTCCAAGAACAGATAGGCCAGTCAGGAGGGGCGCACCTCCTCCCTCAGTCTTCTGTAAGGATGGCGTGTTCTGGTGGGTGGGCTGTGCACCTCGAGGCATGGCTGACAGACAGTACGTGCATTTATTCTAAAGTAAACACACTGCTGTTTTTCCAGTTTTTCAGCTGAAAGATAAATAAGACTACTGATCCTTGGAACTTGAGTCAGAGGGAGAAGAGGGAAAATGAAAAAAAAATTGCTTACAGTTAAAAACAATTTAAATTTAAATTTGAAAAATTGTTTACTGTTTCTTCAGCTGAGGAGGAGGTGGGCAAGGGACAAACGTGAAAGGCAGTATGTGACAATCCTGTGAGCTGGCAGGGAGATATCACTTAGGACAAGGGTGGGGAACGTCCGGCCTGTGGGCCGTGTAAGTCCCGTGAAATCATTTGGTCTGGCTCTGCCAAGGAAACCACAGGCGGGACTAGAAATTAAATAAATCTAGGAGCTTTTTTCATAGCAACATAAATTTATATTAAGTGAATCATAACAATAACATATTCTGAGGAACAAGCAAGGAACGTCCATTATGGCATAGATAGGACACATATGAGTACATGACGGGACAGACATGTATGCTTCTCGTCAGCTGCCTGTGGCCCATCTGCCTATACTGTGGTGACATAGAGGACAGGCAGGCTGGGAGTGTACACATTGCCAAAGTGTTAACACGGTGATCTGGTGATGATGAGACGAGATGCAATGAGATGTTTCCTTGAGAGGATGATGATCTTGCCTCTGGTGATTGATGACAATGTTGTTGACTTCTTGGTCGACACAGACAATAACTCCAATCCAACCTTTATCCACACGTCCACCATCAACAATCCTCACAAAAACTTAATCTCAGATGAAGATTAAGGAAATTACAGTACGCAGAAAAGTCCTCAACAGTCAATGATACGAATGTTGGATATGTTTCAAATCCAAGATGCAGGATTAGAACAGCGATCAAAGCAAAATGACAGCGTCGCTGGGGACACACCCACACACTGGATAGTTATTAAAACTTAAGTGGTGTGACATCCTACAAATGGTGACTACAAAGAAAAGTTGATACAGAGTGTCGAGCTTTCCAAGAGAAATGGACAAATGGTTTTTTTTTTCATTATTGATTTTTAGAGAGAGAGAGGAAGGGAGAGGGAGAGAGAGATAGAAACATCGATGAGAGAGAATATCAGCTGGCTGCCTCCTGCATGCCCCCTACTAAGGATTTGGCCCACAACCTGGGTATGTGCCCTGCCCAGGAATCGAACCAGCGACCTCTTGGTGCATGGGTCGACGCTGAACCACTGAGCCACACCAACCAGGCATTTTTGTTGAAGTCAAAGGCAAACCTTTGTGCCTAGTTTGTAGTGATGCATTAGCAGTAATGAAAAAAGCCAATCTGGAGCGTCATTACAGCTCAAAACATGCTAAACACAATGAATTGGGAGGCCAAATGTGTCTGGATAAAATCAATGCTCTTCAGCAGAGTTTGGAATCACAACAAGCTGCTTTCATTAGGCCTCATGACAGAGACAATGTTATTCAGACGAGTTACATAGTGAGCAAGCTAATCGCAAAGAAACTGAGGCCTCATGTAGAGGGAGAGTTTGTGAAAGAGTGCATGGTAGCTGCTGCAGAGTTGTTAGCACCAAGGTAAAATTGTTTCAGCGTGTTCGTTTGTCTCAGGAACTGTCTCAGATCGGATTACTGATTTAGCACAGGATATTGAAAAAAGGCTGAAGGATTCTGCAGGAGATTTCCAATTTTTCTCTCTGGCTTGTGATAAGACAACAGATATAACAAATACTGCCCAACTGGCTTTTTTCGTTTGTGGGATAACTGCAGAGTTTGACGTGCGAGAGGAACTGCTGTCACTGGAAGCCATGCATGGCACTACAAGAGGTGATGACTTGTTTGAGACTTGTTATATCAATGAAAAAACTTGAGCTAACATTTGAAAAGTTAAGTGGCCTTACTATAGAAGGAGCTGCAGCCATGATTAGCTCGCAAAAAGGGTTAATTGCACTTGTCAAGAAAGAATTGAATCATCTCAGTCTTGATCCAAGTGATTTAATTATATGCCACTGCTTCATACACCAAGAAAGTCTCTGTGTACAGTCGTTACGGCTTAACAATGTGATGTCAAAGAGTAGTGTCATGCATAAATTTTGTCAAAAGCAGAGGGTTTAACTGCTGCCAGTTGAAGAAGTTACTGAATGATCTTGACTCTGAATATGGTGATCTTGTTTATCACTATGAAGTGTGGTGGCTGAGTCATGGGAACATGCTCATGAGATTTTACGAACTGTGGGATAAAGTCAAGCAGTTCATGGAGATAAGGGAAAACCTGTGTGATTTAGTGTTCATGGTGGACATTACCAAGTACCTCTCAGAGCTGAACGTCAAGCTGCAGAGCCCCAACCAGCTTCTCAGCTCCCTGCTTTCGAATGTGAAATCATTTGAAGATAAATTAAGGCTGTGGAAAGTGCCACTCAAAAGGAATAACACGGTGCATTTCCCCACTCTGGAAGGACAAAAGCCTTCTAGGACACTTGAATCTGCTGGTGAATGTGCAAAACTGATTGAGGCATTTAATGAAAGAGTCAAGGACGTGAAAAGTAAACACATGGAGCCCTGGCCGGTTTGGCTTAGCGGTTGGAGCGTCGGCCCGCGGACCAGAGAGTCCCGGGTTCTGTTCCCGCTAAGGGCACATACCTCGGTTGCAGTTTGTCCCCAGCCCCAGTTGGGGTTGTGTGGGTGGCGACTACTAGATGTGTCTCCCTCACATCGATGTTTCTCTCTCTCTTCCTCTCTCTCTCCATCCCGCCCTATCTGAAGATAAATGCAAAAATGGGTGAGGATTAAAAAAATAGAAAACACATGGAACTGAACATCTTTGCTACACCGTTTGATGTGGAACCAGCTGATGTGCCTGATAACCTACAACAGGAAATCATTCAGTTGCAAAGCAATGATGAGCTAAAAGCTAGGTACAATAACCTCACACTGGTTGAGTTCTATAAACGTTACATAAGCAATGATGAATTTCCCACTTTGAGGAGACTTGCATTGAAATATGCTCTGTGTTTGGAACAACTTACTGCTACGAGCAGTTCTTTTCAAAACTTACCATCGCAAAGAGTTGACTGCACTCCAGACCAACCGACGTAAACCTGGAAAAGCAGTTGTGAGTAGCAGCATCATCAATACCAGCTAACATCACACGCCTCACCACAGAGAAGCAGTTCCAGCCATCATATTAGGGATGAGTTAATTAAGTGTTTGACCAAATATAGTAGGCTAATTTTTAAGTTGATAATTTTGTATGGCCCATGAATGATGTTATAAATATCCAAATGGCCCTTGGCAGAAAAAAGGTTCCCCACCCCTAACTTAGGAGGACGTAGCTGCAAACTTGAGAAGGCCTGATGGTAGAAATGGCTAAACCAGTCCTACACAGCCAATTACTTATTTGTATGAACTTGCTAAACCACAAGGCCTAGTTATTTCAGCCTTGTGGAATGCTCACAGGAAATTTCTGAGAAATTTTCTCATGCTCCCCAAATTGGAAATATTAATATTTTCTTCTGATTAAAAGTAACGTATGTTCCTGAAACTGAAAATATTATTGCAATTTTTCTGATTATTATTATTTCATGATTATGGAAAACAAAGACTAAAAATATTCTGAATGCTTTGTATATATCAGGTATTATTTTGTTGAATCCTTGATATATATTAAAATTTATTCAGTGCTTCTTCATACCTATGAGATAGATTGTATCACCATCCCCTTTCCTGAAGAAATGCTGGCAGACGTTATGTAATTTGCCCAAAACCACACAGTAGGTGGTGGCAGAGTTGGGATTTAACCCAGGCCTTTTGGTCCCAGAGATTTTGCCTGTAACCTCTGCATATACTGTCTTCCAATGAAGGATAAGGTTAAAATCACTTGAAATTCTATTTTTTAGAGCTAATCCTGTTAATATTTTGTTATCTATCCACTACGCTTTTTTTTTTTTTTGGTGTATAAATCATATATGTATGCGTGTGTGTGTGTGTATAACTTTTATTTTCCAAAGTGGAAGCTCACTATACATAACGTGCTTTTTGCTCCCCAGTTTTTTCCTCCTCAAGAAAAGTAGATCATTTTTTTAAATTTATTTTTATTTTTTATAATTTATTTTATTATTAATTTGTTTTTGTTACAGATTGACACCCTCCTCCCCCTCCCCTTCTCCTCGTCCCCATCCCTGTTGTCCATGTCCATTGGTTATGCACCCATGCACATAGGCTCTGTGATTTATCTCTTTCCCCTGCCTCCCCCCCTCCTCTGAGGCCCGTCATCCCATACTCCACCTCCATGTCTCTGGGTCAATTTCGTTGTTCAGTTTGCTCAGTTCTCCTGTGTGTTGCTGGCTTCCTCCGTTGGTGTGGGGGTCGCTCAGCTCCCTCGCTCCGCCTGGGTTCCTCCGTTGGTGTGTGGGTCTCTCAGCTCCCTCGCTCCGCCCGGGTTCCTCCGTGGTGGGGGGGGTCGTCCGGCTCCCTCGCTCCGCCCGGGTTCCTCCGTGGTGGGGGGGGGGTCACCCAGCTCCCTCGCTCCGCCTGGGTTCCTCTGTGGTGGTGGGGGGTTGCCCGGCTCCCCCCGTGGTGGGGGGGGGGTCGCCCGGCTCCCCCGCTCCGCCCGGGTTCCTCCGTTGGTGGGGGGGGTCGCCCGGCTCCCCCGCTCCGCCCGGGTTCCTCCGTGGTGTGTGTGGGGGGGGTCGCCCGGCTCCCTCGCTCCGCCCGGGTTCCTCCGTGGTGGGGGGGGGGTCACCCGGCTCCCTTGCTCCACCTGGGTTCCTCCGTGGTGGGGGGGACGCTCAGCTTCCGCAGGCGCCCCTGGCTGCAGGATCTCGTTTCCTTTCAGGCAACAAGGAGGGTCCTGGAGGGCAGTATGCCGTCTCCATTCTGCTGCTTCTTTAATTTCGTAGTTGCAGGGCTTCCATTCAGCTTGATTTCATGCGGTCTTTAAGTGATAGTTATTCTGTGATTTAGTTGTAACTTTGATGTGGTTGTGGGAGGACGCGATTCCGCGTCCACCTAGGC
Organism: Tadarida brasiliensis; assembly: GCA_030848825.1. Taxonomy (NCBI): domain Eukaryota; kingdom Metazoa; phylum Chordata; class Mammalia; order Chiroptera; family Molossidae; genus Tadarida; species Tadarida brasiliensis. Next base: position 33,194,666 of record CM061276.1, on the reverse strand, counting down.
CGCCATCTTGACCGGAAGTCCTAAACTATTCTTTATTTCAGTTAGTGCCTCCTTCATTTCTAACTGTGTATCCATCATTTCTGACTGGTCCCTTTTTATGCTCTTGAGGCCCTCTCTAAGTTCACTGAGGTTCTCACTAAGTCCGTTGAGCATCCTTATAAGCAGTATTTTGAACTCTGCATCTGTTAGGTTGCTTAACTCCATTTCACTTAGTTCTTTTCCTGGAGTTTTGTCTGTTCTTTCATTTGGGACCTGTTTCTTTGTCTCCTCATTTTGGCTGCCTCCCTGTGTTTGTTTGTATGTATTACTTAGCGAGAGGTATAGGGCTAGCTGAGACCAGATGCTGCTTGTTTGAAAGAATTTAGGAACAGCTGAAGCAGGCTCCAAGACAGGCCAATCCTATGGTAAAGCAACTGGCAATAGCTTGGGTGGGCCTGGAAGTTGGGTGGGGCGGGGCCTCAGGGGATCACGGGGCGGGGCAAACAGTGTGAGCCAGGTTGCTGGAGTCCCAGAAATGGCGGCGTCTACCGCCCCAGGGAAGGGCCCACCAAAGGAACAAAAGCCTCCGATAGTACGTCTGTCCAGGAGAAAGCCGCCTCTCCAGCCCCCGCGCCAATGCCAAACAGCTCAGTTCTTCCCCATATGACTCTGGCGCCCCTCAGGCTGCCCCCCCCACGCTGGAGCCCGGAGGGAGTGAGTCCGAGTAAGTCCGTGCGCGGGCCCTTTAAGAGGAGCTGCCGGGGGCTCCAGCCGCCTCAGCCTCAGTTCCCGCTGGTTTCTCCAGCCAGAAGTTATGGGGACTTCTCTTCCTGGCACTGGAGCCCTCAGCTGGGCGCCTGGTGTGGGATGGGGACCCCTCAGTCCTCAGGGACGACCTTCCCAGCTGAGGTGTCCTCCTAATTTTTATCCGCCACACGTGGGTGTGGGACCAGCCCGTCATGCCTCCGCCCCTCCTACCAGTCTCAATGCGGCTTCTTTAATTTCGTAGTTGTCGGACTTCCATTCAGCTTGATTTCAGGTGGTTTTGAATGATGGTTGTTCTGTAGTTTAGTTGTAACTTTGATGTGGTTGTGGGAGGACGCGATACCGCGTCTACCTACACCGCCATCTTGACCGGAAGTCTCCTCGAAAAGTAGATCATTTTTAATGGCTGCAATAGTTTTTTTGGTATGAAAGCACCATAGTTTAACCAATCTTTTATCGTTGGCTATTTCTATTTCTTTCTTTCTTTTTTTTTTTTTTTTGCTTAATTCTCACCCAAGGATATTTTTCCATTGATTTTTTTTAGACAGAGTGGAAGGGAGGGAGGGAGGAAGGGAGAAAGAGAGAGAGAGAGAGAAACATCAATGTGAGAGAGACACATCGATAGGTTACCTCCTGCACAACCCTGACTGGGGCCAGGGATCGAACCTGCAACCCAGGTATGTGCCCTTGACCAAATAGAACCCATGACCCTTCGTTCTGCAAGCTGATGCTCTAACCACTGAGCCAAAACAGCCAGGGCTATTTTATTTCTTTAGTATTATAATCAAGACTCTTTCTTTTTATAAATTACATTTATTGGGGTAACATTGGTTAATAACATTATATAAGTTTCAGGTGTACAGTTTTATAATACATTATCTGTATATTGCGTTATGTGCTCACCACTCAAAGCCTAGTCTCCTTCTGTCACCATATATTTGACCCCCTTTATCCTATTCATCCCCCACCACCCCCACCGTTCCCTTCTGGTAACCACCATACTGTTGTCTGTGTCTATAAGTTTATTGTTTGCTCATTTGTTGCTTTCTGTTTTATATCCCACATATGAGTGAAATAATATGCTTCTTATCCTTTACTGTCTGACTTATTTCACTTAGCATGATACTCTCAAGATCTATCCATGTTGTCACAAATGGCAGTAATTCATCATTTTTTTATAACTAGTAGTATTCCGTTGTGTATAGGTACCACATCTTCTTTATCCAGTCATTCATTGATGGACACTTAGGTTGTTTCCATATCTTGGCTATTGTGAGTAATGCTGCAGTGAACATAGGGGTACATATATCTTTATGAATAAGTATTTTAACGTTTTTCAGGTAGATATCCAGAATAGGGATTGCTGGGTCATATGGTAGCTCTATTCTTAATTTTTTTGAGGAACCTCCGTACTGTTTTCTGTAGTGACTGCTCGAATTTACATTCTCATCAGCAGTGTTCGAGGGTTCCAGTTTCGCCACATCCTCTCCAACACTTGTTATTTCTTGTCTTATTGATAATAGACATTCTAACAAGTGTGAGGTGGTATCTCATTGTGGTTTTGATTTGTATTTCCCTTATAGCTAGTGTAGTTGAGCACCTTTTCATTTATTTGTTGGCCATCTGTATGTCTTCTTAGGAAGTGTCAGGTCCTCTGCTCATTTTTAATTGGATTGTTTGTTGTTGTTGAATTATATGAGTTCTTTATATATTTTGATTATTATCCCCTTATCAGAGGTATCGTTTACAAATATCTTCTCCCATTCGGCTGGTTGCCTTTTTGTTTTATTGATGATTTCCTTTGCTGTGCAGAAACTTTTTAGTTTGATGTGGTCCGTTCGTTTATTTTTGCTTTACTTACCTTGGTTTTTGGGGTCAAGTTCACAAAAACTCCTATGAGACCAAGGTCCTTAAGTTTATAAGCAAGACTTTTTGGTAAATTTTTGTAAAGATATTTATGCTCTTTTTTTTCTTTTTCTTTTTCTGGTAGTAAATTTGTAGGCATGCAAATGCTGGGTCAAAAGGCAGACATGTTTCAAGTTTTTTGATGCTGATGGCCTGGGTCTGCTGCAAAGACTGGTGTACCTGGTTCCCTTACCCTCACTGGCACTGGGCATTGTCTACCTTTTAACCTCTGCTGGTCTATTCAGTGGTGAAAAGTGATTTCTCTTTGTTATTTTTATTTGCATCTTTTTTTTTTCTCCTCCTTTTCTTCTTGAGGAACTTCAAAGTAGACTTTGCTGTCACTGCTCTGATGCAATTGCTTGTATCAAGGTCACCAGTCACCTCCATGTCGCTAAATCTCATCCTCACCTCACTTGCCTTAGAGATTGGTTTTCAGGACACCACACCCTAGTGGTTTTCTGTCTATCTTCCTGGTCACACATTTTCAGTCTTCTTTGCTGGTTTACTTCTTGCCAGGCTGAAAACACTAGAATACCCAAGTTGGCTTAGTCTTGTATCTACTTGTTAATTTATACCCCTTTCTTTAAAGATCTAATTTGGTATTGAGGCAAGTTAGTAAGAAGCTAGGAAAATTCCTTGGCAAATGGAATGGGGAAACTGAGACAGATAGCTAAACAGACGATTGAGCAATGTATAGCCAGCCAATAAATCACAAGATCTTATCTTCCCTAACCAAGGACAGTTAGGAATAAATGGTTTACATGTTCCAGACCATGCCAGGACAGACATGCGTTGGTCCTGGTCTCTTTCTGGTGACATTCTTTGAAGGTGAAACTGACCAAAGAATGATCCTGATCCCCCTATACACTCATTTTGATACATCAGCATATCAAAGGACACACCTGGAAAGCTTATGAATATTCTATTGAGATCTTCCCCTGAGAGCTCCCCTAAAATTCCTGCCTTTAGAAAACAGATAAAACCCCTTAAGACAAGGACCAGGTGGGTGCTCTCCCTTGACCATGCTCATGCCTTTCCCGCACTTCTTTTATCAGGCGTGTATCTTTGCTTTCTTTTTCCTAAGCTCTCAAGTTTCCCAGGAGACTTGCAACCAGGAGAGAAGAGGGCAGTGGCAGCTTGTCCCAGGCTAACTCCCTGAACCTGTCACCAACAGCCCTCCTTTTGCCTCTGTAACTTGTTTCCTGAGTCCATGCAGCCCAGCTGGCTCACTTCTGCCTCTGTGACTCTCTTTCTAAAGGGCCAAGGCAGCCTTTAGGATTGACTCTTTTCCAAGGCTGCTCTGCCTAGGCTCACTCTTGTTGCTATGATCTTGCCTCTTCTATCTTAAGCACTTTGTTTTACTGTCCCCAGCTTTAATAAACATACTCTCAAAATCACCTGGACTTGTGTCATGAAATCTTTTCTACACGAAGTCAAGAACCCACACGTTCCAGACTGTGCTGGGACAGACCCACCTTGGTCCTGGTCCCTTTCTGGTGACAGTGTCATGACCTTAAAATTAGTTTGTACACTTATCACTCACAGCCTGAGCCTCCCCCAGCTTTCTCTGTCTCTGGCAATGGTGATCCTCTATTGCTCAGACTAAAAACCGTGGGGTCCTCCTTGATGTCATTCTTTCTGTTACAACCCACGTCCAGTCTGTCAGCAAGTCCTGCCTGTATTGCCTTCAAGATATGTTTGAGGATCTGACCATTTCTTACCATGACTGTTCCCATTACCTGTGTCCAAGTCACTGTCACTTTTCAACTGCTAGGAGGCAGTGGCCCCCTAAATGGTCTCCCTGCATCTACCTTTGTCTCGCTACAGTATATTTTTGAACCAGCAGCTAGAATCATCGAAACTGTAATTCAAATCATATCACCCCTCCAATGATTTCCCATCATACTGGGGGTACAAATTAGTCTCCTTTCCTAATAGGCCTAAAAGACCCTCCATTGTCTCTGTCACCTCTCTATTGCCTTATCTCAACCATTCTCCTTCCCTCTCCAAACCCCTCCTGGCCCACAGGCCTCCTTATTGTTCCTTCACCCAGTACTGCTCCTTTTTTTTTTTCTTTAATATGTTTTTATTGATTTGAGAGAGAGAGAAACATCAATGTGAGAGAGAAACATTGATCTGCTGCCTCCTGCACGCACCTATAACAAGGATCAAACTTGCAACCAAGGCACGTGCCCTGACTGGGAATCAAACCAGCGACCTTTTGGTGCATGCGATGCTCAACCAACTTAGCCGCACTGGCCGGGGTACCACTGCTGCTCTTGCCTCAGGGCCCTTGCACTGGCCTTACCTTCTTTCTAAAATACTCTTCTCCATGTGTCCTCATGGCTTGCGCCTTCACCCTCTTCCAGTCTACCCAGATGTCACCTCAGTGAGGCCTTTCCTGACCAGACTGTTTTTTAAAAGAATGTACAATTCAATGCTTTTTGAAAAAAATTACCAAGTTGTACAGCATTACCATGAACTTTCCTATCACCCCAGAAGGATCCCTCATACCCATTTATAGTTCATTCCCATTCCCACCCCCAGCCTCTGGCAACCACAAATCTGCTTTCTGTCTGTGTAGATTTGTATTTTCTGGTCATTTCATACAAATGCAATCACAGCAATATGTGGCCTTGACCAGACTATCTTAATTGCAACTCCTTCCTATTCAACATTTCCTGTTTCCTCCCCCTGACTTACATTCTTTTATAGCAGTATTCCCATATAATACTTCATTTTTGTTTATTCATCTCACTCATTGTCCTCTACAATGAGAATGTAAGCTTCATGGGGACAGGCATTGTTTAACTTTTGTTCACTAATGGGCATCCTTCCACCCCTGTGCCTAGAACACATAGAAGACACATATATAATATATAACATAACATAACATAACATAACATAACATAACATAACATATATATATATACTATGACATAATGTAATATGATATAAAAGTGGTATGTTATATTGAATTAGATTAGTGAGGTGAATGTCTTTTCTTGAGTTAGGTGTTTTGTCAGTCCCGTGGCTCACCTCTAAGGCAGAGCTGGGACCAGGGCAGTGCTGGGAGGCCACTCTGGGGAGCCATCAGGCTGAGTCTGTCCCAGCCTCCAAATGTAAGCCTTTGTTTAATTTACCCCATCCGGTTGCAGTTACATCAGTGACTACTGTTTTCTTGATTGGCACCAGATGCCAGGCATTGGGATTTAAACCGTCTTTAATAGTCTCTGAAAAGCTCTCTGTGTGTTGCTTTCCATCGTCCTGCACCTCAGGCAGATACAGCCAAGCCAGAACCTCAAGGAATTCTCAAAGAAGCCAAAGCCACCCCCTCCCCGACCCCACTGCCCAGCTTCTCAGAGTTACAGCTGGACCCAGTTCTCAGCTTTAGTGTCAGTGGAGAGCTGTTTGAAAGAAAAGGTCCTTTTAGCCAGGAGTCTCAAAAGTAAACACACAGGCCCTGCAACGAATGTGAAAACAGACCTGCTTTCTGTGTTGCCGGCTGAGAGGCTGCCTTGTGAAAACTTGCTTGAAGAAAGAAGAAAAGCTTTCTGTCAGGAATCCCTTTCCCTGCACATGGCTCACTCTGTGTAGCCTGGGGTTTACTGCTGCCTCTGGAGTATTCCTTAAATGTATCGGCTTTGGAAGTTGGTCAACCCCATGGGAACACATATTTGAGCACAGTGATTCCGTCCCTCCAGACATGAATGCGGGCCAAGGCTGTTCCCCCTTTCTAGAGGTATATCATGACATTGTGCATTTTAGTCCATTGTAAGTGGTCAATACATCTTTTTCCTCTTTTCTTTTTTTTGCTTTTTAGGTGTAAGAATTTCTGAATGTTGTACCAGAGTTTTGTGTGAGAGGAACTTTTCGTCTTCTCTATAGGCCTTTTCTTAGGATTGTGAGATCTGATGGAGCAGGGGAAGGTTATGAAGTTTGTTTACCAGCATCACACAGTGAACCCCTGTGAGCGCCAGGCTGGATCCTCAGATACAGTGGTGAACAGGCTGGCAGTCCAGGGATTTAGGATCTAGAGAGGAAGGTGGACGGATGTTAAACAGATAATTGGTGCAAACGGTTCCAGTTGTTGTGACAGATGGGACGGAGGAAAGTGTGGGATGCTCTGGGAATGTGTTGCTGGGGACTTAACCTAGCCTGGGGTGGGGGATGTCAAGGAAGGCTTGCCAGAGGAAGTGACACCAGGACTCCAGAAGGATGAGAAGGGATTGGCCAGGCCAACAGGGGAAAAGCACTCCAGGCTGAGGGAACAGCATGTGGGAAGCTTTGAGGCAGGAACGAGCTTGGTGCAGTCGAGGTTACACAGAGAGGCCCCTGGGGTGAGTGACAGAGCTGCTCAAGATGATGACCAAAAGTGGCAGGGAGGAGGTACCCGGGCAGTGTTGGCTAATAGAAATAACGTGAGCCACATATATAATTGCAAATTTTCTAGTAGCCACATGTAAAAAAGTAAAAACCAAACAGGTGAAATTAGTTTTAATAATAGATTTATGTAGCCCAATATATCCATATATCCAAAATACTGTCATTTTAATATAGAATCAATATAAAGAAAACAGTTAATGAGACAATTTACATTCTTTTTTTTTTTTTGGTATCATGTCTTTAAAGACTTGGTGTGTCACTAACACTTACACGTCTCTGTTCGGACCGGCCACATTCCTAGTGCTCAGTGCCACGTGTGGCTTGTGGCCCCCACACTGGGCACTCACTGCAGGTCTAGAAGGTTAAGTTACTCAAGGAAGACTTGGGAAACTTTTCATCCAAATCGGGTTGTTGTTAATTTAGGACTGTACTGTTTGTACATTTCTAGAAACTTCTTCCATTCCTCGTAAGCCTGTCCCACAGGGTGTTGTGCTGTCTCTTCGAGAACCCGAACTGTTTTTGATCAGCTTCATAGCATTCAGCTTCTAAACTGACAGCTGCTGTGGGCATGACATGGTGGCCTTGCACACAGCTCAGAATTGGTGACAGGAAAACGAGACTGTTGCCATCAATGAGCTGTTTCCTTGCCGTTGCAAAACAACAACAGCAACGATGAAACAAAACACAACCCCAAACCCTGAAACATTTCATCTGATGTTTGGGCCTCTGCTTTGTGCCATTTATTTGAGAGTGGCTCCCGCCTGATTGCCCATTCCAGCCTTCCAGGTTCTCCCAGGGGAGATGCTGTGGCTGCTGGAATCGTGTTAAGATCAAACCTCATTTATCTCATTTTGAGTGTTTTATTTTCCCTTTTCCTTTGGTCTCCCAGGATTCTAGGAGTATTTTTCTTAGAGTAGGAGATTTATTCTTGTAAGATAGTGGTGTGTCGAGAGGGAAAACCATCCTGGCCCAGAGTAGGAACGCCACATACACTAGCAGTACAGTTAGTGACACCATTAGGTACAAAGTGGGGATTTTCACCTTAGTGTCAGGCCTGGCCTGGGTGGGGGGATGCTGTTTATTACGTACAGAATAGCAAGCCACACATTTCTCAGAATGTGATGTCTGTGTCTTCCCTCCCTCTCTGAATTAATGTTTATTTGCGTGTGTATTAATGAATTCATTCTCTCGGAGGGCCATATTAAAGTAAAGGCTGAGCCCTGGCCGGTTTGGCTCAGCAGTTATAGCGTCGGCCTGAGGACCAGAGAGTCTCGGGTTCGGTTCCCACTAAGGGCACGTACCTCGGTTGCAGTTTGTCCCCGGCCCCGTTTGGGGTCATGTGGGTGGCAACCAGTCGATGTGTCTCTCTCACATTGATGTTTCTCTCTCTCTCTTCCCCACTCTCATCCTCCCGCTCTATCTGAAGATAAATGCAAAAATGTCCTCGGGTGAGGATTACAAAAATAATAAAAAAATAAAATAAATAAATAAAGTAAAGGCTGAATTCACCTTGAACATGCCCCTCCCTCAATCCTAAAACTTTCCTCAATGGAACATTGTTTCTGTATATATTTTAAAAGATTTGTGGAATACGTTAAGAGAAATTCAAGGGCCCAATTTCTGGGTCTAGGATGAAGCCAGTTTTGCACACGTAGCTTATATGCGTGTATTTGTGCTAGTGTTTGCAGGTACGGTGACTCCCTCCAAAGTTGTCTGCAGTGAGTTATGTCGTGGGAAAGGGATTTGGCATGTGCGTGTTTATAGGGAAGGTGTCATATTTTACCTTTCTATATTGTTTTAATTCTTATAATGAGCATGTTATTATTTTTTAAAAATTAAGTTAGTATTTATTGTGATGGTAACATATAGCATAAATGGGACAAAATTTTTAAACTTTTTGTTATGGAAAATTTCAAACATAAATAAAAGTAGAGAGAATAGTGTAATGAACGATCCTGTACCATTACCCACTTTTAACAGTGATCAGCACACGTCCAGTTGTCTTTCATCTTTAGCCCCCACTTTTTTGGGGTGTTATTTGAAAGCCCATCTTAGATATCATGTCATTTCGCCCTGGCCAGTTTGGCTCAGCGGTTAGAGCGTCGGCCTGCGGTCCAGAGAGACCCGGGTTCGGTTCCCGCTAAGGGCATGTACCTCGGTTGCAGTTTGTCCCCGGCCCTGGTTGGTCGTGCGGGTGGCAGCCACTCGATGTGTCCCTTTCACGTCGATGTTTCTCTCTCTCTCTCTCTCTCTCTCTCTCTCTCTCTCTCTCTCTCTCTCTTCCTCTCTCTCCCTCCCACTCTATCTGAACAAAAAATGAAAAAAAAAATGTCCTCAGGTGAGGATAAAAAAAAAAATTAAAAAAAAAGATATGTCATTTCAGTTATAAACATTAATTTGTATATGTCTAACTGATACGGAAATTAAGAAAAAAATGCATCCACTGTGCAGATAATGGAAGTTAAAAAATAAAATCTATATTTCATAATCTAACTCTTCAACCACAATGTATTATTTTTCCCTGGTTCATTTATTTCTTTGCCCCTTTACCTGTTTTTAGAGGGTTTTAACAATAGGGTGCATTCTATAATTTCATGTTCTCTTTTTTTGTTAACATTGTAGTATGAATAATTTTCCATGTTCTCGTATACTTGTCATGGTCATTAGTCCAAATCTTAATGTGGCATGTTTCACTGATCTGAAATTGCAATTTTTAAAAGCCAATTTTTTAAAAGAGAACTTATTAAAAAGCAGAACCTTAACCGTAAAAATTCTCTCTTAGCGGAGCTCCTACATTTTGCTATTCAAAGACCTTTAAAAAGAAGGTTTGTTTATTGAAAGCCTGCCTCTGTCGGGTTTATAAACATGGCTTTGATCCTGTACAGCAGGGAGAGGTGGCTTGATCCTGAGGTTCCCTGAGGGCACGTAGAATGGATGAACTGTTATAATGGGCCCCGCAAGAATAGCTGTTAATGGGTGATGAGGACTTTCTCTCCCCTTGGGGAAGAGGACCTCTATTAACAAGGCAGCAGCAAGTGATATGAATTGACAGTTTATTTTAAAGATTTAACTTTACCAGATCTGTATTTATTTCCCCTAAATTACTTTAAAAGTTTTGAAAAATATGCTACAGCTTGACAAACAGATTTACCAAGACACATTGAGGCCTTTTGTGTCCAGTGTTAAAGGGACCCCTCCGTTCGTTCAGGAGAGACTCTTCGTCTGCAGTGCACCTTATTAGGTGGAGGACTGTGATGAATGCCAGTTCTGAAGTGTGCAGGCATGTGCACTTTTTTTTGTAAGTGAAAACGTGTATAGCTGTATAGGCCTTGGCCATAGATCAATGGGACCCTGAGTCCAGAGAAATAAGGACAATCGTGATTGACCAGTCTGTCGTGTACGGAAATGAGGATGTGCATGCCTAATCTCTCCTGCCTCTTTCCTGTGGAAGGAGAGAGCTGTATCTTCCTCCCATGAGGAAGGGCAGATTCTCTGTCCATTCTTTGGAGCCCATTGTTTCCTGCCTTCTCAGAAATCCTTTCTTATTTTCCTGCAGCCTCTCTGACTTTGCAAGGTCATCTTCATCTGTTTACTAATAACTGTGAGAGTTTCCTACCATTCTGTCCTCTTCTGTGATCGCATTCCCACCTGTTCTTCCTCTTTATGCATAACCATCATGTGCAGGTAACCCACAGATTTGAAACTCCAGACTATGCTCTGGCCGGTTTGGCTCAGCAGTTAGAGCGTTGGCCTGAGGACCAATGAGTCGCGGGTTCAATTCTGGTCAAGGGCATGTACCTCAGTTTCGGTTTGTCCCCGGCCCTGGTTGGGTTGTGCGGGAGGCAACCAGTTGATGTGGCTCTATCACATCAATGTTTCTCTCTGTCTGTCTCCCTCCCTCCCTTCCACTCTATCTGATAATAAGTAGAAAAATATCCTTGGGTAAGGAATAAAATAAAATAAAAAGAAACTCCAGCCTAGACCTTTCCTCTGAGCTCCAGACCCACATACATGACTACTGGTTTGCTCTGTCCTCGTGGATGTCAGAAGCACCTCAAAATCAACGTGTCCTAATCTGAACTCCTCACCTCTTCCCCAGTCTTGGTCCTCTGCCAGTGTTCCATATTTCAATGTAGAGATCCTCCATTTGTCCAGTTAAGTTAGAAACCCAGGATTCATCTTTGGTACCTCCACCCCTCTTGCCCACCCCACCCCTTTGCTAATCTATTTTCAGGTTCTCTTGGTTTTTACTTTTGCAAGTCTGCTCACTTCTTTCATCCCCGTCTCTACTGCCCTGTCCTTTCCTGTGGCTTCCTGTCTGCACTGCCTGTATCTACCTTTACTTTTGTCTGTTCTGCAAACACAGAGTAGATCTTGTCACACCTTGATTAAAAACCCCTAAGTACCATGCTGCTGCTCTTAGAGTAGAGAAAAACTCGTCAACATGGCAGGCCCACTGCCATTACACTCTGACCACCGTGTAGATCTCCTATCCCATTCGGATTACATTCCTCCTGAGCCCCACTCATCGCTGTTCAGTTTCCTGAAAGCATCCAACTCATTGTGCCACAGTGCCTTTTCACATAGTATTTCCTCTGCCTAGAATGGCCTTCCTCCCCCCTACTTCCCCTCCCCCAACCTGCTAGCTGTCTGCCTGAGACTTCGGATCCCCAGTTGAGTAGTCAGTTCCTCGGGAAACTTTCCCTGACACCGTGAACAGGTCAGTTATCCAGCTGCCCATGGGACCTAGATCTCTTATATGCAGTCTGTTTCATAGTTGTAAGTTTACATTTCCTTGTGAGATGATTTACTTACTTCTCTTTCTCCCACTGACTTGTGAGGTTCCTGGAAGCAGAGACTATGTCTATATTCATTCCTCATAACCCAGCATCTAGCACAGTGTCAGGCAGATAGTAGGCACCCAGAAAACGCTTCTTGAATAAATGAATAAGAAAGAAAGAGAAAAGGAAAAGTTTACAAACCAGCTTTGTAAAAGGAAGCTATCTGCTCTGGAGGAGTTAATGCAACCCCTAATTTGGAGATGATTAAGGGTTGACCCCCCAGCAGCAGCACACAGAAGAGGCTTCAAGGCCAAAGTAGACTCTTCCTTACACCCTGTGTTCTAGGAGGACCCTGCCAGGGTGGGGGATCCTGTGAGTGATGGGGGCTGAGGGGAGGTGGGGTGAAGCAGAATCAACATTGGTCCCCCAACAAGCATTCCAGTGTTTACCACCTGATGTTAGCTTGGTAGAAAAGACTTTCTCTTGTTAGGCTCTGGGTAAGGTTGGAAGCCAAAGAGGCATTATAACAGTAAATCTTGGAAGCCTCTGGCTTCCTTTACTGCAGAGGGAGTGTGAAAGAACGTTCTCTTTAAACCTGGAGTAGACTCCAGCCTGTGTGTGTCTGAGTTATGGGGGACCGGGGAATGGAAAAGAGACTGTTGACTCTCTGCCCTTTTGGAATTTCCTCTGTTCAGTTCCTCTGTGCCCCAGTGTTTCACAGTGATGTGTAGAATGAACACTGACCTGTTAATGAATGCCCTGCTTATGTTCACTTTCTTTTGATGGGCCTATGGGATTGAGGGCAGAGGGAGGCAGGAAGAAGGAGGTTTGTTTGTTCCACTGAGCAGCTCTGTTAAAGCCAAATCAATCCCATCTTCATCAGGCTTCCGACACTCTCAACCTAGGAGTACTTGGTCTCCCTTAAAAGTATCCTACTTTTGTGTCTTATTTTATTTTCCTCAAATTTCCAGGTAAATCCTTACATTTGTATTTTAAGTTAGGAAGAAAAAAATTATTTTTTTCTTTTAAAGGTGTGTGTACATGCATGTACCTTTCGGTGATGTGGGAGCAGGGAGGGACAGTGGTGACAAAAGATTCTAAAGTAGAAGGTTCTTTCATTCACTGCCGTGAAACTGTCCAGGCAGGAGTTCTGGACTTCTTAACGGGATTGCACTGTTACAGTGGCACAGTTTGGCATTTATGGTTTACGTAGTTTTTTTTCTTTTGTTGGAACAAGGAAGGCAACCTCCATGCCCCATTTATCTATACTTATTAGTACCAGACGCAAAAAACATGAAAAAGTCCAAGTAAAGAAAGGGAAAAAGTAACTCTTAGAAAAATATTACTCATTCTTGTTGCACGTAATAGCTCTTCCCAATAGGAAATTATTAACCTGAAGCCACTTGCAAACCTGAGGCTTTGAAGTAAGGAAAAATAAGGGTAGGAGTTATTCCCTAAGCATCTTGCCGGGTATACTTTCTGCCCTTTTGTATTTCAAACTATATATGTAAAGCTGAATTCTTGTAAGATTTTTAGTTAGTTTACAGTCATGTTTGTGCCTAGAGTGTGCTGGCTTTTGAAAATTAAACTATTATAGAAAATGTCAAGCATACAAAAAGTGGAAAGAATAGTCCGTGAAGCCCTACATGCCCGTCACCCAGCTCCAAGCCATGTGAGGAATGGCCGTTCCTGCTCCATCTAACTGGATTATTTACATGAACCCCAGACACGTTTCACCTGCAAATATTTTAGTATGTATCTCTAAAAGATAAGGATTCATAAAAACCATAACTGTAGCCCTGGCCAGTTTGGCTCAGCGGTTAGAGCATCGGCCCGCGGGCCAGTGAGTCTTGGGTTTAATTTCAGTCAAGGGCATGTACTTCGGTTGCGGTTCATCCCCCACCCTGGTCAGGTCATGTGGGAGGCAGCCACTCAATATGTCCCTCTCCTGTCGATGTTTCTCTCTCTCTCTCTCTCTCTCTCTCTCTCTCATTCTCCCTCCCTCCCACTCTATCTGAACAAAAATGGAAAAATGTCCTCAGGTGAGGATTAAAAAAACAAACAAACAAACAAACAAACAAACCATACCTGTAATACCAATTTCATTCCTAAAAAACTTAATGGTAATTATTTTAATATCATTCCATCAGTTTTTATATTTCCCCAGTTGTCTTATAGTTTTTTCCCCACCATTGGTGTATTTGAATCAGGATCCAAACAAGAGTGATCTGTCTGCTAAGGCTCTTTTAACTGATGGGTTCCCCTTTTTCTTATCCCTTAAAATTTTTGTTGTGGGAGAAACTGGACAGTTTGTCCTGTAGTTTCCCACATTTTGAGTTTTGCTGAATTGTGGGTTAACATATTCCTCTGTCCCTTTGTGTTTCCTGTAAACTCATAGGTAGATCTAGAGGCTTGATCTGATGTGGGTTCTCTTTTTTATCCCTTTTTGATGAGGTGGTATGTGATTCCATCAGGAGGCACCTAATGTCTGCTTGTCTCTTGGTATGCCGGCTTTTGAAGGGATCTTCTGGCATGGTCCTTGAGATTTTCCAAATTTGTTTCCCCTAGATCCCAATATTCAGCTCTACCGCTGTCTCTTGACCTCCATAAAGCAGTATTACAAGGTATTGGTTACCCGTGGGTACTTAGAACAGAACAGAAGGGCACAGTCCCATAACTGAAGAAGTGTGTTTGCTGATTGCTGAAGTTAGCATGAGCTCAGGACTTTGGCCTTCTTGGTGGAACTAAAGTCTCTTGCCAGCGGAATATTTTCATTATATATGTTCCATTTGGTTGTAATTGAATCTGACTTCCTCTATCCATGCTCTAAGTTGGCTCTTTTTCAGCCCCTGCCTATGATCGCCCAAAGCTTTGATTCCACGAGACTGGTGGGCCTGTGGGGCCTGGCTGATGTGCTCGGTGGGGGGTCATGGCTCTTTACTAACATGTGTTAGGAAGGAAGCCAAGGTAGAGTCTCCCTTAGGCACCCTGTTCCCAGAAGACACTGCCATCACCTTGGCCCAAGTCACCATCTTCTTCTACTTGGAATATTGCCATGACCTCCTACTTGGTCTTTGCTTCAGCCCTTGCTCCTCCTGCAGCTGGAATGATTGTGTTACAATGGGAGTCATGTCCTTTCCTTGCTCAGAACCCTGTAGTGGGTTCCGATCTCATGCAGAGTAAACATCACAGACCTTGCTAGGGCTCCAAGGCCTTCCTTGTGGGCTCTGGTTAGTGGGTGTCCTCATCTCCTGCTCTTCTCTTCCCTCATCCCCTCCAGCCACACCAGCCTCCCTGCTATTCCTCACACCTGCTAGGCATGCTCTCACCTGGGGCCACTGTGCTTCCTTCTCTCTCTGCCTAGAATATTCTTCTTCCAGATACCTACATGGCTCCCCTGCCTCATCCTTCTCCAAGTCTTTGCTCAGTAGTCATCTTCCCAGTGAGACTTTCTCACCACCCCAAACCCTCCTCTCACCTCTGGCACTCTCCATCCTCTTGCCTCATTTCATTTTTTTCTACTGCATTTGTAATCTCCTAACAGATTATGCAATTTACTTTTTTAAAAAACCATTGCGTATTGCCCATTTCTCCCAACTAGAAATAAACAGCCTGGAGCACAGATTCTTTGTCTGTTTTGTTCTTGTTGAATCTCCGTGGCTAGAATAGTAGGTGTGAGCTGCAGGACCACAGAGCAGGGCTGAGGAGGCTGAGAGTAGCTGGTGAGCTTCCTATGCTAAATCTGATTCTAGTTATGGAAATCGACCTACTACACCTGCTTTTTCATTGGTTTCTTGATTTTTGAGCAGTGCCTCAAAAGGCAGTATAGTAGGAAGACATGCTTGAAGAGAAAGGCCCTTTGTGGAGTTGTCAGCGTGGCTGTGGTGAAACCCGAGGGCCCCGAGGCGGGGTGGCTTGTGCTGCTATTTATAGCTAAGATTCCAGTATATGTTTTCCAGCCACACTTGCTCCTTTCAGCCTCCCCTGTACGCTCCAGTCTGTCACTCAATTAGCTAATGGCTCCCTTAGTCCCATTATGCATTGTAGGGCTCCCTTGGCTCAGCTATTTTTTTAAAGAGAATAATGGGGTGTTCTGTTCTCAGAGGTTTAATTTTTTAATAGTCTTGCCAATTAAATGAAAACTTTTTTCCAACTTTTTATTATGAAATTTTCAAACATACAAAAGATTGGAAAGAGTAACACAATGAACACCCAGATGCCCTCCACTTAGATCCAATCCTTTTTAACGTTTTGCCACATTTGTTTAACCAATGTGTGTGCGCCTGTGGGTGTGTGCATTTTTCCTGAACCATTTGAAGGTAAATTGCAGATATCAGGCACTGTAGTCCTGAAACTTCAGCCTGCTCCCCTGTATCACCACTGCAGACTAGCGCGGATGCCATCCTAATCTTCTCGCGAATCTCACAAGAGTAAGAACATTATATATAAACCATAGTACCATTCTTGAACCTAAGAAAATTAACCGTAATTTCAGACATTATTTAATATCCAGTCTGGATGCAGATTTCCCCAAGAATATTTTTTTCAAGCCAAGGGTTAGTCATAATTCACGCATTGCATTCAGGTTATGTTTCTTTAAATCTAGAAGAATCTCTTTCTCACCCCCCCCATGTCTTAAAAAAAAAAAAAGAAACATATATTAAAAACTGACTTTTTGAAGACATCAGGATAATTACTGTCAGGATGTCCCATATTCTGGATCTGTCTGTTGGCTTCCAAATGGTATAATTGAATTTGTTTCTCTGTCCCCTAATTTGATGTACTGGGGAGGAGGTTGGAGGCTTGGTTGGGTTCAGGCTAAATGCTTTAGGCAAGAAGACTTTAAACAGGGTGTGTACTTCCAGGGCAGCACACCAGGAAGCATGGGGGTTGGGTCGTCTCTCTCCCAGTGATGCCCGATTTGATCTGGAAGTCAGAGGTCTCTCTGACTCCCTTTTTAGTAAATAGAACAGTGGAGGGTTATGGTCTCAAAAGTTTCGTGTAAAGAAGAAAAAGACCTCCCCACCACTGGCTCTTTTTGAACATCAAAATTGTCTCGAAGTGTTGTAGGCTAACCTCCGCCCTACAAATATATAACGGTTTGTCCCTGTGATGCTTATGTGGCTTTCCTTGGAAGAGTTTGTGGAGTTTGTTGCCTCAACCTGAAAAAGGCTCGGAAAGGTCAAAAGAAGAGTGACTGATTATACAATGAATAAGTTAGACCAAGAGAAATCAGAACTGTTCAGCCTAAAAACAGGAAAGTCAACAGGGAGATAATAAAAACGACAGCTTATTAGCAGCTTACTGGGCACTGTTTAATTCTTTGCAGATGTCCTCTGAAAAATGTGCTCTTACTGCTCCCTGTTCCATAGGGCGACCGGTGGTCACATTAAGTAATTTGTGTGATGCTGCACAGCTACTAGGTAGTGGAACTGAGATTGAACCCAGTCTGCCTGGCTGGCACCTGCCCTCCACCTCTGTGCTGTACTCCCTGCTGAGGGCTTAGGCTCAGGATCTCAGAATAGCTAGACACTCCTTGACTTTTTTTTTCCCTAATAAAAAAAATTGTATTTACTTAGAAGCATTCAGAATGACAACAAAACAGCTGCAACTTTTTTTTGCAATTACAGAGTGGTATTCAGTTAACAGAACAACAATTATTTCGTATAAGCTGCATCAGAGACAACTTAAGATGAAAAAACTACCATCCCCATATATAACTAATTTGTGCTGTGCACCAACAAGAACCTGCTTTAAATTTCCATGCCAATTTACAACCCCCATACTGTACCAGGCAAGGTTAGTGGCTATTGAAAATACCACCAGGACAGGGCTATCTAAAGACACATTCGGTAGTGTGTTAACTATACAAAAAAAGACACTGTACAGTTTAAAAACAAATCTTACACAGCCTTACATTTCAATTTTTTTCTTTAAAAGAAGTGAGTTGTGTACAGGGGGGTTAAATGCTTTATAGACAAGAAAAAAAACCTGCGCTAGAACCAACTTATTCATCATCATCATCTTCTTCATCTTCATCTTCCTCATCTTCCTCCTCCTCTTCATCCTCTTCATCCTCCTCATCTTCCTCCTCTTCTTTTTCTTGCTTTTTTCAGCCTTGACAACTCCCTTTTTGGCCACATCAGGCTTTCCTTTAGCTCGGTATGCAGCAATATCCTTTTCGTATTTCTGCTCCAGCTTAGCAACCTTCTTCTCATAAGGCTGCTTGTCATCTGCAGCAGTGTTATTTCACATCTCTCCCAGCTTCTTTGCAACATCACCAATAGATAGGCCAGGATGCTCTCCTTTGATTTTTGGGCGATACTCAGAACAAAACAAGAAAAAGGCCGCAGGAGGCCTCTTGGGTGCATTGGGATCCTTGAATTTCTTTTTTGTTTCCCCTTTAGGGGGGATATAAGTTTTCATTTCTCTTTCATAACGGACCTTGTCCGCCTTTGCCATGTCTTCAAATTTTCCTTTCTCTTTAGCAGACATGGTCTTCCATCTCTCTGAGCACTTCTTAGAAAACTCTGAGAAGTTGACTGAAGCATCTTGGTGCTTTTTCTTGTGCTCCTCCCGGCAAGTTTGCACAAAGAAAGCATATGATGACATTTTGCCTCTTGGCTTCTTAGGATCTCCTTTGCCCATGTTTAATTACTTTTCCTCAGCAAGCACACAGTCACCCAGTGCCCGTCCGGCTCCCACTTGCCCCGGCGCTGTCTCTATGGAGCTCAATGTACTGCAATGGCTGTGAGAGCGGGAGCCAGACGCAGCCTCCTCACTCTCTCTGCTCTGTAACATTGACTTTTTTTTTTTTTTAACAGTAATAAACATTTATTATCTCATGGTTTTGGTGGGTTAGGATTTGGGAGTGACTTAGCTGGGAGTCTGGCCTGGGGTCTCTCATGGGGTTGCAATTGATTTGTTGGCTGGGCCGCAGTCATCTGAAGGCTAGACTGGGGCTGGGGGCTTTACTCCCTGGGTGGCTCATTTGCCTGGTTGGAGAGTGGTGCTGGTGGTTGTAAGGCCTCAGTCTCCCCACCGCCCCCGCCCCCAACACACACACTCCTAGACTTCTGAAGGAACTTGTTTTCACATTACAAGTGTTATTTTATGGAAATCTTTGTAACTCACCAAGTGCCTTAGTGAAACTGACTGAAAATAGTAATGGACTCGAAAAGATTTGGAGAGATCCACCACAGGGAAGAGAGGTTAAGGGAAGGGAGAGATGCTTAGGAGAACTTAAAAACCTGAAAGGTAACTTGTTTCTACTTTGTTATCATAGATCCTTGAATTGATCCAGACTTTTTTTTTTTTTTTTTGCTAAGTTCTTAAAGGGCTGTGTCTGTTTCTCAGAGAGATTTGGGGCAGGCCTTTTAGTCGGGGGAGGTGTTTCTAGGAAGTGCTCATGGAGATGCTTATTTTTACATACCCTGCCTTGTTCTAGAAAACCAATGAGATGGCTTATAATAATACAGTAGCAACTAAGAGATAAAATTAAGTGGGTGGTGGGTGGGGAGGGAGGTTGTAATATGTGGCATTTTCCTGGTCTGGCTTTGTAAGATGTGGGAGAGGCATGGAAGGACTGTACACCCCTTGGAAATCCTCAAAATCGTTGCACTCTTAATAATCGTTGAATGGCCCTGAGCAGTAACTGGATGGAAGCTATTCGGTGTGGCCAAGCTTGGTAGTGGGGGTCGGGGTGTGTGTAGCAGTTTCCAGCCCACCTAGGGTTGGTGGCTTCTGCCTCGTGCCAGTTTGTTTTGTTTTCCTGCTGTGATTTCCCAGCCCTTCTCCTTGTCCTTCCCAGTGTCCTGGGGACAGTGTGGACCTGAGCTCCTTTCCCAGCTCAGTCACAGAGCCAGGTGTCTGCTGGGCCCCCTTCCGGGACTAGCCCAGGGCCCTGTGACTGTGGGGCTGACTTGCTTGTAATGAACTTTTATTGTTTAAAAACTTTTTGTTATTTCAAAGTGAAACATTTTCAGGGTTGAAAATAAAAACAATAACTTTAACACAAATAAGAAAAGAATAAGCCCCTGAAATTGTTCATCTAGAGATGACTCCTGATGACATTTCCTCAGGGTCACCTGACCTATTTCTTTTCTTTTTGCCACTGTTCTTTATATGGGTAGGGTGGTGCTGCTTGAAAGAATGCCTTTCTTCCTCTGTATGCCTTACGTATTTCTTTTTTTTTCTTATAGCCCTGCAAGTATAAACAAACAAATAAATAAGTAGTGTAGAAATTATGTAGTGAACCAATAATATAAAATGTCTAGAAAAGAAAGAGTACAGACTTCCCCACCAGCCTCATACAACACTGATGACGATTAGACCTGTTCCTTCCCATTCTTTTTTCCATGCCACAAGACAGATTTGAAGACGCAGAAAAATGTTGCCAAGGGAGCCAGAGTAGGTGAAGTGGGAGCTCATAACTTACAGAATCTCAACTCTGGGTGCATTTTCTTTCTTCCATCCATGTTGCCTTTTGTGTCCAACAGTGGAGAACACACAGCTGACCCTGAACCTGCAGACGGAGAACAAAGGCGGTGTTGTCTCAGGCGGTGAGCTGACAATTTTCCTGGACGGACCGACTGTTGATCTGGGAAGCGTGCCTAATGGCAGTGCCGTGACAGACGGTGAGTGCTGCCCTGCTTCCCGGAGGGGGGTAGGGCGGTGCCCAGAGTTTGGTTCTCTACCAGTTCCCTGGGTTTGGGTTTGGCTCTGCCAGCCCTGGCCCATAGCTAGCCCTGATTCTTTTTAGCATCCTGATCATATAGTGATCAAAATCATGACATGATTTTATAAAGGACAAAAATATATGTCAAGTCTTTGTAAGTGTATTGTTTGGTTTGAGAGCAGAGAAAAACATCTTTTCATCCCACATGGGCTTTGGAAAATAAAATGTCTTTATTAAATGTTACTTGGGCCCATTTTTCTTCATCCCAATACACTTACCCTTCCTGGGGAGCTTGAGGGTGTCTTTCATGAGGTGATATTGGTTGGGAAAGGGGATGCTGTGTCTTAGAGATTCTTACTAGCAAGACACAGACAGAAGCAGGGAATCTGAGCAGTGTTTCCCGCTCTGCCCTGAATGGAGGCTGTTATTTTTTTGTTTTTTTATCTAGTCTGAATTAGTCACCTTTGGATCTAGCAGGAAATTATTTTATGAAGTCGCAGATGGGTTGGTTTTCTTCATAGTTTTTCTCATTAAATGTGATGTAACTAAGGTACTTTCCAGGCCTGAAACAGGCTTTCTGTAGTTTCAGTGGGGTGAAATATGACCTGTAATTCAAGGGCACTTGGTGAATGGTTGGGCCTCGACTTGAGAATCCTCCCTCAACTGGACTGACTGGTGCTTGGAGAAAAACAGCACATATATAGATAATTGAACAACTAGTGTGTGCTCAATCTTGGGCCAGGTGCTAGCTAGATGGCTGGGGCAAAACTCGCTTGGTGTCTACTCCCAGGAGCTTATAATTTACTTGGTGGGAGCAAGGGATACTAGACATCAAACGAGTAAACACAAATAATTGTGTAGCTGTAATTGTGACAAAAGCTGTGAAGGGAAGGTAGTGGGTGGTGTGAGATTATCGTACTTTAGGTACTCTCATCTAAATTGGGGGTGGGGGACAGGGAAAGTTCCTCTGAAGAAGCTGAGACCTACTGGAGTATGAGGAGTTTAGACAGGCCATGGAGGCAGTGTGGGTAAAGGGGTGGCTGAGTCAGAGTTGGAAGGGTCCCATGTGCAAAGGCTCTGAGGTGGGAGTGAGCTTGGCCTGTGGTGGGAACAGAGGTGGCCAGGGTGGCTGGATCGTGGGGAGCAAGGAGAGGGGTGGGAGGTGAGGCTGCAGAGGCAGGTCGGCTCAGATCACACAGCCTTGAAGGCCTTGGTGAGGATTTGAACCCCATCCTAAGAAGGAGGAAGCTGTTGAAAGGCTTTTAGCAGAAGAGTATCATGCTTTGATTTTTAATTGAAACTGATTTGGCTTTTTAAAAGCTCTCTGATTGTGACATGGAGAAATGTCCTAATACCTTGCCCCCACTCTGCATGGTCAGCATTGTTCTCTGTCTCACGTGGATGGCTGAAGTTGATGTAGTGTGTACGGCCACATGCTTGTAAGTGCCTTAGACATCCTTGAAGGTCTTGGAGAAGAAGAGGTGTTTCCCAGGTTTGAGCCCCTCTGTCATGGCCCTGATCAGATCTCACCCGGCTGCCCCTGTTCCTTCTCACACTGGTGGCTGCAGCTTGCCTGACTACCTGTGTCCTCCTGTGTTGGGTAGCTGTCATACACAGGTGAGCTCTGTTCCTGTAGCCACATCTCAAACAAGGGTTGAGCTTCTCAACGTTTTTCTCTTTTCTTGTGATGAATCCCCTTTCTAGGATCACAGCCACCTTCAAGAGACTCCAGCGGGACAGCTGTCACCCCAGAGAATCGGCACCAGTCCCCCAGCACAAACTGCTTTGGAGGGAGATCCCGGTAAGACCCCTATGGATGACGAGGAGCCTGGAAGATGCTTAGAGCCATTGAAAACACACTACCAAGTGGCAAGGAATGATTTATGTTAGAAACTGGTGGACATTTCCAGAGAGCTTATAACTGACTCTGTGTCTTTAAGGAGGCCCAGAGGGGAGTAGAAACTCAGGATTCTTGGAAGGGTCAGGGGTTGCTTGTCAAAGAGTGGAACTGGCTAAGTTGGTTATTTGGACAAGAGGAACTGGCGAACGGAACTTGACTGCTTTCCATACATCAGGTGTGGTGGCTGCAGTTCCCCACCCAGGATTCACAGAAGTGCTTAGAGCAGAGCTGCTTTGTGTGTGACACTGCTCTCTGCCTGTTTCTGCTTGGGGCTTGGTTAAGACCTCCGTGCTTTGAGTCTGAGTTACATTATATTTGTTATGTGTAGTGTGGATGACTTAATTTTATTTACTGACATTCCCATCTTACACCTGTGTGGATGGTGCAAACTTATTTTCATGACAACTGAATTCCCAGGTTGGAGACTAGTTTTAAGTGTATTAGGGAGATTGGGAAGGGGTTGGGAATCTGTTTTTAATTGTTTATTACAATGTACAAAATCCCCAGACATTTTTTTTTTTTTAAATCCTCACCCAAGGACATTTTTGCATTCATCTTCAGATAGAGCGGGAGGGAGAGAAGGAGGACGAGAGAGAGAGAAACATTGATGTGAGATAGACTCATCGAGTGGCTGCCTCCCACACGACCCCAACTGGGGCCGGGGACAAACTGCAACCGAGGTACATTCCCTTAGCAGGAACCGAACCCGGGTCTCTCTGGTCCGCGGGCTAACGCTCTAACCACTGAGCCAAATGGGCCAGGGCAAAATCCCCAGACATTTTAAGGAGAAGAATAATATGAATATAGTTTGTAAATCTTTGTTAATCTGTAGAGAGTAGGCGAATAACTGGTAAAATCTTCCCGAACAAGTCCCAGGGTGTGGGGAAAAATGCTTAGAGAAACCATATGATTTCAGCCAATGTCCACAGCATCTGGAAAAATTCCTCTGAGGACAGCCATCAGCCTCTCTGGACTCGGTTGTTTTGAGGATTTGTGAGGTGTCAGTGCTTGGCAGGTTTTCGGAGCAAGAGAGGGTCAGGTGTTTGGATCTTTAGTCTATAGTGTCGTTAGAAGCCGAGGTGCTGTTTCCCTGTCTTCTTTTCTCCAATTGTCTGCAGAGGTGTTACCCCAAACTCTAAAGATCAGTTCCCATTTCTGTGACTCGCTAAGTGGCTTACAGGTTGGGATAAATAGTCAAGTCTCACAGCGTTAAGGACTGACAATATAACTGGCAAATCTGTGTCCACCAAGGAATGATGGGCACCCAGAACTAGAGAAAACAGAATCTCTTCAGTGACAAGTAGCTGGCAGAGAGTACAGCTCAGCATTTCACTTTCTGAGATGATGCCTTCTTAGCTCTGGCACTAGTGACCACCCCTTTGGCCTTTTAGCTGACTTGGAAAATTTGTGTCAAACAACTGATACACTTATTTGGAGTGGAAGGCAGAGTCCAGCCCTTAACAAGTTTGGACTTAAGTTCTTGACCTATTTATCGCTCTCTGAAGTTCTCTTGTTGTTAGACCCTGAAATTCATAGGCTGTATCCCGATAGCCCTTCTGTGTCGTTGTTTGTGCTGAGGATTGTTGGCTGTGAAAACAGCAGCCAGACTTCAACAGAAACTTGGATGCATTTTTGCCATGACATGTGGTAGAGACATTCACTACTTGTTAATTATTGGTGGGCAAGGTGCCTTCCAGCTCTTTTAAAGCGCATGGGAGTCCTCCTTCGTCTGCCAAGCTATGACAGCCTTTTCCACGCATGACCTCTGAGTTTTCACAGGCCTCAGCCATCTAAGTATTTATTCTGTGCTCACATGGAATCTGCTACTATTCAGCAGCAAACGCTTTTGGAAGTATCACCTGAAGGCAGTATCTTCTGTGTTCCTAAGCACCCTTTCCCCATCACTGCTGGGCAGTGTGCACACACAGGTGGATGAGAGAGTGCTCCCAGTACAACTTGTTATGTGATATTGGATAAGTCACTAAACCTCTTGGTGCATCAGTTTTTTTCAGGGGTGAAATGGGGATATTACCGGCCTCATAGGGTCATTGTAGGAGTTAACTGAGATGAGGTATGTCAGTCTGAGGGCCTTGCACACTGGGAGTGCTCAGTGAAAGTGGTGGGGGTTTCTTTGCTCTGGAGACTGTCTGTTGCACCCCTCCCCACAGCCTGGGAAGTGTGGCATTGCTGACACATTCCCATCAGTTATAAGGGTGATGAATCAAACCTTCAGGGCTCAAGGATAATCCTTTGCTCTCCTTGGTTCGCCACGGCAGAGAGTGATGGGCTTCTGTCTGCTGCCTCCCAGACTAAATATTTAGCTTTCACTGTCTGAAGGGTAGGTTTTTCTTGGACTTGGGTGTTATTCACCATGATCAAAGGTGCTCTGACATGCCGTGAAGGTGAAGATTGCATTGTCAAAGCAGCCTTTTCCTCTCCTTTCCTTCTGCCTTTTCAAGCCTTGGAGCTGGAACCGTTTTATCTTAGGGGTTCATCTACCCAAGTTCATCTAGCAAAGGCACCTTTGCTTGCCGATAAAGGCCTCAGAGCTCCATTTCTCAGTGAGATCTTGCCCACTCTTTAAGAGTAATTGAGTGAAACAGCTCCAGTTATTTTATCATCTGGTGTGCCACATGGAGACCAGCATGAGTTTGCCACCAAGAATTCACGTGACGTAAATTTATTTGCAGACAGACCGTATTAGTACATGGGTCTGGTTGATTAAAGAAAGAGTGAACATCATACATTATTGTATAGTCCTATAATGAAGTACTGTCCCATAGTAAAAATGGGTGCTAGATAGTTACATTAATATAGTTGAATCTTGGAAACATAACTTTGAACGAGAGAAGCGGTCACAGAAAAAACATATAGTATGATGTAATGTATGTAAAGTTAAAAATATATAAAATTAAGTCATATATGTTTTTTATGAATACCTTCACAGGTAGTAAAACTATAAAAAATGGAGGGAATAATTAGCCCTGAATTCAGGAGAATGGTTATCAATGGGGATGTGTACATGAGTACAGTGAGGGAAAAGCACACAGAAACTTCTAGGTACTGGGAATGTTACCTCTTAGCCTGGGTGGTGAGTCCTTGCGTACTCATCTTATTGTTCTTCTTTCAACTGAATATATATTTAATATATTCTTTTGTTTGCACGGTATATTTCCCAGTAAAAAAAATTAAAAAGTAAGTGTCACATACCCATCTCAGAAAACTGAACTGCAATGGAGAAACTGTTTGTTACTGAGACAGGCAGATTTCAAAAGCTAGGATTTCTCCAGGCTTGATAATGACCACTGATTTCTATTTTGCCCAGTTCGTGTATGTAGCAGTGTAGCTGATGATTCTGTCAGTGATCCACACTGGCCTTGCGTTCCTGTCGTTTAGAAATCTCAGGCCTGAGAATTTAGTTTGGAAGGTGAGGGAATGGGTTCCAGATGAAAACTGGTCACTGCCAGATAATGTGTCAGAACAGCACTAATCTTGGTGGCCTGAGAGGGCTGGTCTAACCCCATTTGGTGTTTGACTGGAGTGGGGCGATGACGTGGCATACCCAGGATTCTGTCTGTTGGTGCGCCATCCTGCCCTGTGTCCTCAGCCAGTTCCTATTTCAGCAGTGGAGAGTGCCCAGGGTATCACGGAGTCCCCTGGGACAGTGTGTGCTGGTTGGCACAGGGAGTACCTACCACACCCTTTAATAATCCCCCAGCGCTTATTTTATTTTGCTGGAATGAGGGCTGGCTTTGGGAACTGTGCCTAAGTCAATCCAGGTTCTGAAGATCTAATAATGTGTGCCTGGTATGGTGCGCACATTGCACAGGGCTTGCCTGAAGCACTTTCCACAGCGAGGTCCCAGTCGTCACGATACACAAGATGTATATGAAACAGGCAAATGAAACTGTGAGTGCTGGGGGAGGCTCAGAGAGAGAAGACATCAGTGGAGAGGGAAAGACTGAGGAGACAGTGGGGCGCGAGTTTGCAGAGAGACTGTTGTCCGTTGTCCGTTGTTCAGTGCAGTACCGTAGGGACTAGTTGAGGCAGCTAACTCGTGAACTAGAGAAGTTAACAGCAGGGTGTACATGGATGGAAAAAGAACCCAGCAGAGGGGACCCATGTGGTGTTGGCAGCTCTGTTCAGAGTTACTGTTAGGTCAGAAACAGTTGTGACATTCCAGACTGAAGAGTGGAAAGCCAGGATGTCTGAGTCCCTCTGTCATTCGCTGATTCTTTGTCGCCTATCATTTTCCCTCCTCCCCAGCTATTATGTGAAATCAGGGAGTGAAGGTGAAATCAACTAATGGATGGAACCCGCAGGACTATCTCCTAGTGATGCTGCTCCTCCAAGCTCAGCCTTAAGATTTCTTCCAACTTGAATAACCAGCTCCTCAGTCAAGAATCTCTGTAGATTTTCCAAAGTCATACAGAGAAATGGTACCAAAAAAATGGAATAATGCTTTGAATTTGCTTTTAGGTTCATAAAGTTGTTCATTAATAGGTCTGAAAACTGTGAAAGGGATCTTGGTGAAGAAGTTGTATGTAGGGGCTTAAATGACTAATTTCCCTATGTATGTATATAAGTTATTTTGTATAGGAGTATATGTAAGTGTTCATGTGTGTGTATGTGTGTTTGGTGAAGGACTGGAGGCCTTAAATTTGTCTACATCCATCATCAGCTGTGAGTGTTAGCCAGTGTTGGTCAGAATCTGTGTTTTAACAAGTACCCTCCCTGTGATTTTGTTACATGTAAAAGTTTCAAATTTCTTATGAGTTTTCATCCACCTTCCTTCCCTTTTTTCCTTTTTGTCTTGCTTTGATGAGAACATACCAAATTTATTGACTCTCTTGCCTTGGCATTAATGACCTCTGAAGATTTAAAAGAGGTATCATCTTGGAGACTTATAGAGCCCCAAGGTCTCTGGTGAGCTCTAAATAGCTCATCAGCTGTGTCTGCAGACAGCCTAGCCCAGAAAGGAAAGAAAAATAAACTCAACCGGGTGTGATTCTGCTGGGAACACTGCTGGGAGTCCTGGGAGGCCCAAGGGCTATTGGGAAGCAAAGCTAACCGGGAAGGAAGGACGGGAACTGAGCCTTTGGGCACTGGGCCACTCGTTCAGTGATTGTTGGCCACCAGTGATCCTTCAGTAAGATGACTCAAGGCTACTTGATTTGGGGATGTCACCCTGTCAGCATGAAACTCAATTGAGCACCTTTAGTTTCCATTTGGCCTTCCACCCAATAGCTTTTACTTAAAGTCTGGCTATTACAGCCTCATTACAATTGCTGGGGAAGAGGAAGGAATAAGGAAAGGAAAAGTGTAAGTCATTTATTCATTCAGCGATAACTAAGACCCAGTCCCTGCTCACAAGGAGCTTACAGCACTGTCTTCCGAGCATTTGGCTTATATGGAATAGGATCGAGACTGTGGACAAGAGTCCCACTGCATTCTCAAAGCCAGATATTGAAAAGTAATCATGGAGCTTAATTACACATTCCTTTATATGCTAATTTATTAATTTTTTGCTAATTGACATTATACATTATGCATTATTATATACTTGTTTATTCAGGTCTGTTTATTTCATAGGTATTTATTGGTCATTTCTTCTCTATGAGCCAAGAGAGGTGTGGTGAGAAAGCTGGCGAGGGACTTTTTATGAGCTCCGAGAAAGTAAGGCAGAAATCTGCAGTTGAGGCAATATTCGTTCCACAAACATGAATGCCAGGTTCTGAGCTATGTTGTGGTGAGGAAAAGATAAAAATGGTCCCTGACATCAAAGACGGTGGCATCTAGTAGGAGACAGATACATAGGTGACAATCTCCTCTGGCAGGAGGCAGCCAATTGATGTTTTGCTTTCACACATTGATGTTTCTCTCTCTCTCTCCCTCTCCCTCCCTTTCTCCCTAAAAATCAATACAAAAAATCTTAAAAAAACAACAACAACAGTACTAAGACATGTCTGGGGACAATAGAAGTGTTCAATGTCTTGATTATGGTGGTGGAAACATGATTGTGTACATTTGTTAAAGCTCATTAAACTGCGCCCTTCAAAAGAGTGATTTTACTATGTGTAAATTATGCCTGAATTTTAGAAATCATTCTTAAAAATCTGTTTTGACATTAGCATAGCTACCCCTACTCACTTTTGTTTTGTATTTGTTTGGTATATTTTCCCCCCATCCATTTAGTTTCAACTTTTTGATACTTATATTTTTGATGGTGTTGCTTGCAACAGGATTTAACTGGATTTTTAAAAAATATGTTTTTATTGATTTTTTTTTTTAGAGAGAGAGGAAGGGAGAGAGAGAGAGAAACATCGATTAGATGCCTCCTATACGCCCCTACTGGGGATCGAGCCTTCAACCCAGGCATGTGCCCTGACCGGGAATCGAACCTGAACCTCTCAGTCCATGGGAGGACACTCAATCCACTGAACCATATCAGCTGGGCTTTAACTGGATTTTTAAGAAACCAATATAACTTCTATCTGTACATTGTCACGGTTAGTCCATTTATGTTTCTTGTGATTTTTGATATGTCTGGAGTTGTTTTCATTCTCTTGCCTTTAAAAAATATTATTATTATTATTTTAATCCTCACCCAAGGATATTTTTCCATTTAGCTTCAGATAGAGTGGGAGGGAGGGAGAGACAGAGAGAGAGAGAGAAACATTGACGTGAGAGGGACACATCGACTGGTTGCCACCCACATGACCTCAACCAGGGCCGGGGACAAACTGCAACCAAGATACGTGCCCTTGACCGTAATCGAACCTGAGACTCTTTGGTCTGCAGGCCAACGCTCCAACCGCTAAGCCAAACCGGCCAGGGCTCCTCTTGCCTTTTAATTCCTGTCTTGTGTTCTTTGTTTCACACCTCTAGACTAACTTTCTACATTAAGCCCGTATTTGGCCTGCTTTTTCTCTGTCTTGGTGACCTCAAGTGTCTTTGGCTCGCTGATTATTTGATAATGGAGTGTAAAATTCTGCATCCAGTGGTGTAAAGAGAACAAGAGTTGTCCACTGGCTCCCTGTCTGAAGGTTTTCTGTTTGGCTTTACTCTGAGTTTTATAGCATGTCTGTGTGCTGGGTCTACTTTGTGGGTTTACAATATGGTCTTTGTAGGTACAATTTTTAAAAAATATGTTTTATTGTTTTTGTTTTTAGAGGGAGAGGGAGAGGGAGAGGGAGATAGAAACAACGAGAGAGAACATTGATTGGCCGCCTCCTGCATGCCCCTCACTGGGAATTTGGCCCACAACCTGGGCATGTGCCCTGACTGGGAATTGAACTGGTGACCTCTTGGTGCATGGGTCAATGCTCAAACCACTGAGCTACACTGGCTGGGCAATAGGTACAATATTTTAAAGACAAAATAACAAAAAAAAATTTTAAATGGTATTAGTGAAAACCTAGAGTAGGATATGTTGTGAATAATTGTTATTTTGTGAAGGAGAAGGGGAGATCAGGACCAGATTGGTTTTTTGGTTTGTTTTTGTTCTGTGTTTTTAATTTTACCTTAAAATTTTTGCCTTTAAAAAAAGTTTAAAAAAAACTTTATTTTAAATCAAATTACACTGTTTTGTTTACACTTAGAAAATAATAATGAATTGAGGAATTACTTCTTCCTTCTTCCATTTACCTTTTATTCGGGGGTGGGAGGACAGGGGCAATGGTGCTTAGTTCTCAAACAGCAAGTCAGAGACGCCTGTGCATTATTCATCTCTGTGTCCCTGATAGGGCCTAGATTAGTTCCTTGTTGCACATAGCAGCAGCTCAGTAAATATTTGTTCAGATGAAAGAGTCTTGTGTTACTACTGCTCCTCGTTTGCCAGAACTTCAGGGTGGGTCTTGCTCCTGGTTTACATTCCTTGATGCTCCTACTCTTGAGAAGCAATGGTTTCAGGGGCACAGGGAGTAGGGACTTTTTATCAGAACTGTCTTGTGCTTTCCAAGGCTTAGCGTAACTGCCAAGAATGTGATGGGTTCCCACTGCCTGCTCAGTTTCTCTGTTTTTTTCTTCATGATTGATATTTCCACATGGAACCCTTTTCATGGACTATTCTTTTCAAATCTGTGCAACTTTTAAGGCAAACATTGGAATTAGACATAGGTTGCCACATATATACATCTTGTTTAGAAAATGAATGTGTAAAGTCTGTGTGCCCGAACTCTACCAGAAAAGAATGTTACCCTCTAAGAACAGTAATATCTCACTGCTAGATAGTTGTTGCAATTCCTAAGTGATTATTGAATCTTAGAAATGTTTCTCATAAAGGACATTCGGGTCACAGAAATGATGTCCCTGTAACATGAGCACCGATTACCAAGGTCATTGCCATAACTGTTTAAGGCTTTCTAACTAGAGTGAGGTAGGGTGATCAGCAAGAATTTAGGCTGAGGCTATTACCTATCTATATATTTGAGAGTTAATATCTTCCTTGGAAATTGAGATTTATTTGTATTGAAAGGATATACTAGTTTTCTATTGATGTGTAACAAATCACCACAAACTTAAGGCTTAAAACACCATTTAGGTAACTCATAGTTCTGTAGGTCAGATGTCTGGCACAGTGTAGCCAGCTGGATTGTCTCCTCAGGATCTCACAAGGCCAAAATCAAGGTGATGGCAGGGCTACATGCTTATCTGGAAATAAGAAGGAATTTGCTTCATAGCTCATTCAGGTCATTGGCTGAATTCAGTTACTTATGATTGTAGGACTGAAGTCCCCATGTCCTTGCTGGCTGTCAGGCAGGGCAACTCTCAGCTCATTACAGCCACCTACATTTTTCTCATGTGTCCCCCCAGTCTTCAAGCCAGCAGTGGTGTGTGAAATATCCCTCATGCTTCACATTCTTCTGGTTTTCTCTTCTGCTGTCTACATCTGCCATCTGCCAGAGAAGGCACTCTGCTTTTAAGAGATCACATAATTAGATCAGGCTTGCCTGGATGATCTCCCTTTCTTTTTTTTTTTCATCCTCACCCGAGGACATTTCCCCATTTTTTGTTCAGATAGAGTGGGAGGCAGAGAGAGGAAGAGAGAGAGAGAGAAACATCGATGCGAAAGTGACACATCGATTGGCTGCCACCTGCACAACCAACCAGGGCCGGGGACAAACCGCAACCGAAGTACATGCCCCTAGCGGGAACTGAACCCGGGTCTCTTTGGACCACAGGCCAACACTCTAACTGCTGAGCCAAACCGGCCAGGGCTGATCTCCCTTTCTTGAGATCAACTCTGCCATATAACTTAACATAATCAAGCATGTGACATTTAGTCATATTCACTGGTTTCAGGCACCAGGGTGGGGTATCTTTGGAAGGAGGGTCATCAGAAATTCTGCCCACCACAGAAGGTATCTCTCTTAATTCTTGTATTTAATCACTTGCCTAGTCTTTACGGCTAGAACAACAGCAACAAACCCAGGCCAAATAAAATTTGGGTGGATTTGGAAATTATCTTGCAATTTTAGTATTGAGCATGTAGGCACAAAAGGAGTATAATAAAATTTGTATTTATTTTTATTTCTAGGCCCTGATATGAAAGAATGTTTTTGTGTGGTGCGTAGGGCTAGCCTTTCTGGAAGACAGTTGCTCTGACACTTGCCAGTACCTGTAGATCATGGATGCCATTCTGTGGCGTGGATTTCATTCTTTAAAGGGTTGGAGGGAGATGGGGTTGAGTGACTGGATTGCAAAGAACATAGAGAATACATGCCGAGTGCTGTTGAACTTGGTAGCTTGCTTCTTTTATTCATTCAGGAAATATTTTTACATGTCGACTGGGGGCCAAGCACATGCTGGGTGCTGGTTCTGTGAAGGTGCACGAAACAGACATGGTCCCTGCCCTCATGGGCCTTATTGGAGACAGACATTACACGAATACACAGACAAATACATAATTACAAATAGAATTGCCATAGAGGGGAAGATTGGAATCCAGTGTGAGAGGACGCGAGGGAATTTACTGGGGCCTGGGAGATGAGGGACATTTAGACCAAGCTTTGGGAGGAGCAGCCGGGTAAAGAGCCCAGAAGAGGGTGTGAGGAGAGATCAGCAAAGGCTCTGATTTTCCTCAGAAGGAGGAGTTTGAAGGGATGTTTTGAGGAATGTCCATTGAACACTTTCTTTTTGGACCGTACCTTTCTTCTGCCTTTGTGATTTGTTGTGTCAGAATACTTAGAAATAACGCCTCAGTATACTGTCATCCCCTGTACCTGCCCTACTACCTGTCATCCTCAGTACTTCATGGTCCTGTGTTGTCCTTTCTGGTCTGGGTCTGTAGCACAGATTCAAACAAGATATGATGCCAGCAGGAAGAAGTTTGGAGATCCATTCCTGGCGCACCTGTATAAGCTGAAGCCCCATGCAGACTCCAACTGGAAGTCAGAGGAGGCTGATGGCCCGTGACGCTTGTCTCGTTAAGCTGTGATAGCGGCCTGTGTCCTTGTACCGTCTCAGGCTATAGGACAAATAAATCATGGGCTGCCGTCTATGTTCAAGGAACCTCTAGTCATCAACTGAGCACTTCCTCTGAACTTGGGCTCTTTCATGTTCCTTTGGGAAGGTGTTTGAGCATTCTTTTCTTGTCTTTCTTTTTTGGGGGTCGGGGGAGAGGGGAGAACAATTGGCACCTTAATCCATCTTTTCTTTTATCCTCACCCGAGGACATTTTTTTCCCATTTTTGTTCAGATAGAGTGGGAGGGAGAGAGAGGAAGAGAGAGAGAGAGAAACATCAATGTGAGAGGGACACACCGACTGGCTGCCTTCCGCATGACCCGATCAGGTGCCGGGGACAAATCATAACCGAGGTACGTGCCCTTGGCCAGAATCGAACCCGAGACTCATTGGTCCGTGGGCCGACGCTCTAACCGCTGAGCCAGACCAGCTAGGGCTTAATCCATCTTTTAACTCATGAATGTGATATATCTCTTCTTTTATTAAGGTGACTTTTAATTCATCTTTTTTTGTGTGTGCTCAAGTTTAAGTTTTCATAGACTGAACATTTATAAAAAAACAGAATGAATGTAAGTAGTAAAAATAACTTTAATTCTAGATTCCAAAACAAAATTTGAGCATTCTTTACAATTAAGCCCAACATGCAACCTGGAGTTAGATTAGATGAGTCAAATTGTATTGTATATTCTCTCTCAAGATGAAATTTTTAGTCTCAGAAAGCTGCCACCATTGAGAGATTGCTCTGTACTCCAGGCTGGGCAGAAGTAAATCATTTATCTTTCTGTAATGGAGAACGGACTTAGCAGCAGTTTTATTTTTACCTTTCCTGTCATTTCTGAGGCTGGCAGCTAGAGGTAGGGTGTGGAATGGAGCCGTAAATTATCCTTGGAATAACTAGAATGGTCCCATTTTAACTCAAAATTGCGCCTTTCCCTTTTCACTTCTCCTTTTTATTCCCCTCCCTATTTTTTTTCTAATCCACGTTTGAATGAGGAGGAAGAATTGAAGAGGGTGTAGGTGGGAGTAGGTTTGCTTATTGATGCCTCTCTGGATGGTGGAAACCGTTTCTTTTCCCATTTCTTTGCTATGCTTCTATTTTAAGTGCCTGTTTTTTGCTGGTTCTGTCTTGCTGGAAAGCGGCCCAGCCTCACTCAGTTTTGTTTCCATGCTGCTATTAAAAGACAATGCCCAGTTAAGAGGCCCCGGAGGAGGGGTGGGAGCCGCTCTCTTGGGTCTAGTCATCCAGGCAAAATCCCTCCATTGGAATGTGAGAAGAGTTTTAAGTTTATTAGGCAATTTTAACTTATGCGTCTTTTAAAAAATTTTTTTAAATGGAGGAAAATCCATTATTACTTGTTATACCCTGAAACTTCTCTTCTGCTGAGCTCAAAGACTAATAGCAAAAAAGAATTGAGGTCAAAGAACCTCCCTCTCCTATCCTGGGCCTCTTTTCCCAAGATAGAAAAATATGCTTGTCACCAGTATCTGGTCAGCCACGCATTCTTGACATTTGGGAGAGATGTGTTCCTAGCCTTTGAAGAATCCTTACATTTATTAATACAGAGTGTTTCTAGAGTCATGAATGTTGCCTAAATCCCATTTTCATCAAGGTTCTCGTTTTCTGATTTTTTTAAAAGCATATTCTCATACCATAACTTACCTTTTAAAACCTTTGCTCATATGATTATCTGTTTTGTGGTGGCTGAAATACACAAATTGCTTTTTAAAATTAAGTTAGGTTTATTGAGGTATAATTTACATACAGTAAAATTCACTCTTTGCAGTGTACAGTTTTGTGGGTTTTGACAAAAGCACATAGTCTGGTAACCTTTGCCATAATCAAGATACAGAAAGTCTTATTTCCCCAAAAAGTCCCCTTGTACCCCTTTGTAGTCAGCCCCTCCTTCTACCCCCAGCCGCTGGCGAACACTGATCTGTTTTCTTTCCCCACAGTTTTGCCTCTTCTTATGTGTCATAAAAATGGAATGATGTATATAATACTAGTGGCTTTTTGTGTCAGTCTTCTTCCACTTAGCATATGCATTTGCGATTCCTCTATGTTGCATGTATTAGTAGTTTGTTCCTTTTGTTTGCTAAGTAGTATTCATTCCACTAAAGGGATATGCCACATTCTCTCTGTTCATTCACCATTTGAAAGACTTTGGGTTGTTTACAGTTTAGTAAATTATCAATAGACTCACTATAAACATTAGCCTACAGGTTTTATGTAAACATGTGTTTTCATTTCTCTTGGGTAAATACCAAAGAGTAGGATTGCTGGTTTATATGCTAAGGGCCTGTTTAACTTTATAAAAAACTGCCAAACTGTTTTCCAAAGTGGCTGTACCCTGTTGCATTCCCTCCAGCAATGTTTGAGAGTTCCAGTTACTTTACATCCTTGTCAGCACTTGTTACTGTCAGTACCCCCGCCCCCCACTTTTTCCATTTTAGTAGGTGTGTAATGGTATATCATTGTGGTTTTAATTTGCATTTTTCTAAGAACTCATGATGTTGAACATCCATCATGTGCTTATTGACATTTGTAGGTCTTCTGTGGTGAAGCATCTGTTAAAAAATCTTTTGATTATTTTTGTATTGGTTTGTTGTTTTCTTATTACTGAGTTTTGAGGGCTTTTAAAATGTATTCTGGATATAAGTTCTTTATCAGGTATGCATTTTACAAATATTTCCCCCCCAGCTTATAGATTGTTTTGACAGTGTCTTTGGAAGATTAGGAGCTCTGAATTTTGATGAAGCTACCGACTACTTTTTAAAATCAATTTCCACATAAAGGATGTGATAGACTTATTGATCTCAAATTCTGAATCACCACCAAATTTTAAAATTTGTGTCCGGCTTGTGAGCCATCACTTTTTTGGGCTCTTCATTTTCACTTATGCTACCAATGCTAGGGCTGGCTTCCTTTTTAAAAAATAAACAAAGAAAATTTGTTGAATTACTTCACATAAAGTATTGCATACGTGACGATGGTCAACAAAGCTGCACTGGGGTGACAGTGTCAGTTTGTCATTCAGGCTCACTCGCTGGCCAGGTGGCTCCCTCCCACACACCAGTGTTGTAGGGTGTGATGAAAATTTGTGTCTGAGCAAAATTACAAATCACTGCATTTCCACTAACATCTAAACTTGAGGTCTGAGACTGTTTCTGTTTTGTTGCTAGACCTAGATCCTAGGGCCTAGTACTCATAAAATGATGACAGAATGGAATTCAGTGGCCTTCATGAAGGGCGACGCAGATATCCCAAGGTACCCAAGGCTCTGGCAGTCAGGGTCAGCTGAGCACTGAGGCCAACGCTGTGAATGTCAAAACTTGCATGTCAAGGGACAGCCCGGAGCCCATTGTTTGGGAACCTTACCTGCATCTGATCCCCTTTCAGGAGCTTGGAGAGAGACTCCTAGGGCCCTGGCCTTGATTGGCGTTCCTTATGGGGGGCCTCAGTTTCTGAGGGAGGAACTTGGGTAAGGACACACCAGCATTGCAAAGGGCATGCTGTAAAGAGAGCTGAAGGTCTGTAACTAGGTGACTTGAACCATTTGTGGAGTTGCGAGGTTCCACCTTCTTTTGACTATCCTGGGGACGTGTAACTCCCCCTCTAGCCCCCAGCCCCCGAGACGGTGGAGATCAGGCCAAGGTTGAAGTCACTGGCAGAGCTGAAGCCAGGCTGTCTGTGGTGGAGCCCAGCTCATCCCTACCCCATCACCCCGCTTTTGTCCTGATACTATTTAGGCTTATGGTGTGCGGTTTCAGCATTTGGGCCAGCTTTTAATCATGACCCAATCCCGTCTTTTAAGGGTTGAGTGAGTCCTCCAAGAGAGGGAACTGCTGAAGAGATTTTCCTCAAACGTTGAGGCCTTCTCTTCCTTCTGAGTCTTATTTGAAAGGCAATTCAAGAGGAAAAAGTGGAAGCTCCAGATTTAGGGGGAAGGAAGGGTCTTGGGGGAGGATGTGTGTGTGGTGAGGGGAGCAGAGTGGCAGTGGGCCACAGCAGGGGGGCGGCTGTTCATGCAAAGTGGTCCCAGCTGCCCCTGGTTTATAGGCTAATCCCGGCTCTGCTCCAGCCTGTCATTCAGGGTAAGCTGCTATCATTAGTGGTTAAACATTTCTGAAAGTATTCTCTCTCAACTCTGACCACACGCCCTTTCGGGGAAGGGAGGGAGGAGCCAGGAGAGTAAAGGAACCCACCCTGTTGTCATGCCCAGCTGCTCTGCCCAGGGACAAGGAGCCTGGCAACTGGACGTAATCATGGGCTTGTCAGAGCCCGTGTGTGTGACAGGACTGATGTTGCATTTTCCATGCTGCCCACGCGGCCTGCTGCTCCGAAGGGACGCAGCCCTCCTCTGGGGGCTGAGAGCACCAAATCAGAGGGGCCTTTTGTCCTTGTAAGGGATTCTTGGCTGAAATAAACCTTCCCTTAACCAACTTTATCTCTCTCTAGCTCTCTGCCCTCAACACATATCCACACATTCACCAGTGGCTGAAGCCTGAGTTTCCCTTTGGAACTCGTCTGTACCCGTTCTGCTTTCGATGAGGAGTTGTGGTAAATTGCTGAATACTAACATTTCTTCCCATGAAGTGGGGACTTTGAAATATTTTTCTTGACTGAGGTGTGGTTGACAGCTTTTGATTTATGAAATTAGCTCAGGGAAAATAAGATGGAAAAAGAGAGTCCAAATTAAATCTTTATTTCCATAGCTCAGTTGTGCCCTCTCTATCCATTTTTAACTGCCACGTAGTCTTTAGGTAAGAAGGACTCCAGGGTTTGCTGGGTTTCCTGTTTTGTTGTTGTTGTTGTTGTTGTGTGGGCCCAAGAAAAACTATTTTTTCTTTTTAAAAAATTGTTTTCTTCCTTGCTCAAAAGTATACATACAAGCTCAATGAAGAAAGCTAGAAAAATTTAGAAAAGCACAAAAGGAAAAGCTAAAGGCATTGTATTTTCAACACCCAAAGATAATCACTATTAATGTTTTGGCTTGTGCCCATCTTGTTGGAAAAATGTGTTTCTTGTGCTAGAGAAGGTAGGCGGTGGAGAGGCACTTAGTCCCCTCGGACCTCCGAGTCTGTGGTGCTACAGGCTTGTCCCAACCGGCTGGGCTAGATTCTGACCAGCAGAGGTGTTCTGGTGGGTGCAGCATCTCCAGTGTGGGGGACTCTCTGTTCGAGCTCTTCATCTCGCCATTGGCTAAGTGACTAGTGAAAGAACCACCAAGGAGGGATTCAGCTGCAGTCCAAGCCTCCCACCCCAGGCTGCAACCAAAGAGTATGAGCTGTTGACCTTCAAGTACCTGAATTTGAGTCTTTTCTCAGTTGCTTACTTTCTACTGGACTTTTCTGCATCTGTTTTCTTATTTGAAAAGTGGGCATTATAATAGTAAGCTACTTCTAGGGTTGCCATGTTAAATGAGGTAATGTTTGTAAAGTGCACAGCACACCACAGGTACCTGGAATATAATGTTGCAGCTCAGTGCATAGTATATATGTCCACAGTCATCATTATTACTTTTACTGTTGATAGTGTTCTCTCTGCCCTGTGTCCTTGGTCTAGATTGTTCTCTGGACCTTTGTTTCTCTGCCTGGAGAGGGGTGGTCTGTTCTTCACTGGATACTATTTATTTTATTTATTTATTTTTCTTTATTGATGTTAGAGAGGAAGAAGGGAGAGGGAGAGAGATAGAAACATCGATGAGAGAGAACATCGATTGGCCGCCTCCTGCATGCCCCCCACTGGGGATTTGGCCTACAACCTGGGCATGTGCCCTGACCAGGAATCGAACCAGTGACCTCTTGGTGCATGGGTTGACGCTCAACCACTGAGCCACATTGGCCGGGCACTGGGTACTATTGAAATCATCTCACTGTTGTAAAATATTATATAGTGACTGAGTAGTAGAATAATCTGCTTTGACAAAACTGCTGAACTGAAGGGCAAGGAGGTTTAGACATTTTCACTGAGTGAATGAAGTCAAATTACAATAGGAATGTGAGAACACATACTGCCTGCTGCCTGTGATCTCTAAAGATGTCAGATAGGTTCTCTGCTGTTAGATTCTGCCATTTCCCTTGTGCTACAGACCCCTTTCTGCACTGGTTCTCCTTTACTTGGATGGACCGTGGAGTCATCTTTTCTAGGTAAAACATGTCAACATATGCACTGGCTGAAGTTGCCTAATGTCCCTTGATTTCTGTTTCGAAGGGAAGCATCGTTCTAACTATAGAGAAAATGGATTTGAATAAGTTTTGGGCTCTGCCTAACAGGAGAAATGTGTCATCTGTACCCTGTCCAGTGGTCTAATGATTCTTGTTTATTTCTTACATTCAAGCCCAATGAAAATAATGTGATGGTCACAGGATATTTTGCCAGTCATTTCAGATGTGGGAGCAATTCACTCCGGATTTGTTTACTTCAAGTGGAAAAGTTTACCCAAAGTTGCCTTCTGGGCTTTTACCAAGAAGGAAGCTTACCTGGGCCTCTCTGTTTGGAGCCAGCGTCTGTTGAGTTAAAGAGTATAGGGGCGATTGAAGGTTTTGCTTCCAATAAATAGAGAGAGAGGGAATGCGGTTACTTAGGTGGGATATCCTTCTTTTTTTTTCCACGGTAACTTATGTCTGTCTGCTTTATACTTTGCACCCCCAGGACGCATAGACATTCAGGTGGTTCAGCCAGAACAACCACAGCAACCGGTGAGCGAAGCCCTGGTACTAGCAACCGGCACCGCCAGCCCATCAAGAACCCAAGCCACAGTGGCTTGGCCAATGGCACAGGTGAGTGACAGCCCAGAATGCCAGCCGGACTGAATCAATGGCCTCTAACCTGTTCTCACATAAAGTCGGGATTCTGCCTATGTTTTTTTTTTTTTTTTGGTATGTGCCCCTAGCGGGAACCGAACCCGGGACTCTCTGGTCCGCAGGCCGACGCTCCAACCACTGAGCCAAACCGGCCAGGGTGGGATTCTGCCTATGTTAAGTGTAGGGTGGGTGAGGGAAGACTCCAACACGAAGACAAATTTGAATCCATCCGTCTTCCCCTTGACCCATCTTCCTTTATCTCTGGCATATTCTGTATAGCTAAGGTTAATCTCCATGTGACTCTTCTAAAATTTCTTTGCACAGAAATAAAAATATTGATTTTTATGTTTATTTCTTATCAACATTG
The DNA here is from genome assembly GCA_030848825.1 of Tadarida brasiliensis. NCBI lineage: Eukaryota > Metazoa > Chordata > Mammalia > Chiroptera > Molossidae > Tadarida > Tadarida brasiliensis. The sequence goes on along the minus strand of CM061276.1, from coordinate 33,154,637 downwards.
GATTTCATTGGGAGAGAATATCTTACTTATACATAACACATTTTTTTCTTTCTTTAATTTAAGGAAATGATCAGACTCAGGGAGAAAGAAAACTGAATAGTATTGCTAGGAGCTGAGTTAGAGAAAATGGCAGCACTATTGACGCTTGGGATGCTGATAGGGGCAAAGCCACACTGCCGCCGGGGGGCATTCTGTGGCTGTTCCGGTGAGAGTGTCTGTGCCGTTTGAGAATAGACAGTTAGACCTTCCACATCCACATAGAGCATCTCTGCACTTGGCTCTGTTTCCTTGTAAGTGGGAAGGGAAAGACCTATTTCAAAACAATTCATTTCTTTGTCATGCTTTCCTTCGGTCTCATCAGGTCAGTGTTGGATTGAAATGGAAAAAGAAATAAAAAATAATTCATTTTTCTAAGCATCTTGAAAATCGTCAGCTCTTTAGTGACTGCTGGTCATTTGTTAATTTGTCTTAATTTGGGGCAGTTGGGGAGGGACATGGATGTTGCTTTGATAAACTAGGTATTTAGATAGGTAAGTGACACCTGAAATAATTTTGTAGATGCTTGTGATAGCAGAGGTGTGACACGAAGGACGAGATCTGGAGCAGCGTGGCTTCACACGAGTGGGTCATGGCTTTGTCGGTGCCCTTTGTGTGACAGCCCTGCATAGGAGAAATCGATCTGGGTTACTTTTTAATGACTCAGTTCTCAGGCAGCACCGATTGAGGGCTGCAGTGCCCCCTGATGGCTCACGGTGCCTAGTTATACCGTTACCTGCCAGGGACTGCGGGGTGGATGGCCTGTGTCCTGCAGGACTCGCTGCATGAGTTAGGGACCCGCCTGAAGGAATTGAGTTAACTAGCTGCCCTGAGGACGAGGATGAGCTGGAGGCGCCGTCTCAGCCCGCCTGGCGCTCCCGTGCCAACCTGTCAGTGTGGATGTTGCTGTCTGTGTGAAGGGTACTGCAAGGTGGTAGCCATGGGCCATGTTATAGAAAATTGTGTGTAGCTCTGTGAGCTCCAGTATACACTCTAGAAAAATAAGTCGCTTGTGAGGGAGGGCCAGGGAAACTGGCTATTTGGAACTAGTTGTTTCCTGGAGGCCCTTGGCTGTGATACCAACCACTTGGTTCTTCAGGGGACACTGCTTTCCCTCAGCTAGCTCTGCTTTTCCTGTGAAAACTGTTGGTAAATTGACTTTATATGGTGATGGTCTTGAGTCACTCTTGACGTTTAAACAGATCTGTATTTCTCTGACATTTATTTTTAGGTACCTTAGCATATTGCCCTTATCTCCAGGAACATTATGTTTCAGCAGTCCAGGCAGGTGCCAACCATGTCTTCAGAAAGCCAAGTAATCCGTAACCCCAAGCTGCCTTGGAAATGTTTTATAGTGGTGTATTTGAATGCCCAAGCTGTTCCCGGAACCTGTCTGTGGAGGACAGTCACTGCGTTTAAGGGCTTTCTGCCTGTTAAAATACTGAGGACTGGCTGCTGTCTCATCTGTCTCCTCCCTCCTTTCTGCTGTGATGACAGCTTACCTTTGCCTCACAGCCAGCCTGGACGTCTTGGGCTCTTTAATGTCTGTCCAAGGGGTACAGAAAGACCTCACCTTTCCTTTGGGGAGCAGGCAGAGCCTCCCTCTTTGGCAGCATAGGAGCAGAAGGGTTTCTGAGGATAATGCTCCATCCTTCAACATGTTGCTCTTAGCGCTGTGAGGACCAGCCCCAACATGGTGGTGGTCGGAGCCGCGCCTCCAGGAAATGTTTCCACAGACATCCGAGATTTATTTAGCAAGCCCTTTTGGCTGTGCCCCACAGTTATGCATGAAAAAGACATTTGGGGCAAAAACGGAGCTGAATTCCAGGTGGTTACTTTGTGTTGTCATAACTGTAAGGTAATCATTTTGAATGGCAGCCTGTCTATATAAATATAATATTTCTAAGTTCTAGAAGTGGTGGAATCGAGAAATAGACTAATGGTATAGCACTTCATTGAGACTCATGTGAAATGATTTACTTTCTAATTTTTTATTGAAAACTTTATCCAAAAAAATTACATCTCTGACTCCTCCCTTAAATGTGATTTCCATGCACATAGGTCGGGAGTCACACTGGCTATGGTCAGATTCCTATCCCTAGTGTGCAGTCTGTACATAAGGCCCAAGGTCTTTCTGGGTCTTAGTTTTCTCATTAATAAAATTAGGACAAGATATATATATATCTGATAGTGTTGTTATAGGAATAAATTATGTAAAACATGTAGAGTGCCTGGCATGGTGCCTGGGACACAGTAAGCTCTCAATCGACATTAATTTTTTTATCTTTATAAATAATTTCATACGGTTATAGTTATGCAGCATGGATAGATTTTATTTTATTCACTTTGTTTTTTTTAAATACATGCTTCCATGTATCTGTGGTCTTTTTGTTTACCCCTTTTTAGTGGCCTCATACTATTTCACAGTTAATATACCGTAATTCCTTTAACCATTCCTCAACTCTAGTGCATTTCCACATTGTAAAACTAAAACCTGACGTAGACATCTTTGCACCCAGCATTGTTTCTTCTTGAATGAAGTTCTTGAGTCAAAGGATAAGAATGTTTGACATGAGATTGATGTATATTATCAGATTGCCTTCCAAGAGGTTTGAAGCAAGCATGCATCACAAGGCACTGTAAAATTGCCACTGTAAAATCAAGTGGTATGTGAGGGTTATTTTTTCCTGCAACCTTGTAAATACTGTTTTATCTATTTGTTAACAGGTATTAAGCGCCACCTCATTGTTTAACCTCCTTATATTTCTTCAATTATTATTGCTTGACTATTTCTTTTCTCTTGTATGACTTTTTCATATTGTTTGATTACCCTTTGGAGATTTGGAAGTTTATTTATAATCCTAGATTCAAGTTTTGTTGTTTTTTGTTTTTTACAAATTGTGGTAAAATATATGTAACATAAAATTTACCATTTAAACTATTTTTTAAAATAATTTTTTAAAAAAATTCCTCCCCGGGGATATTTTTCTATTTATCATCAGATAGAGTGGGAGGGAGGGAGAGAGAGAGAGGCAGAGAGAAACATCAATGTGATAGAGCCACATCGACTGGTTGTCTCCGTGTCACACGACCGGACCAGGGCTGGAGATGAACCGCAACCCAGGTACGTGCCCTTGACCGGAATTGAACCCGTGACTCATTGGTCCGCGGGCTGACACTCTTACCGTTGAGCCAAACCAGCCAGGGCTTAAACCATTTTTGAGTGTACAATTCGGTGGCATTAAGTACATTCATAATATTGAGCAACTACATCACTATCCATTTCTAGAACTTTTTCATCATCCCAAACTGAAACTCTGTACCCTTTAAACACTAACATTCTCCTTTTCCTCCCACCTCCCAGCCCCAGCTAACCTCTATTCTACTTTATGTCTCTGTGAATTTGCTTATTCTAGTTGACTCATTATAAGTGGAATGGTTTGTCCGTTTGTCTCTGACTTATTTCACTTAGCATAGTGTTTTCAAGATTTATCCGTGTTGTAGCATGTATCAGAATTTTGTTTCTTTTCAAGACTGAATGATATTCCATAATATATATATATATATATATATATATATATATATATATATATATATTATCCTCACCCGAGGACATTTTTGCATTTATCTTGAGATAGAGTGGGAGGGAGAGAGGGAGGAAGACAGAGAAACATCGATGTGAGAGAGACACATCAAGTGGTTGCCACCCACACAACCCCAACCGGGGCTGGGGACAAACTGCAACCAAGGTACCTGCCCTTAGTGGGAACCGAACCTGGGCCTCTCTGGTCTGCGGACTGACGCTCCAACCACTGAGCCAAACCGGCCAGGGCCCATATTACATTTTATTTATCCATTTACCTGTTGATGGACATTTGGATTGTGTCCACCTCTTGGCAACTGTGAACAATGCTGCTGTGATGTGGGTGTACAAGCATCTGTTTGAATCCAGGCTTTCGATTCTCTCGGCTATATACCTACCAGGAGAGCTGCTGGGTCATATGGTAATTCTATGTTTAACTTTTCGAGGAGCCCTCAAACTGCTCTCCAGAGCAGCTGCACCATTTTACCTTCCCACTAGCAATGAATGAGTGTTCCAGTTTCCCACCTTGCCAATACTTGTTTTTTTCCTTTTTTTGTTTTTAATCCTCACCTGAGGATATATATTTTTTTCTATTTCTCTTCAGGTAGAGAAGGAGGGAGGGACGGAGGGAGAGAGAGAGAGAGAGAGAGAGAGAGAGAGAGAGAGAGAGAGAGAGTGAGAGAGAGAGAGAAACATCAATGTTAGAGAGACAATCGACTGGTCACCTCTCGCACGACCTGACCAGAGCCAGGGACGAACCGCAACCGAGGCATGTGCCCTTGACCGGAATTGAACCCTTAACCCTTTGGTCTGTGGGCCGATGCTCTAACCACTGAGCCAAACTGGCCAGGGCTCCTTTTTTTTTTTTTTTTTAATTTTTTTTCTTTATTGATTTTAGAGAGGGAGGAAGGGAGAGGGAGAGAGAGATAGAAACATTGATAAGAGAGAACATCAATTGGCCGCCTCCTGCACGCCCCCCACTGGGAATTGGGCCCACAACCTGGGCATGTGCGCTGACCAGGAATCGAACTAGCAACCTCTTGGTGCATGGGTTGACGCTCAACCACTGAGCCACACCAGCTGGGCTCCATTTTTTTTTTTTATAATAGCCATCCTAATGGGTGTGCAGTATCTAACTATATGTTTTACCTGTTAATATTTAGGATTATAATTTTCCCCCATGTCATTGTTTTGCCTTTTATCTCATTTTTGTGGCTTTTTAGAAAAAGTTAAAAATATTTTAAATCATTACTTCTCAGTGTTTTTAATTTTACTTTTTGCTTCAGAAGTGAAAAAAATCTCTCATCTATAAATGGAATTAATACTTTATTCTGTATCACTTTTTTTTTTTTTTTATCCTTACCCGAGGACATTTTTCCATTGTTCAGATAGAGTGGGAGGGGAGAGAGAGGAAGAAAGAGAGAGAGAAACATTGACGTGAAAGGGACACATTGAGTGGTTGCCTCCCGCACTACCCAACCAGGGTTGGGGACAAACTGCAACCAAGGTACGTGCCCCTAGCGGGAATCGTACCCAGGTCTCTCTGGACCACAGGCCGATGCTTTAACCGCAGAGCCAAATCGGCCAGAGCTATTCTGTATCACTTTTTTTCATGATCTTATGTTAAAACATAACTCTCCCACTGGAATTTATAGTGGTATATCTGTATCTGTACATATAATGCAGGCTGGGCTAAATTAATGTTTCTCTGTTACTAGGGTCCTATTGTTCTATAAACATTAATTAAATAGTTTTCTTTCCTCACTGTGATTTTGCTTAGTGTTTATTATTTACCACATTCTTATATGCAATGAGAATTCATTTCTGGACTCTACACATCCCATTTATTTTGTTTCCAGTTTGGTGCCAGTGTCATGTAATTTTGATTGTTGATGTGATATAGTATGTTTTTCTAATGTCTGGAAGGGCTGGTGTTGCCTTATTGCTTTTTCTCCATGATATTCTTTGATAACTATACATTTTCGAAACAAATTCAGACTGAATTCTTAGAAGCGTGGTGGAATACAAATGGAAATGGCATTAATCTATACATTGGCCAGGGAAGGATTGGACTTGCCCAACAGGTAACATGGAATGGCATTGTCCATTCTTAAGTTTTTCTTCTTTATTGCATTTAGTTGTTTTGGTTTGTTCTAGTTTGGGTTGCTCTTGTGAAGAGCTGAGTGATCAGTTGCACCGGAGGTGCATTGCTTGTTTTCATGGATGACAGATATTGAGTGCTTTACTATGGAGCATGTGTTACGAGCTGATCTCCAGTTTGAAAAAGCTTTCATTGTTGGCGACCCCCTTCTCCTTGCCTGACTTGGGGGCTGAAAAGACTGTGCTACATCACACGCACCTAAAGATCTTGGAACACACAGCAAGTTGGCAGCGTGTCTAGGATTAAGAAAAAGAATTTCCAATTCCTGATCTTTTTTTGGCTAACTGTGACTAGCGTATTAGAGTCTTAGTCCTGAATGAATATTTGATTCATGAAGTTAGAATGTTTAACCAACACCACAGAGGGAACCTTGTGAAATACCCATCATTGCAGAAACCAGAGGCCATCCCACTGCCATTTTACCTACTTACCCCATTTACCTTGTCATCTTGGTACCCAGCTTTTCCTCCCATGCAGGAAAGCCATCTAAGTAATTTCCATTCTCCCTTCCCCCCTCCCTTCCATTGTTTTTACTTTATGGTGTTCTGGGTTTGAGTTCTGGTTCTGCTACTTGCTGACTGCACAGTACCTCTGAATGGTACCTCTGTGAGCCTCAGTTTTGTCTTCAGTAAAACGGGAATAATAACATCTTCTTCATGGGGCTTTTGGGAGGATAAATGAGCTAATGAAAGTGAACTTACTAAAAGCAACACAGGATCCTGGATTGGATCTTGGAATAGTAAAAGGACATTAGTGGAAAAGCTGACAAAAGCCAAATAAAGTCTGGAGTTTAGTTAATAGCAATGTACTGATGTTAATTTTTTAGCTTTGACATATGTGTCCTGGTTAAGTAAGGCAGTAATTAGGGGAAACTGGGTGAAGGGCATACTATCTTTTTAAGTTTTCTCTAAATCTAAAATTATTTGAAAATTAAAAACTTTATAAAAGAACCTGTTTTATAAATGATAGTTACCCAAATGTGAGGTAGTCTTATTTCAGATATCTTTTGCTAGATTGTTAGGTTTATTGAATGAGTATTTACTGAACAAATACTTATTGAATGCCATTTTGCTAAGCACTATGGACAATGTAAAGAAGTATAAAAGTAGGCATCTGCCATATAATCTGTTTCAGGAAAAGAAGCAGAAAAGACACCATCAGCCAAGTACCAACCAATATAGCAGATATCACAGGGGCTGTGTGGCTTAGCTGAGACCAGAGGTGCTGTGGGCTCTGCAGAGGGGATCCGTCTGAGCTGAAGTGGTGGGGAGGGCCTTCAGGGAGGAGAGCTGAGCTGAGTGAAGATGTGGAGACAAGAACATAGGAGGTACAGAGTGGAAATCATGAAAAAACGAAGGAAATGAATTTGCCCCCATTCTCAAGAAGGGTACCATCTTTTGGGGAACATAAGTTGTATACATCAAATAATAAGGGAATATTGGCTATATTGAATAGAGCTAAAATGTAAAATACAGTGATTCTCTAAGGCCTGATGAAATTGTAAGTCCTTGCTTTTGATAATCCAGTTTTTCCTGTCTACTTGAAGTCACATCATGGCTTGAGTATGGTGCTCTGTCATTGTTTTACCAGGTGACTCTGGGCCAGTAACTTAATTGTCTGAACTTTAGTTTCTTCTGACTGTAGCTGCATTGGGGTAGATTTACCTCTGAGGTTCTTTCAGGCTCTCATGTTCTAAGAATGCGTGTGTACACACACACGCACATACACACACACTCTTTGAGAGCAGAGAGTATAAACATGGACACAGAAAGTTTGTCAGTGCTAGACTATCTGACTTTCATATTCTATTTTCAAATCTAAATGTGAGGTGCAGCACAAAACTCTTAAACAGATGAGCTACTCCGGTGAGTGAAAGGCTCTCGGGTAGGTCTGTGGACAGATACAGCCCTGGTGGGAACTCTTCTAACTACATTTGCAGCTGCAGGAACAGCAGGATCCAAATACTGTTGGTTGGAGGATCTTTCCCTTGGCGTGTCATGGGGCTCTGCTTTTGTTCTTTCCTGGTTAATAATTTCATAATCATTATACTTAATAGACAGTACATACAGGTTATCAACACCTTAAAAGTATAAAAGCTTAAACCGTGTGAAGAAAGTCTCCTTCCTATTCTAGTCCTCCAGCCTCTAGTTCCCTCCCAAGAGGCAGTCACCATTGTGATTCTTTCCGAGATATTTTTTTTGACTATGCAAGCATATGCATATATATTCTTTAAACACACACACATAATATATATGCTATCTTCATTTTCCCACTAAATAATTATCTGAGAAGTTTTTCCATAGAACTCGAAGCTAACTTGAAGAGCTTTGCCCCTTTCCCTCTTCTGCTAACCGAAGCCAAAGATGGGGACAATTTTAGTATCAATATGAACAGTAATCACAGTGGATTGAAATATTTTAAATATGTTTAAATCCAAGAACGCATAGTGATTTTTAAACAAAAGAAAATTTATTTTGGCCCAGCCGGTGTGGCTCAGTGATTGAGTGTCATCCCATGCACCAAGAGGTCGCGGGTTCGATTCCTGATCAGGGCACATGCCCAGGTTGTGGGCCGATCCCCAGTTGGGGGCATGCAGGAGGTGGCCAGTCGATGTTCTCTCTCATTGATGTTTCTATCGCTCTTTCCCTCTCCCTTTCTCTCTCTTTAAAATCAATTAAGAAAAATAAATTCTTTAAAAATGTTTTTGTTTTTAAAAAAATTTATGTATTTACTTGTTTTTCTAATATGTTTTTTATTAATTTTATTAGAGAGAGAGGAAGGGAGAGAGAGAGAGAAACATCGATGTGAGAGAGAAACATTAATCAGCTGCCTCCTGAATGCCCTTCACCATGGATCGAGCCCGCAATCCTGGCATGTGCCCTGACCGAGAACTGAACCGGGACGTCTCAGTCCATGGGATGATGCTTAATCCACTGAGCCACACCAGCTGGCCATAAATTTATTTTAAAAATTTTATTTTTCAATTACAGTTTACAGTTAGTATTATTTTTTATTAGCTTACTGGTTAGACAATCATATACTTTCAGAGTGTTCCCCTCAATATTTCCAGTCAAAATGTCATTGTTCATTTTTGAAGGATTTAAGAAAATCAACTCATTATTCTGAAAACTGGTTAATAAAAGGAAAGATTCAAGCATTTTTTCCTGCCTTTTCTTTACAAATTGAACCTCAAGATAGCCAAGTAGTTGATAAGGCAAAGTTTCTCTTTATAGGCATGATAGAATTAGAATATTACTGTTTTGCAGTCTAACCAATTAATGCTTTAGGCCGTAATCATCAATGGCTGCTAACATTGCAACAGAGAGACAACCAGATATCATGTGCCTCCTGTACACAAATATTGAACCTATACAGAGGTAAAGAGTATTAGAAGGAACTCTCACCCAGCTTCAGCTATTATTAATTCGTGGCAATTTTAATTTTATCCCCCACCCCTCCCCCACCTCTCTATCACACCCACCCTCACTTCCCCCTACTTTTTTTTTTTTAATCCTCACCCGAGGATATTTTTCCATTGATTTTTACTTTTTTATTTTTTATTGTTGAAAGTATTACAGATATCCCACCCTTCTTTTTCCCCAATGCTGCCCTCCTCCCCACTCCCACCCCCCTCCTGCTTTCCCCCACAAATGTCTGTGTCCACTGGTTGTTTTCCATTGATTTTTAGATAGAGTGGGAGGGAGGAAGGGAGGAGAGAGAGAGAGAAACATCATGTGAGAGAGACACATCAGTTGGTTGCCTCCCGCATGACCCCAACCAGGGCCTGGGGATTGAATCTGCAACTGAGGTACATGCCTTTGACCAGGCATCGAACCTGTGACACTTCAGTCCGAGTGCCAGCGCTCTAACTGCTGAGTCAGACCGGCCAGGGCTCCCCCCGCCAACCTTTTAATTATTTCATTTAAATTTTTGATATTACCCAACTGTGCTCCATAGGGGTTCTAGCAGTTTGTGCCAGCAGCACGTGAAAATGCGTTTTCTTATACTTGAATCAGTGCGTGGTTAAATATTTTACTCTTGTGAATCAGGTTGAAAAATGATATTTTATTACAGTCTTGAATGGCATTTCTTGTCTCATAATTGAGGTTCAGCATCTTTTCAGATGTTTAAGGGTAATCTGTATTTCCTTAACTGTGAAGTGTCTCTGCATAGTTTTGGTCTTTTTCTTATTGATTTGTAGAGGTTCTTTTCATATCAAATAAATTAGCCATTGGTCTGTAACATGAGTTGATAGTAATTTTTCCCAGTTATTTTTCTTTGATTTTAATTTTGCTTATGGTGGTATTTTGTTTGTTTTTGCCATTTAGATTTTTAAAATATTTTAATCATCAGTCTTTTATGACTTCTAGATTTTGTGTAATACTTCAAAAATCCTTTTCACTTTGAGATTATAAAAATATTCTTCTGTGTTGTTTTTTTTTAGTTCCTCTATAATTTCTTCTTTTTCTTCTTTTTTTTTAATGTCAAAATCTCTGATCCATCTGGACTTTATTTTGATGTAAGGAGATTCAGTACCACCCAGTTGTCGCAGCACTGTTTATTGAACAACCTGTCTTTTCTGCAGTAATTTAATGTGCCACTTTTGTCATATACTAAATTCCAGTGTGTATTTAATTCTGTTTCTGAACTTCCTTATTTATTTAATTGACATCTGCCTATTCATATATCAGTGCCATTGTTTTAGGTGTTGTAGCTTTATAATACATGTTAATACTTTAGAGAACTAAGCCCCCTACCCCCGTTACACATGTAGGCAACTCTTCATCTTTAGAATTTTCATGGCTGTTCTTCTGTAGTTTTCCTTATGATTTTTAGAATGAATTTATTTAGTTTTTAAAAACATCACTGTGTTTTTTTTAATTGGAATTGAGTAAAATTTATAGATTTGCATAAAGAGAATTGCCATCTGTTGTGTTTTACTGACTCAGCTGAGATAGAATAGAAATATAAATTCTTGCATTTATGTTGGGGAAACATCAACTGCACAAGATGTAGTTATTTATTAAACATCTAATTCAGTCTGTGTGCCAGACCGTGTATCATTTCCTAGGGAGAAAGCAAATAAATTAATTGTAGGTAGTCCCTAGGCTCTTATCCATTGAGGTCAAGCCTGGCATCACATCATGTAAAGAAACTTTAGCTTCAGCTGGCCTCAGTCTCCTGTTGGCCAGCAAGTGGTTGTTTCAGTATTATTACCATCTTGAGTGGCATTAGAGGATGTGCAGAGAGGGTGACTAGAGTGTAGTGAGTGAGTGGTTCAGGCTCTAGAAGCAGACAGCAGGGGTGCCCATTGACCTTGGCAGGTTATTTAATCTCTTAGGGCCTCAGTTTCTTAACTGTGAAGTGAGGGGGTGCTAATTGTACCTAACTCATGGGGTTGTGTGTGAGGCTTAAATGAGAGGGTTTAAAATGCTTTTGTACTTTGCCTAGTACATACTGGTGTCCTATAAATGTTAACTAATATCACTTATATTGGAAATCTGACTCTGCTGGTTTGATGGTATCAGATTTGTTATGTGCAGTTCCTGATATCATTACAGTCGGCCCTCCTTTATCGCGGTTAATCAGTTGCGGACTCTACCCCATAAATGAATTTCCGCGAAGTAGGATTCTTTATTTATACAGTCGTCCCTCGCCACTTCACGCTTCGACTTTCACGGCTTCACTCTATCGCAGTTTTAGTGAAGCCACGACCGTCCAAGTGCGAAGTGGCGAGGGGACGACTGTGTTCAGGAGCAGCAATAGAAAAAGATCTCTACAAGAGGGCAGCCTGGTGGTAAGAAGAGGGTGGCCTAGAAACATTAAAAAAATAGTAGGCCTTTTTCCTGGAAAAGACAAGGTGAATGAGAAACAGCGTGCCCAGATACTTATTTCGTATTGCCTGGGGGTGGGGTGGAGGGCAGGATCAGCTTGTGAAATTCAGCTTAACATAAAAAAAAAATTTCTGGAAGGTACATCTGTTCAGCAGTGGAAATATTCTGCAGTGAGCTGTCTGTCAGAAGAAATGTTCAGGAAGAATCTGGGTAGCCATTTGTTAAACTGCAAAAAGAATTTCTGAATTAGGAAAATGAGGCTAAATGACAAACAACTAAGGTGTTTTCCTACAAAATTCTAGTATAAATGTACATAGATATAATATCATATGTAGAAAATTCTCTGCATATGGCATATTCATTTTGTCCTTTTTTTGAATGAGAGTGCCATGGGGTCCTTGTGAACATGCATGACCATCAAAGAAATGAAGGTAGGGAGAAATAAGGAGACTCGGGACAGCTTGTTTCATGCTGTCTGTCTCTTGTTACTTAGGAGACAAGTCTCCTATCTTTGGAGCCCCATCCTTTTCATTCTAGAGTATTAATTCTTGCTCCCTACTTTGAGCGTGAGTCTTTAAAAGAATAAGCACATTATTAGAAGTTTTCTGCCTGTTGGTGTGTGTGGAGCTTTTTGAAGGAAGGTGCTATTTGGCCCCTGGCAGACAAATGCAAAATTTAAACAAAAGTATATGACCCTATAAACTCGGCCTTGCTCCATTTAGCACCAATACACTTCCCTGTTATCCTTATTTTTCCTGCTGCTCTTTGATTTCAGTAAGTGTAACCACGGTATGTTAGAAAAATTTAATAAAAGGGGGACATCTGTAATACTTTCAACAACAAAAAAATAAGTAAATAAATAAAATGAAAAAAGAAAAATTTAATAAACTTATATAAGGGGAAATATTTAATAACTTATTTATTTCAGATCCATCTCCCGATTTTCTTCTGGCAAGCCATTACTGACTTGCCTTAATTTCCAAAGTTGTGTTCTGTAAAACTTTTTTGCTGTCACGGATAAATGCCTGGTCACACTGTGGGTTTTGTGTTACCACATTAGGGGGGAAACCTGGTAAATGTGAACATGAGTCTTAGTTGATCTCTAAAATATGATTTCTTTGTTTTTTAGTGAATGAAGAACCTGTTGGAGCCGCTGATCCTGAAGAACCTTCTGTTGTTGGTGTAACATCCCCACCTGCCACAGCATCGAGTGTTACCCTGAACCCCACTGCATCATCTCTCCCCGCTCCAGCCACGTCAGCTGAGGGAGAGGAGCCCAGCACCTCGGGCACACAGCAGCTCCCGGCCGCTGCCCAGGTCCCCGATGCTCTGCCTGCTGGGTGAGTAGCCTTCTGTCCCACCACAGCGCTTTCCACCCCTCCAAAGACTGAGGCCCCTTCACCAGGGCAGAAACATCGTGGTTATTTATTACCTGATGGCTAGGAGTTTCTGGTAGGCTGCTGTGCTTAGGACTGAGAGAGTTGTGGGAGAACTGCTTGTTCTACATAACTCTTAAAGAGAATCTAAATCATCTGGGGCAGAATCAATGCTACCTTATACTGTGACTAGAAATGAACAACTTGACCCCAAGAGTGTGGCTTTTATAGAACAAGAAGCTTATTTTGCCTTCCCAAATCACTGGAGGGTGTTCGCCTAGATCCTGCCTAGAAAACAGCTTTTCTCTCTTGAATTCTATCTTAACAGCCTTTGGAGGACTTTAGCCTGTGAATATTACTGTATGCTATTCCCGTAACTGGTGCTGATATTAACATGGGCTACTAGTTTCCTCGCCATCCTTTAGTTCAGAAATAAATCTGATGGTGAAGACCTTGGATGCTAAGAAGATGGCCCTAATTAGCCAAAAGGAAGTTCAATTTGGGCTACATAGTGCGTGGACATTAAAAGCATGGATCCAGGAATCAAATAGATCTGCCTTTGAATCCCCACTTGACCCTATTTGACCTTGCCCAAATGGCTTACTGTCCTGGTAAGGCGGAGATATAATCATGCATCTCTCCCCTGGAAGTTAAGAGACTCAAATAAGAAAGCGTACGTGAAGCACTCACCTAGTGGTGGGTACTGCACCTGGTGACTGATATTTTTGAAGTGGTTGTGAAAGAATCATCAAGGTAGGAAATGGTTCTGAACTGGAAAATGAAGCCTCTCAGGGCTACCGATCATAGCAGGGCGAGCCTCACTGTGGTCCCGCTGTCCATCCCGGTTATCAGTTTGGTACTGAGGACACCAGTGTCCATGTCGCCATAGTCACCACGGCCTTCTGGTGGTGGTAGTGGTGTGTGGGTGGGTTCTCTGAGCCCTGTAACTCACAGAGGGAAAGGGAAAGGGACAGGTAGTCTCTTGCTTGGTGTATAATATGCTGTATTGTTCTTAAGCTACTTTAGAAAGCCCAATTGTTAAAAATCCTAAAATCTGCAGGCACATGTGACTTTTTACCACATGCATACTGCATGCTTAACCATTTGGCGCCCTGCCTAACTCATATTTCTTAATAAAGTGTGATGAACAAATGAAAAGTATTGCAAATAGTTCTTAATTCCTCAAGCCTGTAGTAAATTGGGGGTATTGAGAGGTGACTCTGAAAAGTTTTTGGTGAAGTTTTTGATTTTGTGAAAAGATTAATAACCAATTGCTGTGTCCAATTCCTGCCTACCGAGATTTCTTTTCTCTTTGTATGTGGTAAGGACTACTCGAAAGACCTTTGTTTGGTTTATAATTTCAAATCTGTATATAATTTGGGGGGAGCAGAGCAGAATCATTTTGGCAGAAAGGAGAGAAAATGGCGCTGCCTGTGTCCCCTGTGAGCTGTTTGTTTTCTTTCTGCTGAGCAAATGCCTGGAAGGCCGGCTTCACTCCTGTGTCAGTCACAGGCAATTAGGGCTAATGGCTCAACGTGTCTTTATGTAGGGCGTGTGTGAGGGTTACTGTTCTCTGGGATTGGGCTTTTCCTGTTTCCAGGCAGCTGGAAAACTCCAGGCTCTGAAAACACTCTTTATTCTAAGTTTGGCGGATGGAGTGGCCCAGGGAAGCGGTTCTCTTCCCTCGCCCCGCCAGAGGCTGCAGCACTTTACTGAGGTAGAGTTTGGACAGCATCTTTTCCTTAGAGTGTTTAGAACATGATGAGGCCTGTGTGTCGCTCTGGGGAGCCTGCTGCCTACCTTCACACATGTGCAGGCCCAGAAAAGGGTGTTGGGACCCCATCTTCCATCCTGAGGTGTCCATCCCTAAGACATCGGGGAGGCCTGGAGACCCTGAGCTGCCTCACTGGAGACCAGCACTGAGCATGGCAGGCTTTCAGTTCCTTGTGATTCGGAGGCCTCCTGTCCCCACGAGCTCATTTACAAGTTCAGGAGGTCCAGATGAGATGAGTTATTCCTTTATTCCTGGTAGCACGGCTTCAGGAGTCAGGGGCCAGTGTTAACCTTTATAGATAAAACTTGGAGCCTCACATTCCACCACTTAGAATGCTGCATTGGCTTCCTGTTGTCTTAAGGCAGCAATTTTCAACTGTGTGTCGCAAGAAAGTTTTTGTTGTTCATAGTTTTATTATTTTATTTTATTTATTCATTTTTAATTGATTTTAGAGAGCAAGGAAGGAGGAGAGAAACATTGATATGTTGTTCCCCTTATTTATGCATTTATTAAAAAATGACAACAGCCAACACAACAATAACCATCCCTTGTGAATGAATCAAAATTACACCATTTTTTTGTCAGATCGGCAAAAATATTTTTTCGTGTGTCGCAGAATTTAATTAGTTTATGTGTGCCATGAGATGACAAAGTTTGAAAATTGCTGTCTTAAGGGATACATTTTCAAATCCTTAATAGGCCTAAAAAGCCCTGCATGATAGGACCCCACCAAGCACTAAAGCCTTCCATGGAAGACACTCTGCTTTGCTCTCCAAGCTCCAGCCATAATAACTTATTTCAGTTTGACGAATGTACCACTCTTTCTCTGTATTTGGGACTGTCAGCCATGTTGATTGCTGTTTCTGAAACCTTCTTCACTACTTTGTCCACTAATCTCTATCCATTTTCAGGTCTCAGCACCATTGTCAGAGCCAGCACTTCCTCTGGGAATTCTTGCTCCCTGGTAGACAAGGTCAAACCACCCTGAGTACCGTAACTCTGCTCACATGTGTAATTGCTTGTTTCACGTCTCTCTGCTCTGCTGGGCTGTAAATGACAAGATGGCCAGGAGCCTGGCACAAAGTAGGCCCCCAAGACACATTTGTAATAAATAAATTTAAATGCCATCTTTTTTTCCTCCAGGTGAAAGAATGTTTTCTTCTTTCATACCTCAAATAAAGAGTAACTAGGACAGGAGTATTGCATTTTCCTCCTAAGAGCAAGAACTTAAGGCATCATTCACAGTGTTGACTGGCTTTGGGTTTAAGTATGAGTCTCTCACAGGGTCAGAATGTCCTTCCCTGCTCACTAGAGGTCCTCATGCACTGGGAGATACCGTGGAGCATGTCTCCTCTTTGCTAAAGCATTACTGAGGCACGCTGAGTGCTTTTTCAAGGCATCCAGCTGACTTGATCCCTTTCCTACTTTATCTTCTTAACTTCTACTGTCTCCTTCACTGAGAGATTGAGGTTCACTTGGGGATCCCAAGGGCTTATTTTTCCGATTGCTGTGTTGCCTTTCTGAAACTTGCAGCAGATGAGACTGCCCATAAAGAGATCATACATGTCTGTATGTTGTTTTTTTAATCCTCACCCAAGGACATGTTTTTATTGATTTTAGAGAGAGAGGTAGGGGGATAGAGAGAGCAAGAGAAACATCAAATATTTGCCTCCTGTGTGCACCCTGACTAGGTATCAAAACTGCAACCTAGGTTTATGCCCTGACCCAGAATCGAATCTGCAGTCTTTTGGTGCATAGGATGACACTCCAACCAATTGAAGCACTTGGCCAGTGCCATGTCTCCATGTTTTAACGACTGAAGACTACCGAAAGCTGGGCCACATAAGTCTAAATAGAATACCCCTAATCCCATAGAACACTCCTAATCCCTTTTTCCCCTGTCTCCAAACCCTCCTGCTTTCTGTACTTTTAAATTCAATTAGCGTGAATGAAGCCAACTGGAAGGGTGTCTTTGTTTCCGGCTTGCAAATGTCCGTTAATGGAGGGGTGCCAGGGAGGCTCAGGAGACATGGTGAGATAGTGGTCCAGGCGGCAGGCAGTGGGGAGTGAGACCACTTTGATCAGCTGGCCCTGCATCTGTTTTTTATCAGCACTGAGCCCACTTTGGGGACTGGATGCTCATTAACAGACCCTGTGTACATGGCTTAGATAAACTCCAAACGTGTCCCAGGCTTTGCAGCTCACTCAGTGCCTCGCACACAGAGGCACATTATTTCACCCTGGCAGCCCGCGCTCTGCTGTGGTTTCTTATATAAGGGAGACCGTTGTGTTTGGACTGCCGACTTACCTCAGCACTGCCATTTCACACCATCCCTTTTCTCCCGCACTCATTGGCTGCCCTGTCCGTTTCCTGCCTCAGAGGAGAATTAATTGAGGAGGGGTGTTTTCTAGATCTGTTTGATGAGCCCTCTCCCCAGCTGCCATGCCCAGTTATGGAGATCCAGAGGCCCTTTCTCCTGGTGGTCCTTGAGACATCATCAAGGATGACAACCTTGTAAGAGTTCTCTGATGTTTTGTTTGTAGAGACCCTTAAGAGACGTTGGAATTTGGAGCTTTTCTACTAAGTTAGAAACCAGCCGCTGCCATTGATTTTCATTCCAAACTCAATTTTGGCACCAGCCAAAGATTCTTACCCAAGGAGTTTTAAACCCAGCTTCTCAAACTATCTATGAAGAAACAGTCCTTTTTCTTTTTTCCTGTTTTTTGTTTGTGTTATTTTTTTCAATCGGTTACAATGCTTCCATTTATTTCCTATTCAGTGCGCCAAATCTACTGATCATATATTTTAGTGTGGCAATGTCAGATTGGTGTGAAAGTCTCTAAATGCTTAGAAACTTCTGTACTTTTCTGGTGGCTGAACAGTAATGGTTTGGACCATGGACCATACTTTGAATTAGCACCGTTTAAAAGGATTATACTGAGCTCAGCTGGTGTGGCTCAGTGGTTGTATGTCAGCCCATGGACCAAGAGGTCACTGGTTCGATTCCTAATCAGCGCACATGCCCAGGTTGCAGGCTCACTCCCCAGCGGCCGGGTGTGCAGGAGGCAGCCGATCGATGTTTATCTCTCTCTCTCTCCCCCCTTTCCTATCTTTCTAAAAAATAAATTAAAAATAAATAAACAAATAAAAGGATTATACTGTAAGAATCTGTGCCTTTTTGCTGAATATGGTTTAGTTTTTTGCTTATATGTTTAGATAATACCCATTAGTACATGTTTCTGACTTCCTCATCATCATCTCAGAGCAAAAGCCTTATTTCCAAAGATTCTACTATTGTTGGGGTTGGCCCATGAGATGTTCTCATCCTACTACATGTATGTATTCATGTGTGCTAATGATCATTGTGTCCATCTTTGTTTGTATCCCTAGCACCTAGCAGAGTGCTTGGCTTCTAGGGAGATAGAATGGGAGTGTTTGTTGAATGACATGATTTCATTCTCAGTAGCCCTTAAAATAGTTTTTTGTGGGGGCAGGGGGAATACAAGAAGAAAGAATAAGGAGAACAGCCTGACCAGTGTGGCTCAGTGGTTGAGTGTCAACCCATGCACCAAGAGGTCACCAGTTCGATTCCTGGCCAGGACACATGCCCAGGTTGTGGGCCAAATCTCCAGTGGGGGGACATGCGGGAGGCGGTCAGTCGATGTTCTCTCTCATTGATGTTTCTATCTCTCTCTCCCCCTCCCTTCCTCTCTCTCTAAAATCAATGAAAAAAATAAAGAATAAGGAGCCTGGCCGGTGTGGCTCAGTGGTTGAGCGTCAACCCATGCACCAAGAGGTCGCCAGTTCGATTCCCGGTCAGGGTACATGCCCAGGTTGTGGGCCCAATCCCCAGTGGGGGGCATGCAGGAGGCGGCCAGTCAATGTTCTCTCTCATCAATATTTCTATCTCTCTCTACCTCTCCCTTCCTCTCTCTCTCTAAAATCAATAAAGAAAAAAAATTTTTTTAAAAAGAATAAGGAGAACAACAATAAACAAACACCCAGATTTAACCTTTGGTGCTTTTCATGCACCTCATGTATATTTTTTCCTGACCATTAATAATAGCTAACGTGTTAAGCGTTGCCATTGTGTTGGGGAATGCTAAGTTTCGTACATGGGTTATTTCGTGCAGTCTTCACAATGCTCTGAGTAGTAGCCACTTTTATCCTCATTTTGAAAATGAAGAAACCCAAGACTATACATACATGCACACACACATTTATACACATCTACCATAATTTGATAATCTTACAATATGTGCTTTTAAATTTTATTTATTTATTTAGTGTAAAATATCTTAAGCATGCAGGTAAGAATGGATGGCTCTTTGAATTTAATGAAAAATAGTATATTTATGTAATTTTTAAATAATTTTGATTGTCTTATGCATACTATTTTTTTATTTGCTTTTTCACCCAATATATCATAAACACCTGAACATGTCAATATTATTTACACCGTTATTTTAAATGACTGAATGCCCATTATAGAAATAACAATTTATTTTACTAATCCTCCATTTTGGGGCATTTAGGTTGTTTCCAGCTTTTTTGTAACATTCTGCAACATACTGTGACAGATAACTAAATCTTTGACATACAGCTAAATCTTTGACACATAATTATTTCCTTAGGGTGTGTCCCAGAAGCAGAGTTGCTGAGTTAAAGGGTATTCACCTAGGAAAAGGTTTTGGACCACACTCAAATTGTCCTTTGGAAAGAGTATATCTATTTTTGCTCCCACCAACTATTTTATTTTAAAAGAGTGACTATTTCCCTACATTGTCAGATCTATCTGCAAAATCTTGTATGTGCAAAATGTTAAAAAAAATTTTAAACTTTTCTATTGAATTTATTGGGGTGACATTGGTTAATAAAAATGATATCGGTACAATTCTATAATACATCATCTGTATATTGTATCATGTGTTCACCACCCCACGTCAAGTCTCCTCCCATCACCATTTATTTCCCCTATGCCCTTCTCTACCTCCCTCACCCCCCTTTCTCTCTGGTAATTATACTGTTATCTATGTCTGTGAGTTTTTTATTTTTTTCTTAATCCCTTCACCTTTTTCACCCAGTCCCGCAAGCCCCCTCCCCTCTGACAGTCGATCTATTCTGTATCTATGAGTCAATTTCTATTTTATTTGTTAATCTTATTCATTAGATTCCACATATAAATGAAATCATATGGTACTTGCCTTTCTCTGACTGGCTTATTTCACTGAGCATCATTCTCTCCAGGTCCATCCATGCTGTCGCAAAGGGTAAGATTTTCTTCTTTTTATTTATTTATTTTTTATTATTATTTTTTTTAATCCTCACCTGAGGACATTTTTTCATTTTTTGTCCAGATAGAGTGGGAGGGAGAGAGAGGAAGAGAGAGAGAGAGAGAAACATCGGCGTGAAAGGGACACATCGAGTGGCTGCCACCCGCACGACCAACCAGGGCCGGGGACAAACTGCAACCGAAGTACATGCCCTTAGCGGGAACCGAACCCGGGTCTCTCCGGACCGCAGGCCGACGCTCTAACCGCTGAGCCAAACCGGCCAGGGCTTCTTTTTATTTTTTACGGTCAAGTAGGATTCCATTGTGTAAATGTACCGCAGCTTTTTTTATGCACTCATTTACTCATGGGCACTTGGGCTGCTTCCAAATCTTGGCTGTTGTAAATAACGCTGCAATGAACATAGGGGTGCATATATTCTTTCGAATTCGTGTTTCGGGTTTCTTAGGATATATTCCCAGAAGTGGAATCACTGAATCATAAAAAAAAATTTTTTATAGATACTATCTCTAGGAATTGTCTTGCCTTTATGTGAAAGCATATCTTTTAATGTTGCCAACTTCAATTGAAGAGCTTTGGAGACTTTTCCAAGGTAAAGAAAATAGGATGATTGAAGAAGGAGAAGAAGGAAAACAGAATTAATCAGAAGCCTCAGAAGCCTGTGCTGTCCGTGCTTAAAGGGCATAAAGTGCTGATTGTTGATAGTTTGAAAAAGGGGTTAATGTGCTAAGATTTAAAGGAAAGCTCAGTATTTCAAGAAAGGTTCTTGGTGGGAGGACTGAGCTTAACACATTTCCTACCCAGCTTGCAAAGGACCTACTGAAGCAATGAAAACAGTGAGCAGGAAATGTGTTCCATTGCACACAGATTTCTGACTCATAAAACAGTATGAAACGTCCCTACAGAGGAAATAAATCTTATGGTTCACCCAGGAAGTGGCCAGGGCTTGAGGAATAGGATTTGTTTGGTTCAGAGTCATTTATTATAGGGCCATAAAGTAAGAAAATAGGAATTCTATTTAGTTTTTGCCTGTGGGGAATTGCACTTCACATTTAAGAATACTTGAATTGTCGGGGCTTCCAGTTCTAGGTAGAGGGAAGGCAGGAGGGAGTAGGGGAGCGGGGCCAGGGGAGCAGCCGCTTTACGGCTGGGAGAGCCGAGCGGAAGCTGCGGGGGAGGAGGCAGCGGCCGCAGTGGCGGAGCTTGGGAGCAGGAACAGGATCGAGTCCTCCATACCAGGGCCAAGGCCAAAACCAGACTGCCACTGCCCCAACTTGGGCCCTACTGTCCTCAGAACGCAGCTGCTGTGATCATGGGTAATATCTTTGGAAACCTTCTCAAGAGCCTGATTGGGAAGAAGGAGATGCGCATCCTGATGGTGGGCCTGGATGTGGCAGGAAAGACCACCATCCTGTATGAGCTGAAACTGTGGGAGATCGTCACCACCATCCCCACCATTGGGTTCAATGTGGAGACTGTGGAGTACAAGAACATCAGCTTCACAGTTTGGGATGTCGGTGGCCAGGACAAGATTCGGCCTCTGTGGAGACACTACTTCCAGAATAGCCAAGGGTTGATATTTGTGGTCAACAGCAATGATCAGAGCGAGTAAATGAGGCCCGGGAGGAACTGATGAGGATGCTGGCAGAGGACGAGCTTCGGGATGCTGTTCTCCTTGTCTTTGCAAACAAACAGGATTTGCCTAATGCTATGAATGCTGCTGAGATCACAGGCAAGTTGGGCCTGCATTCCTGCATCATGGCAACTGGTACATTCAGGCTACCTGTGCCACCAGCAGGGACGGGCTGTATGAAGGCCTGGACTGGCTGGCCAATCAGCTCAAAAACAAGAAGTGAGAACCAGGCAGCCCTATCCGACCACCCCCATCACCCCTAACATACCTACCGTCTCCCTGTCCAGCTCTACCCCTTCCTTCCCATTGCCAGTGTGTCCAGGGCCTTGGGTATCATGGTCCGCATGCCCGATAAGAGCCTTGTCTCTCCTACCTCCCCACCTTTCCCCTGTCCATGACCAGTCCCCAATTGCTGTCCTGATGATGAATCATTCCAATTTACCAGATTTAAAACAAAAACAAACAAACAAACAAAAAGAATACTTGAATATTTTCAGTGCAGTTTAGTTTTTGTCTAAGTAACCAGCAAGACATTTGGTGGTGGGAGGGGCGGGTGTTGCATCGGGGTTTTTGGGCATGACTTTGTTTTCTGATGGACAGAATATTTTTTGAAAGAGGGTCAGGTTTACTAATGCCCAGTGAAAAAATTAATAAATAATGTAAGTTAATAATGCTCTTACGAAGATAAAATTTTTGATATGTAAATTTGTAAGGGTCTTTTATTATTTTTTATTTTTATTTTTTTTAATCCTCACCTGAGGACATTTTTTCATTTTTTTGTTCAGATAGAGTGGGAGGGAGAGAGAGGAAGAGAGAGAGAGAGAAACATCGATGTGAAAGTGACACATTGAGTGGCCGCCACCCGCACAACCAACCAGGGCCGGGGACAAACCGCAGCCAAAGTACATGCCCTTAGCGGGAACCAAACCCGGGTCTCTCTGGACCGCAGGCCAACGCTCCAACCGCTGAGCCAAACCAGCCAGGGCTGTAAGGGTCTTTTAAAGAAAACATCTCTAATACTCACCTGGACCCCTAACCCAGCTTTAATCCATTCTTAGCTTGGCGAGACTGATTCTGTTCAAATGGGAATCTGATCAAGAAGTATGTTGATCAGGGTCGTTGAATGCAAACTGTAATGACAAGTCATTGAGAATTAATTTCTTGAACGCCTTTTAGGAAACCTTCCACAAGAAAATGTGGTTCAGGTCACCAGATAGTTTCCTCTCAGGAAAACATAGGAGAGAAGTGATTGCATGTCATCCCAATGATGCAATTGAGATGTTTAGCCTTTACCCTTTTAATGATGATGATGGCGAGGGGATTGGGGCATGTAAATGGAAGATACACAACCGAATAAAGGAAAGTTAAAATCTATAGGAGCAAAGATAATGTAGGTTTAAAAATGTATCTAAGATTATTTGAATTTGGAGACTACTTTTAAGTACTTTCAGATACAAAGACCCTGTGTAGTCTGTGGTCCAACTGAATGTTACTCATTGAAGGCCAAGGAGCAATGTGTTGGGAAGGGACCTGAATCAAGCTTGATGCTTTGAACACTGTTTTTGAAAGCATCAAAGAAAGCTATTCAGTGGGAGAGGATATGACCCATGTGACCAGGATGCAGTATTGAGACCCATGGGTAGTTTGATTGAAAAGCCTTTTAATCTCAGCGGGAAGAAGATGCTTATAAGGGACAGAAACCTAACCCCTGACAGGGATGTGCCGATGAAAGGTTGCTGCTAGTATCACTTTCTTGGCATTGGGAGACCAAACCAAGACAGTCGGAAGGCTGAATCTATGTGGGTCAGCAGTTACTGAGGAGAAATGAGAATCAGGAGGCTCGTTGGATTGACAATAGAATTAACTGACTGTGCCGCATGAATGAAGGGAAGAGATTCCTATGGATTCTGAGGAGCCATGCAGGTAAGGGAGGAGTTGAGAGTTCTCTAAGAAAAGCAGCTAGGCCAGGTCATGGATCAGGGAGGGCCCACATGGATATTTAATCCGAGCAGGAGTCCAATTTTAAAAGGAAAAATGTAGATATCAAAAAGGTAATGGAAGAAAGGTCCTGTTTCTCTGGTAGCTCTTTTTCTAGCTAAGCCAATTGAGAATGTTCATAGAAGGACAGTTAGCTTTCCTGGACAATAACAGTCCCTGAAAAAGAGACTTTGATTTCTAGGATCAGCTGGGATCAAAGGTGGATGGACAGATCTTATCTAGATGTGGAAAGAGCTGCTGTACCTCTTGAATATAAGCAGAGAGGACTTCACACTGATTTCCTTTCTGGCAGTATGTGGGAACACCGCTGTGTCAATTAAAGGCATTTATTACTTAACAGGATTTTAAGTATTACACTTAAATGCCTTCTTCAAATTAAAATATTAGCCAAAGTATGCCCAGCTGGTGTGGCTCAGTGGTTGAGCATTGCTGACCCATGCATCAAGAGGTCACTGGTTCGATTCCTGGTCAGGGCACATGCCCAGGTTGTGGGCCCGATCCCCAGTGGGGGGCATGCAGGAGGCGGCGGCCAGTCGATGTTCTCTCTCATCGATGTTTCTATCTCTCTCTCTAAAATTCAATAAAGAAAAAATATTAGCCAAAGTACAACAAAACCAAAGTTTTCTCCTTGTCTCAAATGAAATATAAAACAAGTCAAACCCTGGCCGGTTTGGCTCAGTGGTTAGAGCGTCGGTCCGCGGACCAGAGAGTCCTGGGTTCGGTTCCTGCTAAGGGCACGTACCTCGGTTGCAGTTTGTCCCAGGCCCCCATTGGGGTCGTGTGGGTGGCAGCTACTCAGTGTGTCTCTCTCACATCGATGTTTCTCTCTCTCTTTTCCTCCCTCTCTCCTTCCCGCTGTATCTGAAGATAAAAGCAGAAATGTCCTCGGGTGAGGATAAAAAATAAATCAATCAATAAAACAAGTCGAAAGTAGAGCTTATTTTGCCCTGGCTGGTGTGGCTTAGTGGTTACAGTGTTGGCCCACACAACAACGGGTCGCGAGTTCAATTCCCAGTCAAAGTCATGCACCTGGGTTGCAGGTTTGATCCCCAGCCCTGGTCGGAGTACATGCGGGAGGCAACCAATAGATGTGTGTGTGTCTCTCCCCCTCCCTCCTTTCCACTCTTTCTAAAAATAAGTGGAAAAAATATCCTTGAGTGAGGATTTAAAAAAAAAAGTAGAACCTACTTATCAGATGAAAGTTGTAACAAAAGAATTGTTGGAATAAAGAAAGAGGTCTTTACTATCTCCAATTGCTACATATTGCTAAATATTTTGTCTTTACAATAGGGGTAGCCCCATCCACATATTATGGACAGTTTTCCAAATAGTGACTGCAAAATGAGCGAGCTAAGTTTGTT
Source organism: Tadarida brasiliensis (assembly GCA_030848825.1). NCBI lineage: Eukaryota > Metazoa > Chordata > Mammalia > Chiroptera > Molossidae > Tadarida > Tadarida brasiliensis. The sequence goes on along the minus strand of CM061276.1, from coordinate 33,129,589 downwards.
GGTGCTTTTGTGCCACAGAATTGCCAAGGGAGGGATGGAGATAGCCAGTGTCTTAGGTAATTCTGAGGTGGTCTCAGCTCCTTAAATTTATCAGAAGCAAAAGTTATGAAAGAGTGTTTCCTGCCATTGCCTCAAGGAGCTTCCCTATTTCAGTATTTACCCTAAACCAAGTATCTTTCTCAAGACTTTCCTCATTGCCACATTCAAATGAATAAAGAGGGTAGCAGGTTTGCTCCTCTATTGCCGAGCAGGCAGCAGGAGCTTGGAGAGCTAGTGTGAAGCCAGTGTGTCATTAGCCTGCCTTTTCTACCCAGAGGTCCCTTCCAGGTCTTCACAGATGGGACACCAGCTTTTGAGCTGGCAATGTTTGTTCCTTTTTTGTCTTTAATTTAGAGGGACATCCATAGGGAGAAGATATTTAACTTGACCCAGTGCGTCTTTTCATCTGGTCACTTCCACCAGGGGATTCTGTCCCTTTAATAAAACACTGAATGAAGCACAAGGGTCTTCTTTTTGCAGTGGGAGGAACCAAGGCACCTGGATCAAGTCACCAGGATCCACTTCAACCAGATCCTTGAGCAAGAATACCCAGGAGAGAAGATACTCTCAAGCATAATTCTGGGTATCCTCAACACAGCAGTTGATCCCTTCTGAGGGGTGGGAGTGTGGGACCCCTGGCCCTCACTGCTCCCAGGGCTAGTGCTGCCATGGTGGGAAATGTGCCACCTGTCCAGTGGATCATATCTGAGCAGAGGGTTGTGATTCAAATACAGCCTGGAAGCGCTCACAGTCGACCCATTGTAATTCCTCCCCAGCCATCTTGATTCTACAGGGCTCCCTACCTGGACTCTGGTGCCAGGGGAAGCTGTTCACTTTGAGATGCAAGTCGGGAGAGCACCTGGCACCTACCTGCTGGGTTGTAGGTTCCCTATAAACTCCAGTTGGCCTTCCTTTTCCTCCTTTCTTCCTCTCAGCGTGACGTGGTGGTAAAACTCGTGGGCTAGAGAGTCAGAGCTGAGTGTGAATGCTGCATAAGAGTTACTTAGCTTTTTTGAGCCTCAGTTTCCTCAATGGTGATGGCATTTCCCACATTAAAGGATGGAGGCAAGGACTGCATGAGGTAAAACATGAACCTGTGGCTCATTGTAGATGCTCAGTGGGTGATGGTGCCCCTCTTCCCTTCCTTGCCTTAAAAACCTCGTGTATATCTGTAGCTGAACTAGTCTCAGAGGGGCTGATCAGTGCAGTCATCTGGTTTAAATGATAAATGGTATTGAATAAAGCTAACATCTACCAGAGTAGACACCAGGCTTCATAATAGAAGTCAGGACACTTATTTCAGTGTACAGTCAGTTCTGCTATAAAGTGAGTTCCTAAATAACACCATGCTAGGTGAAATCTCACAAAAACCACAGGGCTTATGGGAAAACGGGTTAGGGGCATAACACTCAAAATTTTGTCAGTGACACACACAAAAAATAGGAACCTAATAATGATGGCAGCACAGTTTTACATGTTAAATTGTTGAGATAAATAACACTGTGATAAATAGGGGACGTTTCATGGGAAGACCTGAGGTTTTCTTGTGGAAGCAGGTGTCGGAAGGGTTGGGTTTGTGAGTGTTGTCCTGAAGTTGTGCAAGGAGCATTGTCTGAAATCAGATGGGAGTTGTAACGCCAGATGGGTGTGGTGTATAAGGTGGTAAACTGAGGTAACTGGTAGATGTGTGGGTTTTGTATTCCCACGTGACTGGGTTCAGCTAGGGGAAGTCTGTGTTCATCTAGTGTTCTGCAGTGGTTCTCAACCTTCCTAATGCCGCGACCCTTTAATACAGTTCCTCATGTTGTGGTGACCCCCAACCATAAAATTATTTTTGTTGCTACTTCATAATTGTAATTTTGCTACTGTTATGTCTTAGGCGACCCCTGGGAAAGGGCCGTTCGACCCCCAAAGGGGTCACGACCCACAGGTTGAGAACCGCTGCTAAGGCAAAATCATACATAAGCAAACACAGAATTCGCATCATGCTGAAATTGTTCCATCAAATAGCAATCACATTGGAATGGATCTGCATTTTCAAAACAAGTGTTTCAGCAGAACTGACTCTACCAGCTTTCTGAAAAAGGTCACCTTCCCTCAGGCAGTACCCTAAAGAGAAGTGAGTAAAATTGATTTAAAACATAAAAACTAATGGGACTGTTCAGTCTTTTATCAAGTGGCAGTCAGCCCTAGCCAGGTAGTTTGGTTGGTTGGAGCATAGTCCTGATAGGCCAGGGTTGCCGGTTCGATCCCTGGCCAGGGCACATGCATGCATGGATTGGTGGAACAGTGGGTCAATGTCTTTCTCTCTCGCCCTTCCTCTATCGCTCTAAAAAAAATGTAATCATTTTATAAACATACATTTTTACATATATCAGTTACTATATCCTGGGTAAGCAGAATTACCATCAGACTGTCGAGTGTGGGAATAACTGGGAGTGTGGGGATGGGTGATCTTCGACTATATTTTGTAGTGATTTTGCTTGTGGATAATCTCTCTAGATCATCAATCATCTGCTACCTGTTGTTCCTCTATCATCACAGAGGAGCCACCCCCAGTGCCCATATCTCATGTTAACTGTACACAGACTTATGGATAGAACAGTAAATAACAGTATGCTGTGTTCCTCTGAGTCACCCAGATCTCTTTTAAAAATCCTCTAAAAATGAATCTCGTATTCTAAAAGAAATGTGATCGTGAATATATATGATGCTAGGAGAACAGTGGTAATCATATAAATTGTGACTTTAAGAGGTAATGTGGGCCAAACAATGCCTGGCCAGTGTGGCTCAGTGCTTGAGCATTGGCCCATGTACCAGGAGGTTGCCGGTTCGATTCCCGGTCAGGGCACATGCCTGGGTTGTGGGCCAAATCCCCAGTGAGGGGCATGCAGGAGGCAGCCAGTCGATGTTCTCTCTCATTGATGTTTCCATCTCTCTCTCCCTCTCCCTTCCTCTCTCTCTAAAAATCAATAAAGAAAAAATATATATAAAGAGGTAGTGTGGGCTAAAAGGGCTATGGAGTTATCCATAGATAAACTTGAGGAGAGGTCTGTGAACCCTAGAAATTGTATACAGATATTTGTTGGTGAGGGCATTTTGGAAGGGAAGAGTCTTCAGCTTTCATCACGTTCCTATATGGATCTTTGATCTCAAAATGGACAAGAAATACTGATTTAGAAAAATCCATGGGATGTAGATTCATATGGGTCATTCAGGGGAATTTAGAGTGATTGATGGCATATCCTAGTACTGTGAGTCCATAAAGAGGAGCTGTTACAGTTTTCTCAGAAAGCACTCCATGGGTCCACTGTCAGTGACAGCATGGAGCTGGTTTGACCACTGGGTCAATCTTGCCTGTCATTCTTGATGTTTCCTCTCATATTAGACACATCAGTAGTAAAGGGTGCCCTTTCATACAAGGGCATATGCCTTTCAACTGTGTATCTCATGCTTCCTTTGACTTTATTTTTCAGATGGGAACAGCGAGAGTTGCCCAACGGTCGTGTCTATTATGTTGACCACAATACCAAGACCACCACCTGGGAACGGCCTCTTCCTCCAGGGTAAGGCATGGACTGACAAGCCCTGAGACTCCAGATCTGGCTCCGAGAGCCACCCAGCGGCTTCTCTACCACTAACTGCTGTAGCCCTCTTCATTTGCCCACTCTCTTCTCCTTTTTCTTTCTTTTCCTTCCTCCTACAGTCTTCCCCTTCTGTATTCTTTCCCCCCTCCTATTTTTCCTTCTCCCCTCATGCATTGTATTGGCCATGATTGATGGCCCTGGGCTTTAATAAGTGGTTTTCAGAGCTACTGTGGCTGTTGGATCCTGGAGGGAGGAGGGCTGAGGAGGCCTCCTGGGCCATTGCTGTCACCATGCCCTCAGTCATTTCACCTGCAGAGATATCCTGTTGGGCCAGGATTTCAGTCTCTCTCTTTCAGGGACAATTTATCCTGGGTCCATTGATTACTTTTCCTATTCATTTACCTTAATTCTGATCTTATTTCTTATAAGACATACTAGGATTTTTGGAGCATCTCTGCAAGAAAATTGGGCATGGGGAGGCCAAGCTAGAACGAGCGGTGGTTCATTTCACAGCACCCTGTGCCCAGCCAGCCCTGAAGGCCGTGTGCTAACCGTTCAGCTGGGCTTTGCGAGAACGCAGCTTAGGTTCTCCAAAACCAGAGGACAAGTGAGGCTTCCAAGTGAGAGAAGACTATCCAAGTTCAAGGAAAAGAGGTTTGGTTTCCTCTCTGCCAGGGACAGAAAGTTCTTTCCACATGTGTCTCCTGGTCCTGAGAGCTTTCAAAAGGGAACGTATTCTGCTCTCAGGAAAGAATAACCTCCCAGTAGAGCAGCCGTGAAGGGCTCCTGCATCAAACATGAATACTTCTTCCCCTCAGCTTGCGGAGGGAGAGGATGTCGGGGGCAGCCCTGGGCTTTGTTTGCTTCAGCTGTCAGGCATGTGCCAGGTAAATACCACCTCTCCTTCTGGTCCACCAAGTTTCCATGGACAGTCTGCTCTCAGTCTGTTTCCAGTAGAGTGCTTGTGTTTTCCTCTTTTCCCTGACCCTTCTGGAAATGAAATTCATAATCTGTCGTCCTTAGTCTTCACTCTGTTTTCAACTTTGACTTTAAATCCAGTGAATTTACCGAAGTTAAACATTGACTTCTTAGGGGAAAAAAATTAAACATTTTATTATGGAAATTATCATATCATTATGGAAAATTTCAAATATGCACAAAGCAGAGAGAATACCCACATATTCAACGCTTAGCTTCAATAATTATCAACTCGTAGCCAACCTTGCTTCATCTATACCAGGGGTTGGCAAACTGTAAGCCTGTGGACAAAATCCAGCCCTCCATTTGTTTTTGCAAATAAAGTTTTATTGGAACACAGCCACACTCATTTGTTTTCTTATTGCCTATGGCTGCTTTGGTGCTCAATGGCAGAGTTGAGTAATTGTGACAGATACTGTATGGCTCGCAAAGCCTAAAATACAGGGGTGGGCAAAAGTAGCTTTATAGTTGTAATACAAATAAATAATGCAATAACTAATAAGTAATAATACAAGAATAAACTCTGTGTTTTGCGTACTCACAACCATAAACCTACTTTTACTTACCCCTGTATTCACTGTGTGGCCCTTTATAGAAAATAGTTGCCATCGCCTGATCTGTCATCCTTACCCACCCTTCCCCCACTCTGTCTGGGATGATTTTGAAGCAAATCCCAGACATCATATAATTTTATCCGTATTTTGTATGTATTTCTAAAAAAATAAGTTATCTCATTTAAAATAAACCACTATATTGTAAACAGCATTTCCTTGCTATTATCAGATACCTAGTCATTAGTCAAATTTCTCCAGTTGTGTTACAAATGAATCATTGACTTTATCAGGATGCATTGCACACTTGTACTCTGTGTATTTAACAGCACATCTGTTTAAAAGCAGCCATAATTCTGGAAGTATGCTGGTTGCTGCCTCTTAACCTCTCTGGTGTGTAAGTTTGTAGGCCTTCACTTGGTGAACTTTTGTATGGAATCTGAATGAAGATATTTAATGGTATCTCTTAAGGATGGCTGAGGTTTTACTCTTCTTTAAGGACTGAGATGTGATGCTAGACCCAGCTTTCTTATTTTCAGGATAGTTTTCATGTTTTATTGGGAGATGGCTCAGCTCTACACCCCACACAGCCTATTAGTTCTTCCTGAGTTTTAGGCCCACACTTTTGAGTCCTTGGTACTTACTTCCACTATGTAACAGGCAACCCAGGGAGAACAGAATGCTTAAGCTTTCATTTCTAGTTAGTGGGAAGAGTTCCACCCCAGTGAAGTATTACTGTGGTGAGAGCAATCTCGAAACTACAGATGATCTCAGCAGACCTGGTCACTGAGGAGCGAGATTGAGCCAAAGGATTCACTTTATCACGGCCATCCCCTTCTCTCAGACCCATGGGACACGTGTGTGATAACAAGTTATTCTATCCAGGACCTGGTAACTTAAGGATGAACGTGATCATTTCATTTTAGGCAGTACTCAGACCAGAGGTGAGGAGGGAGAGTGATTGGTCATCATAGGGCATGGGGTTGGGGATGCCTTACAGTGGGAGGTGGATCAAACTCAGTCTTGCAGGAAAGGCTGGAAGACTTAAATAAGAAGTGGAAGGTGATCCAGACTGGGGGAACAGTGTGGATGTAAAAGGTGTGGTTAAGGAATGGTGCGTGGAACAGTTTTGCTGAGTGGAAGGTCTGTGTAAAACAAAGATGCTCAAAGTGTGTCCAGCAAGGCTCGTGGGTTTGGTGGAGATGCCCCCTAGAATGAAAGAGGTGAGAGGGGTGCCTGGGCCTCCAGCCATTGCTCTGTGATAATGATTCTGCATAAGGTTTCATTGAAAGTCAAGGGCGAGATTATGCTGCTTAGGAGTTTAAAATTCACCAATGCAGGGGACTTCTACTTAAACATGGGGATTGAACATGTGTTTATTTCTATCCCTTCCTGAAAACTCACTAAAATGGCAATAAAGGTATAAAAAAGGTATAAACCATACGATAAAGGAATGGAAGAGGAGAAACAGCATATGGGAGATGTTAACCAAAGTTTAGTTGCTGATTGATAAGTGGCAGAGCTGAGCAAGCTGAAACCCACGCCTATAGTGTGGAGTGTCGACCAGGAAGCCAGCTGATTTGCACCATGGAGCCCTGGAAAGCCTCAGCCATGGGAGACACATGGGATGTGTGTGTGTGTGTGTGTGTGTGTGTGTGTGCGTGTGTGTGTGTGTAATGAAACTAGAAATCTGAAGTTCAGTTTTTAAATTTGTGCAGGAAAGAGTTAGATTCCTAGGTTGTCAACTATTACTCCCATCCTTCTGCCACATGTGTGTGCACATATATACGCACATGCACATGTGCACTCACACATACCTAAACACAGCCTTGTGACTGCTGCTGGTGTGAGAAGCAGAGCAGACTTGCCTGGGGGACACAGTCATAGCTGAAGGCAGGGATGGACTCAGAAAAAGAGGTTAAGCAGGGATGCTGTTTCCAGGCTAAAAATGGGAGAGTTTTTTTGCTGGAGAAAGCGACCAGTCTAAGGGAAGAGAACTACAGATGGTAATATTTGGGGATCTTCTAGTGAAACAGTGAAGCCACTGGTCAGCCAGCCCCCTCAACTTGGGTACACAGAGCTTCCAGCCAGTGTTCAATGGCTCACTTTTATCTATCTGTCTGTCTGTCTGTCTATCTATCTATCTATCTATCTATCTATCTATCTACCTACCTACCTACCTACCTACCTACCTACCTACCTACCTACCTACCTACCTGTTCTTTTCTTTTTTTAATTTTATTTTTATCCTCACCCAAGGACATTTTTTCATTTTTTGTTCAGATAGAGTGGGAGGGAGAGAGAGAGAGAGACATCGATGTGAAAGGGACATATCGAGTGGCTGCCTCTCGCACAACCAACCGGGGCCGGGGACAAATTGCAACCGAGGCACATGCCCCTAGCGGGAACCGAACACAGGTCTCTCTGGACTGCAGGCCGACGCTCCAACCGCTGAGCCAAACCAGCCAGGGCCTGTTCTTTTCTTTAATCCTTACCTGAGGATATGTTTTTATTGATTTATAGAGAGAGAAGAAGGGAGGGAGAGAGAGAGAGAAACATTGATGTGAGAGAAAAACATCGATCAGTTGCCTCCCATACGTGCCCTGACCCAAGATCGAACACACAACCTAAGTATATGCCCTGACTGGGAATCAAACCTGCAACCTTAAAAAATTTTTTTTAAAATTGATTTTTAGAGGGAGAGAGAGAAAGAGAAACATCAGTGTGAGAGCAGAACATGCCACCCACCGGGGATCGAGCCTGAAACGTGGGCATGTTCCCTGACCAGGAATTGAACTGGCAACCTTTTGGTGCAAAGGATGACGCTCAACCAACTGAGCCACACTGGCCAGGGCTAGTGGCTCACTTTTAAATGTGAATGAACAGCCAAGGACTAGCACACAGAGAAAAAGGGACTTGGTGAAAACAATGTAGGGAGTTGAAAAAAAAAAAAAAAAACAACTTAGAAAAGCAGAACCAAATTATAATTTATATCCTCAAAGATTTGGGAGAAAACATGGCATCTGTGAAACAAGAACAGGAGACCATAAAACAAACCATGTAGAAAACAAAAAACAAGAAGAGCTTTTATAAAGTAATGTATATGACAGCAGAAATTACAAGGCTCAGTAGGATTGAAAGATAAAGTTGGAGCTAAGAAAATTTGAAGTTGAGCCTAGGAGTTCCAACATGTGAACAGTAGTTCTAGCGAGAAAGAACAGAGAAAAAGAGGATAGGAAATTGTCAAAGAAAGAATAAAAGGAAATTGACAGAACTGAAAGAGATAGTGTCCAAATTCAAAGGGCCTATCAAATTCTGAGCACAGAGAATGAAAAAAGACCCATCCCAAGGCACATCCTATTGAAATTTCAGAATGCCAAGAGAACATCTCAAAAGCTTCCAGAGCAAATAAACAGGGTACCTATCAAGGATCAGGAATCAAGAATGCCATCCTTCTTCTCAACAGAAACCATGGAGTGTGATCCTCAAAATTCTGGTGAAAAATTATTTCCTCTCTAGAAATCAAGTTTCAGCCATTTTTACACTGAAGTGTGTGAGAGTTAGAATAAAGGCATCTTCAGACAGTCAGAATTTCAAAAAATTAACTTTGGTGCAACCTCTCTCAGAAGCTACTACTTGATTCATTCCACCAGATAAGAGGAAACCAAGAAAGAAGTTATAAGATGCAGAACACAGGGACTCAATTCAAAGGCCAGAGAAGTTCTTAAGAGAAAGGCGAAGGAAGATAACTTAGGACGATAATGTAGAGCAGGCCTGGAGGGCAACTGTCCACATTGGACGGAGGGTTCCAGGAGAGATGTGGCTAAGAGTTAAATGGCCCTGAGAGGACACCTTCCCTGTCAGAATCTGGGGGTGAATTTGTGATGGGTCCTTGAAAACCAAGCAGCATGAAACAAACCAGTTCTTAATTCCAGAGGGAAAAAAAGTTGTATAAGTAAGGAAATGTATTTATAGTATTCTACAAAGTCGTAACACAAACTCTGAGTATTGATGTAATGATTTTCTATTTGGGAGGATGAGGCAAGAGATGGCTTTGTGTGTATTGGGGGTGGAATACAATAACTAATTCCTATCTGTTTGTTGTTGTTAATCCTCACCCGAGGATATTTTTCCATTGGTTTTTAGATAGAGTGGAAGGGAGGGAGAGAGAGAGAGAGAAAAACATCGATGTGAGAGAGAGACACTGATTGGTTGCCTCCTGTACGACCCCAACCAGGGCCTGGGATCGAACCTGCAACCCAGGTATATGCCTTTGATCGGAATCGAACCTGAGACCCTTCTGTCCACGAGCTGACACTCTAGCTGCTGTACCAGACCAGCCAGGACTAATCCTCATCTTTGTAGTGGAAAGTCTATAAGTAATATCTAAATGGCAGAAGTCCAGATATCATGGAATAAGCTTGTTATTTAGAAATATGGATATAAATAGCAGAAGCAGTAGTCAAGAGTTGAAAGTAGTTGCTTCTGGGGAACAGAAATCAGCAACGGGGAGAGGTAGGGCAGGAGATACTATTTTTCTTTGTATTCCTATAGTACTTCTTATGTTTTAAAACTACACACACACACACACACACACACACACACACACACACACACGATTTCTCTGATTAAAAAATAAAATAAAAATCACAAGTTGAACAGATTTACGATAAAGATGGGAAGGTTCCAGATTATTGTGAGCCTTGGCTACTAACTAAAGTGTTTAACGTGAGGGCAGTGGGGAGTCAGCTGAAGTTGTGAGTGGGAGCATGACATAATGGGGTCAGTCTGGTATGGTTACCTGATGGCAGTTTATAGGCTGGATCGGAGTGGGAAGGCAGTTCAGGGCTAGTTGGATATAGAAATGCAAGTCAAGGGCAGAGAGACAGCATAAGAAGCTCTCGGGCTGAGTGGTTTATGGACAGTCAGCAGAAAAGGAGGAGTCAGGAAAGATGGTGTGGTTTAACCCTGGGAGGAGGACTGACCTAAATAAGAATGGGAAAGACTTATTTTCACCAAGTTCCTTTTTCTCAGGTTTGGGGAGAGAGCTGTGGTGTTTAGTTTAATCCAAAGTGACAGCAGGTCGTGAAGGCAGGGCAGTCTAGTGGGTGCAATCCAGACAGAATCTGGGAACTAGCCATGAGGCTGGGAACTGCTTGAGGAGAAGCCATTTCTGGGCAGTCTTTGAGTTTAAAAGAATCACTAAAGAGGTGGCAACAAAAGTCATCCAGTAATCTAACCCTGAAAACTGAGGAGGATACCAACCTGAAGCATGGTAGTCATTTGAGTAAGGTAAGAATTCAGAGAAGAGGAAGTGAGAAGAAGGTAGTCAGGGAACAAAGACACTCCAACCGTTTGGAATCACACAACACAATCTACATTGGGTTCTCTTTGCAGTGGGCTAATCCTATTTTCTCCAGTGATATCACCTACATTTTATTTTATTTTACTATTACTTTTATATCTCTTACCTTTTAAAACTGCTTTCCTCTCTACCTCTCCTTCATATTTAGAATGGAAAATTTCAAGCATACACCAAATTTGAGAGAATAATACAGTGAATCCCTTGTAACACTCACCTGGTTCCAACAATTAATAGCATTTTGTTTCATCCAACCTCCTAGGAGAGGGGGCCAATGAATTTTAAAGCAAATCCCAGACATCATATCCTTTGATCCCTGAATACATCACATATGTCTCTAACAGATGGGGTGGTTTTTTTTTTTTTTAAAAATAAGCAAACTACCATTATCCCACCCCCCAAAATTAATACTATTTCCTTATTTCATGTCATACCCAGTCTGTGTGTCATTTTTCCTAGTTGTCTTACAAGTGTTTTTATACTTGATTTGTTTAAATCAGATCCAAATTAAAGATGAAAACATTACTTTTGGCTGATATGTCTCATAAGTCTCTCTTAATCTATAAGTTCCCCACCCTTTATTTTTTTCAGGCTATTTATTTGTTGAAGATACTGGGTATTTGTCTTACAGAGTTTCTCATATTCCGGATGTGGCTGGTTGTGGCCTCGTGGTGTTGTATGACATGTTTTCTGTCCTTTGTCTTTCCTATAAACTGGTAGTTATATGGAGGCTTGATTAGATTCATATTCACCTTTAAAATTGCAGTATAGCCTTGGCTGGTTTTGCTCAGCGGTAGAGCGTCAGCCTGCAGACCAGAGAGTCCCAGGTTCGGTTCCCGCTAAGGGCACGTACCTCGGTTGCAGTTTGTCCCCATCCCTGGTTGGGGTCGTGTGGGTGGCGACCAGTCGATGTATCTCTCTCACGTAGATGTTTCTCTCTCTCTCTCTTCCCCCCTCTCTCCCTCCCGCTGTATCTGAATGCACAAAAAAAAAATGTCCTTGGGTGAGGATAAAAAATAAATAAATAAATAAATAAATAAATAAATAAATAAATAAAATTGCAGTATAATTTGCTTACAGTAAGATATACAGATCTCAGATGTACAGTTTGCTGAGTTTCAACAAATGCATATGCTCATGTAACCCACACCCCATCAAAGCATAAAACATTTCCATCACCCCGTGAAGGTCTCTCTCTTCCTTTCTTTTGATCACCTCTTCCTTGTGTGTGTCTGCAAATGAAATTAAATCTGTTAAGCATGGCTGAGGTTTTTACCATCTATTCTAGTCCTGCCTTGCCCATGGGTGTTTTAGGACCAACTTCGGACAAGTTGTTCCTCTCCAAAGGGAATGTGGAGAGTCCTGCTGCTGTTTGCACCAACCTTCCCATCATGCAACGTGTTTTCAGTTGCCAGTAAAAAAATGTGGGATCCAATAGGCTTAATGAAGAGAATTTATTGGCTTATGTAACGAAATTCCAGATGTAGGTGCTGGTTTCAAGTGAAATCTGAACTTGGCTCAGCAATATCACCAAGGGGCCAGACTTTTTCCCATTCTTCTGCTCTGCCATCCACTGGGTCAACTTTATATTGTATTTGGCTCCAAGATGGCAGCCAGTAGTTCCCAGACTGCATGCTTTCTCAGTCATAGCTTGCAAGGAAGAGAGACTATTTTTCCCCGAATTTCTAGCAAAATTCTCAATATCACCGTTTGACCTGTATTTGCCCACTTCTGGCCTAATCAATAGTTCAAATCCCGAGTTGGAAGTAGAGTCCTCCCCAGAACCATATAGACTGCTTGAATGGGAATCAGGAGCTAGTGGCAAGGAGAAATTGGTTGCTAAGGATGCAACCACAGATGTCCACTATAATCATCTAAGCCCCAGAAGCCTCTGGGAGTGTGGGGCCTGCCTGTACTTCCCCGGAGCAGCCAAGCTGCTGTGCCAGACCCCGCCCTTCACCTCCCTTGGTCCTTCCTTGTCACTATCCTGAGATTTGGCTAGAATTGGAAGGTCGGGGTGGGGTGGGCACTGTATTGATGCTGAGCTTAATGTTTCCAGCTGGGAGAAACGCACAGATCCCCGAGGCAGGTTTTACTATGTGGATCACAACACTCGGACCACCACCTGGCAGCGCCCCACCGCCGAGTATGTGCGCAACTATGAGCAGTGGCAGTCACAGCGGAATCAGCTCCAGGGCGCCATGCAGCACTTCAACCAAAGATTCCTCTACCAGGTGAGAGGGCAGGATGTGCAGCTTGGCGTAGTCTCCATCGACCGGTTTGGTGAGCAGGGAAAACGTCAGTGCCCTGACCCTGGAGATTTTACTCCTCACAGTGAAATTCCTCAAACTCCAGTGTTTCTAACTTAGTAGCTCACTGCCCAGCCCCTGTGTCTAAGGACTCAGTGTATCTGAAACGGAATTCGCCATCTTTCTTCCAACACTGGATTTGGAAGGCCCTCCCATCCAAGTCCATTTACCCTGACTTGAAATCTGAAGGTCAGCTGTGACTTCTCCTGTACCTCACCTTTTTAAGTCAAAGCAACCACCCAAATCTTCTTTCCATTGCTGCTGTGTTTCTTCAGATCTTTGTTATCTGACAGATACTCAAGGATGGAGGGACCTTTAAAATTCATCTAGACCAGGGGCTGGCAAACTATGGCTGGTGGGCCAAACTGGCTGTGCCCGATTTTGTAAATAAAGTTTTATTGGCACATAAGCACACCCTGTAATTTAGGTATTGGCTGTGGCTGCTTTCATGCTATAATAGCAGCGTTAAGTAGTCACAACAGGGACTATATAGCCCATAAAGTCTAACATATTTACTGTCTGACCCTTTATAGAAAAGGTTTATTGACCCCTGGACTAGATCAACCTCCTGCTGTCTAATTCCTGATTTTCCTTTGCCTCTCCCAACTGAATGGTCAGGGCAGTTCTGAATTGTCCTCTCTGCTGGCATTCTCTCTCCTTCAGTCCATGCTGCCTGTCTGTTCCCAACAGGGCAGTCCTCAGATATCACTGTCGTTGCATCACTTTTTTAAAAAACCACTGTGGAGGGTTTAAGGAGGGGGAGTTGCTCTACATTTGTTACTGTCTTTTTTTTTTTTTTTTTTATCACTGGCTCAAAAACTTGTGTGGTCGTTATCTACAGGATAGCATTTAAATGTTCTACTCCAGAATTCAGAGTGCTGTAGTCCCAAATTAACTGTCTAATAGTCTCCCGTACTGTGAGCCCTCTGAGCCCCCCTTGCTGAGTCTCCATTCCATGAGAGCCTCCACCTGGTGTCTGGGGGAAGCCCAGCCCCACAGCCTCTTTGGGAGGAAGAAGTGGGATTCCCAAGAGGGAACTCTGATTGCATTTTCTCCAAGCACCTTGAACCTGAAGCTTGGGATCTGTGGGGAACCCGCATAGGATGTGGTGGATTGGAGGTTGGAAACTTTCTGAGCTGGTCCACAACACTTAATCACCGTGTTTAATCCACGTCGTTTCTATTTGAAATGAATTTTAACCCCACAACCCACTTCTAAATCAGATACTACCCTAGTTTGATTCAAAAAGTCTTTAATTCCATTTAATTGAGTTCATTATCAGCATTGCCTTTGTTTGCAGCTCTTTCTCTGCTCCCCCAAAGCTGGAGCTACACTATCAACCACAAGGCATGGTGGCATCTCCCTGGGCTGGCTTGCCCCCTCTTCTTTCTGTGGGGGCTGATGCTCACCATACCTTGAGGACACTGATGAGGACCTCAGTTTGTTTAGTATGGATGAGCAGAAAGCATGGTGTTTGCACATTAAATTACATACAAGAAGGAGCAACTGAAATGCCCTGGTGGACCCCCAGGTGCAGCACTGCTTATGACCTTATGCCCGTCCTCCCGCTCCACAACCCCTTTCACACGTGCCTGGCATCTGGTTCTGGCACGTTTCAAAATTGGATGCAATCTGGTCATTCTCTTTGTTTCAGAAATTGTTCTTCTTGAGCTGGACCCCAAAGACCTTACCTGCCATTTTCTTGGGTGGTCATGGCTGTAAAACTGAGAAGGTGTGAGCATCTTTGTCCTTTGACTTCGAGACAGGGACACATTTTAGGAGTCTCACCTGGTCTGTCTCCCTACTTACTCAACTTCTCAAAAAAGAATCCATTAAAGGAATCTTTTTTTTTTTTTTTCCTTCTCTACCATGTACCAGGTAGGCTCTATAGGTTGTCCAAGATGTGTGGCGTGAGAGGGAAGATTCTGGAGTTCATGTCTGCTTAGTCTTTGGCACATTCATTCCACTTCCCTGCCTCTCATTTTAGCATCATTCTGGGCCTGCAGGGGAAGAACTTTGACTTGGAGGGTCTCCTAGAAGTAAAAATTAAGCACTAAAAATATTTTTCTTCCTAAGTAGTCTAATATGGTTTTCTCAGCTTAGTTGGGGATTCAGGACGGTTCTGGATGGAGGCGATGGTTCCCTTTACTCCCTGAAACAAGACTCATATTTTTTGGGTCAGCTTTCAATGTCTCTCTGTTGGTTTCCCTCTCTCCAGGTTTGGTTTGCCCCTCTTGTTTGCTATGGTGCCATGTCCTGGTTACAAGTAAGAAGAGTCGCTTTCATGGAGTTATTTTGGGGTTTGGCCTTGGCCCAGGATTTTACTTGGTAGACTTAAGAGCTGATACTATACCAGCGGCTTCCCCGCCTCCTCCTGTGGGGCTGAAAGCAAGACCTGTTCTTTGCTGCCCTGCAGAGAACACAAAATACAGTTCAAAATGGAAATCAAGGGAATCCCAGAATGCAGACTCCTGCAGTTCCTTCCTGCTGTCTGCCTCAATGCCCACCGTTTTCAGTCTGTGTTATTGTTCCCTTATTTCTGACGTGTTTTCCTCTCCTGACCTCCAGTGCCTTTGTTACTCATCAGCATCATGCACATACTGGGGTTCCCCATGCACTTTCACATCGGTCTGCTCCTGATAACTGAAGGACGGGTCTAGTGTCGGAAGGGCTGAAGCAGATCATCCTGTGGCTCCTAATGTGAGGACACCAATCTGCATTATCCAGAAAGAGACAACTTGGCTCTTACTCTGCACAGGGCCCTTGGCTTGAATTCTCAAGCACCTGGGTTTTGTTCTGCACCCGCTGGGGGTATCCTTTTCTAAGAAAAGGAGCCTGCCTTCCACACTGTAACCTTTATGCCCTTCTCAGAGCCTTTCTTGCCCTCGGTTGTATTTGTTAGACATTCTTTATTTCTGAGTTTGTATCTTAAAATATTACAGGAACTTAGTGCTTATTCCCTGAGGGATTTGAACTCACGTGAGCTATCTGGCTCATGTCCTGTACCCCAGATCTCCCAACCCAGGAACACTTACTGGGAAAATCATTCAACAGCGTTCCTTTCTGTTCCTAGTAATAAAGGAAACTGTCTCGTCTCTTAGAAAGTCACCTGCAGGTCCTAGGATCTTGCTTCTGACTATGATCCCTCCATGCCCCTTTCTCTGTGCTTTTCTGGCTGTACGCCAGGTACCACGTGGGATCTCGCATCTTGGGGAAGTGTGGTAGACGAGAAGGGGCATTTAGTTGGCTCATTAGAAATGTGGGGTTTTGGGGGTTTTGTTTGGTTTTCTGACCATGATGTGGAGCTTTTATTTTTGTTTCTCCTTGGTTTCTGTAAACTTCCTTTTCTTATTTTTCAAGTTGTACTATGTACATTAGGGAAGAAATATCCAAAATAGTCAAGTGCTTTGCTTTAACTGGCAGAGGTGAAATCGTTATGAGTGTTGGCTTCCAGTGACTCCATTTCATGTGTTCGTGTTTATCAGTCTCTGGTCTCTCTCCCTTCCCTCTCTGCTTCCTCTTCTTGCTTCTTACAGGTGTTGGGGGGTGTGGATCTGATGGGGTGAGAATAGGAGGATGCTGAAGAAATGTAAAAAACACCACTTTAACAAAAGAGAGTCAACGTCGTATGAAGTTTGTGACATTAAAAAGTCGAGGACTAAGAAAAGGGCTGATAATTTCTTTTTATTCTCCTCCGGGTTTTGTATACTAGGCAAAGTTCATTTTGATGAATAATAGAAACCCACTTGGTTAAACTTAAGCAGAAAAAGAATTTATCAAATGGGACTTAACAGAACGATGAAGAACCAAGCTCTGGAGAAAACCAGGGGTAAACAAGGCAAAGGAGTCGTTTGCATAGGACATTGCCCCATTCCTCTGCCATGAAACACCTGATGCTCCAGTGAGCCATGGACTGGACTGCAGCCCTGAGGAGTCTCCAACAGCCCTCATGCCTTCAAGCCAGTCCCTGCAAGTTCAGTGTGGGGGCATCTGATTGGCTATTCTTAAGTCATGTGCCTACCCTCTAGATGCCATGGTGTTGGGAAAGGGAATATTTGCTAGCTGATAAATATTTTTTGTTTGTAGTTCAATGCAGGGCACAGAGGCTGTCAGTTAATCCGTTTGGTCTGTTGATTTATACAGTTAAGCAAAAGATGCCTGTAAGTCCACTGAAACCCAGGTGATACGAGTTGGGAGCTAATTTCCCATCGGAACCCCCGAATGCTTTGTGGACTATCCACTCTTTCCAAAAAAAAAAAAAAAAAAAAAAGACCTGAAGCTGCAAACAATTTTGCACCAAATGCTTCTTTTAAATTCTTAAAATGACCTTTTCTGTGCAGCTCAGTACTTACCCATGGCCTTGCATTTGGCTTCGTTATCTGAAATGCATGCGTGTTTCACGTTAGGTCCTTTCCTTCTGTTGCCACATGCTTCTGCACCTACTGTCCCTATGTCTGCACTACAAAACAAACCTGGAGGGACTTGGATTTATGAGACGCTGCGCCCCACCCCCAACAAAATGAGCTCCTGTTCAGTAACCACCAGACAAACCTGAGTTGTGGAGATGTTGAGCACGTCCTCCACGCTACAGTGATGGTAACGTGCCCTAGGTTGAGGATAGCCCGCTTCCCACACCTTGGTGCAGTTTCATTCTGCTGGGTTGGAGGCCCCTTGCTGAAAGGGGGCTCTGTCCCATCAAGGAACCTATGGTTTCAAGACTTAAACGTCTTTGTTGAAACTCGCTTTGGAAGAGTTGCTCGCGCTGCCACCTTGGAAAGAACGTTTCTCTGTCCTTTCAGCTGGGGGTGGAGGGCAGCTGTGAAAGGGGGTTCGTGGGCCGTTGAGTTCCACCAATGTTTTCTCAAGCTGAGACTGAGCTCCATTCATCCTCATGCCTGTGTGTGGCTCCGAAGGGGCCAGCCAGGCAGCTCGAAGTCGGCATTGAGAACTTGATCCCCTAATGTAACGATTAAATTTTAGTAAGTGAAATAAAAATGTTTCAGAAAGAGAAAGAGAGAGAGGGAGGGAGGGAGAGAGAGAAAGCGCGGAACAATACTTGTTTTATGGAACTATGAAGAGTTTCTGACAGCACCCCCTTCCCCGCAGGATATGAGAACTCTCCGTCCACTGCAGCCCTGCCCCAGGGACCTTGCAGCAGAGTTTGGCGGGGGGTGGGGGGCTCTAATGTAAACAGCGACCATGAAGTCCTGAAGTCAGCTCCCCCTTCCATCTCCTGTCTCCCCTTCTCTCTTGCCACCTCGCCCCCAGCCCCACCTCCCCAGACAGGCACACACAGAACACTGAGCAACTTCAGGTTCAGGCCGAGGAGAATAAAGGTGCTTTGTGAAGGGAAGCAAAACATTCCTGGGGGAGGTGAGGGGCCTGGGGCATGAATGTGCCCTCAGTCTGGGCCGGTGCTGCACACCCTGCTCCCTCTCCCAGCGCACCCAGGAGGGAGGTGGAGAGTGGAGGGCCCAGCCCCCAGCCAGGAAGCTCTGGGCGTGGGCAGGGCTTGTGGGAATGATTTCATTGGAAAGGCCTGCGATATTTTTTCCCCTCCCGTGTGTGGTTCTTGGAGAAAGTTGGAGGTGGTGGTGATTTCAGTTGCTTTGGCCGCCGGGAGCAGGAGCTGAGCAGAGGCACTGGGACGGCCAAGCTTGCCAGCAGTCCGGCTTGGGGCCCTTCGGCCATGCCTGGGGCCGGCCCGCTGCCTCCGGGGCCCTGGCTCCCCTTCATCTGCGAACATCTTCCTCCCCCTCGCTCTACCCTGTCCAAAACCTGCCTGGGTCCTCAGTGCGTGGGGTTCTTTTTCAGTTTTTCTTTTTTGGAAAATACTTTTGAGGGGAGCAGGTGCCACCTAAGGCCCCACTATGTCCTCTACAAAGAGCCCAAATGTGGAAATGAGTTGTTGGCATTTTTAGTTTTATCTATCAATTTATTTTTAATCAGCGGCTTTTTTTTTTTTAACCTGTGTTCTGCTGTGTTTCTTGTGTTTAGTCTTCAAGTGCTTCAACCGACCATGACCCACTGGGCCCTCTCCCTCCTGGCTGGGGTAAGTACTGCGCCTGCTTCTGTGCCCGCGGCCTCCCTTAACCGGTGCTCCACCGGCTGTCCTCGCCCTCGGCCTCCCTTCACTGCTCTGCAGCACGCTGTGGGGATGCCCCGCCAGAGAAACTGCAGGCAACGAGCCGGAGGCTGGGAGAGCGATGGCGTTCCCCTGCCCTCAGCATTCACCTGCCACAGCTGAAGGAGGGTGACCCTATAAAAGAAGTCCTCAAGTGGCTGTGGCACTGTTGAGTTTTGGTCCTGACTTTTAAGGTGCCTACCCAATGGTCCATCCTGTCACTGAGCCATTCTGACGCTGGCTGATTCCCAGATGCATGTGTTTCAGTCTGTGGCTGTGTGACTGAAAGGAGCCACCTTACCAAAACTTTCTTTGCAGCCGAGATGTTGGAGAACTTCAGCCTAATTTTGACTAATGGAAACCACCTTTTTTGGGGATACAGCTGTAAAAAGGGCCAGAGAGAAGCCAGCTGAGTGCCAGGTGGCAACTCTGTGAAAGTACATCATTGCTAGTTAATAGCATCACACTGGCTGCTTCTTGTGATTGGCAGCTGCCTCTTACCTAGTCTCAGTCCTTGATGTGATTTGCAATAATGAGTTAGATGGACATCCATGACCTGAGAGAAATTACAGGCTTTATGGCCATCCTGGGGAGGAGTGGTTATGCAGAAAGGGTCATGGTGAGACTCAGCGCTTGTCCTCGCTCTCTGAGCTGGGCCAGGGTTTTGTTCAATAGGCAAGAGCTCCTGGGAGCTAAAGAGGACCCTTTTGGCAGGAATTGGCATGTGTCGGGTTTAATGGATTGGTTAGCTCAGCAGAAGACAGTAAATACTGGTTTGGTGGTGTTCACAGATGGTATTAAGTTGGGCAGGACGTGCTCCCCTGCGAGGATGGAGAGCTGACAATGAGAGGATGAGCATCGACCCTCTTGGTGCAGACATAACTACTCTCTGGTAGTAATTTTCGAGGTTGCATCTACCCCTTGGACCTGCAGGGTATCACTTAGTGAATTACAACTGCATTCCAGAGCGCTGGAGGGACCTCCTAGTCCTCCTAGTGGGATATGTCAGCTCGAGAGGCCTCCACACAGTTCTTGTTCTGCTGGGGAATCCCTTACGCAGCCGTATGATCCACCTTGCTCCCTGAGCTGCTGCAAGGTTATTGCTATCTCAGAAACTGGCAGCAAGTCAAATGTGAGGGAGTCCAGCGTAGGATCCCTGGCTAGATAGGGGAAAACTCAACAGATTAAACAAGAATCTGTAATGCTGTGTGACAGCCAGTAGACACTGTGACCTAGAGCTGGGGACCCAGAATTATATCTTTCTCTGTAGAGTTAAGTAATTGATTTCTGTACCAGTTTTGCTAAATGATGGTCACCAAGTAAGAGCAGCTATGAGGACTTGTAAACAGCTCCCAGAAGCCAAGTGTGAAATATTGAGATGGGAATAGGGGCCACGGTTGGGGTCAGTGCTGTTTACGAATGATGAAGAAACACACAAAACTCTAACTGTATGTAACTGAGAAAAAAGAACACCTGGCCAAGGGCCAGCGAACCTTCCTAATCAGATCCTTCGGGGTTTTTGTCGGCTTCTCCAGGGCTGGTACAGGGCCGCCTCCCCAGGGAGAGTTAAGATGGAACAGAAAGAGCAGCAAAACTAAATGAGAATTCCACTTAGCATGCGCCTGCTGTCAAGTCTACTGTGTTCCCCTGCTCTCAGTCCTGTGTCCCTTTCTGCTTGTCCATGAGACCCCATGGTCCTTCCTGGGCATCAGCTCACAGGTCAGGCATCTCAGCTTTAGATCCATATCTCCTCAGCTGCCCTGACCCTGGGCTCATGACTGGTGTTCCTGAATCCATGTCTCCCTGAATCAGGTTGAACTAGATGCCCTTAGGACTCTCCCAGCCCCCAAACTATCTGTGTGCAGTGAAGCAGTTCTGGTGGACCGCGAGAGGCCCCCGCAGGGAGCAGTACCAGCAGCAAGGTCGGGCCTCAGACCAACTGGACAGATCCCTCAGCCAGGCTGATGGCGTTGGTGGTGGCCCGGGCACAGCAGATATGGAGGATCTAGTTCAAAGCAGAAGCCCCTGGCTGGGGGCAGCCCCTCCCTCCCTGAGATCCCGCTTGGGAAGCCTGTCTTCCGGGGGACAGTCCCACAGCTATGCTGAGGTGGTGGTAGCTCTGTAGCAATTCTGGGCACCTTCTTTTCTTTCTTCCCTTTTGTTTCTGTTTTTAAAATGTTCATCAAGCAATGGATACCGGGTAAGGTAGATAGAGAGCAACATCCTGGGTTGATATTGGACCGTTGCACCCTGATACTTGAGGGAAGGGGGCTGGGCCCCCCAATTCTGCTCTTTTTCAGCTTCTGGAACTGATTATTTTGATTTCTTTAATTTTGCCCTGTCATTGTAAGTGAGAGAGGGCTATTTGCATCATTTGTTTTCAGGACAGAAACAGATTCGAAGGCTCAGAAACTTCCCGGGAAAGGTGACCTATCTTGGGTTCATAGCCTTGCCCTTAGTTTCGCCTGCCATCCACCCAGACCTGATGGGGTGTCCCTTTTAACCTTTTTCAAGGTCCGGAATCCCCAGCTAGAATTGAGTCTGTCCCTGAAGCCCAGACTCCCTCCCTAGCGACCCCAGAGCCATCATCAGTGCACTGGTCAAGGACAAGAGAGTAAAGATTGTCCAGAGGAGAGAGAGAGGATGTCTGAGCTCCCCAAATGCTGCCCTGTCTGGAAGCGTTGCTCAGGTGTAAGGACTAGGTGGGCGTCATAAGTGCCGCAGCCCCTCACACTGAGGTGCACATGTGCAATGTAGAGGTTGGGCTGGGATGTGAGCGTTTTAGAACAAAACTTTGCCTTTAAGCAGGAGAAAGAAGATAAAATTGAGGGTATGTAGGTGCTGAGTGCTAATCAGAGAGGTATGAGGGAAAATGCAGCCCCCACAGGCGCCTGCGTCCCTCATGTGGGCAGAGTGGTTGCAGGACCAGAGACCAGCTGTCACAGACTTGGTGGGGGTGGGACCATGGTTTGGGGGAGACCGAGGGGAGACTGGCTGTGCCTCCACTTGCACACAGCTGGATGCAATCACACCTCTGGTTTCAGCTGGGCTGCTCCCCCTCCATGTTGCCACACTGCCCCTCTCCAAAAAACCAACCAACCAAAGACAGTGCTTGCTCCTGAGTTGGAAATGTGTCTGTCCTTCCTCCACCCCCCAGTGGGGAAAGATTCTCTTTGTCCTTTTCTGCCAGTGACAGATGTGGTTAAACTTCTCTAACAGATCGGGAACTGCGGCAGGAAGTCAGACCCAGCACCTGGAAAGGGGCACCCAGAGGGGAGAGAACATGCTCAAGATGTCTCTGTCTGATTGTCCTCTCTCCTTTCTTCTCCCTGGCAGAGAAAAGACAGGACAACGGACGGGTGTATTACGTGAACCATAACACACGCACCACCCAGTGGGAGGACCCTCGGACCCAGGGGTAAGGACTCAGGCTGGGAGGGGGCCGGGCCCTGGGCAGCTCCAGCATTGGCTGAGTGGCTGTGGACGGCGTTTGACCTATATAGCCAATGTCCTGGGACCTTCAACCACACACAGTGCCCGTCTAATGAGAGCTTAAAAGTGGCCCCTTAAATTGACCTTCCTGGTAGACGGACAGTGGCCTGAAGGGTCTCTGTGCTGATTGAGCAAGTTGCTGATAATGTGATTTCACCCTATATTCCCCCACCCCCCAGAAGCTAGCCTGGGGCTGGGCCAGTTGGTGCCTCAGGATTGCTGGTGGCCACTCAGGCCACGGCCACCTAGGGCTGGTTCTCTGGCTTTGGGAAAGTAATGACCTCTCTCTTCTGCAGAACCGTCCTCACGACTTGGGTAGTACCAGGTACATTTCCTCAGGGCCCTTGCTCCAAGGCTTTGCAGAGCTTGGGTGAAAGCAGAGAGAAGGGAGCACTTTGGGGACCCCGGCCTCCTAAGCATTGAGGCCTAGAAGGTGAAGCTAGCCCTTAACCCACCTCTTCTCATGTTTCCAGGATGATCCAGGAACCAGCTCTGCCCCCAGGGTGGGAGATGAAGTACACCAACGAGGGGGTGCGCTACTTCGTCGACCACAATACCCGCACCACCACCTTTAAGGATCCTCGCCCAGGGTTTGAGTCAGGGTAAGGACTTTCTACAGGCGACAGCCATGTCTGTTAAGCACAGGCCATTTATCCGTGTTCAGCTGCTTTTACTGCCCTCTAGTGGCCAATTTCCATGTCACATTAGCAGGGTTGGAGAGCTAAAGTGCCACCCTATTTATTCAAAGTAACACCAGTGGTGTCTGTCTCTCTGTCTTGCTGTCTCTCTCAAAGCAAGAGTCTGGCTTTCTTTCGTTATTTTTTCCTCCCTCAAATCTGCCACAGATTTTAATGGCAGTCACTTCCTTTCTTTTATGCCTTACCTACTCGTCTTTAACAGCACCCGCTTTTCTTAGGGCTAACAAGATACCTTGCTAATTTTTGAGAAATCACACAGATTCCAGAACTTCTTTGCTCTTCCTAGGACAAAGCAAGGTTCCCCTGGTGCCTACGACCGAAGTTTTCGGTGGAAGTATCACCAGTTCCGTTTCCTGTGCCACGTGAGTTCTGGTACTGGGCCCTCCCTGGAGGTCGGAGTTATGGAGTTATTTCAGCACAGTTCCCAGCCCAGCAGCAGTCTGGCCAGGTGGAGGCAGGTCACTTGTCTCACCCCAAGCAGTTGTTCAACATTGTCTCCAGGAAGCCAGCTCCCATTTCTAGGGACCAGGCTCCTCTCCCAGCCCAGGGAGATAGGGAAACCTGTTCATGCCGACAGCAGACCAGACTGAATAATTGCCTCCTGAGGCCTGATTCAGGTTTGTTTTTTTTTCTTTTCAGTCAAATGCCCTCCCCAGCCACGTGAAGATCAGCGTTTCTAGGCAGACACTTTTTGAGGATTCTTTCCAACAGGTTAGAACATAATTATGGTGTCTAAGACCAGAGGAAGGCTGAAGGCCCCCTCCCGTCACCCCATCTTCCATCACATGGCCTGTTCAACCCACACGGTAGTTTCCAAGGCCTGGGCCTTGGTGAACAGTGTCTGTCCCCTGCCCCCTGCCCCCAGCCTGCCGTGGAAGGGAGAGTGGCAGGCTGGCCACGATGCTCTGTCTCCCCAGATCATGAACATGAAACCCTATGACCTGCGCCGCCGGCTCTACATCATCATGCGTGGCGAGGAGGGCCTGGACTACGGGGGAATTGCCAGGTGAGCTCGGTGCCCCGGGAAGGCTGCGCTGTACCCCACTCCCCAGGCTACTGGGCCCATGGCCAGAAAGTTGCCTCTTTGCTCAGATTGATTGCCAGCGCTCTTAGGCTTCTTCAGGAGTGGGCACGGGTTTGGCCAGTTCGAATGGTGCTGGAGCTGGGGCCCAGGTCCCCTCTTGGCTGGGCAGTAACCCTTTAGCTACTGGGTCATGGGGAGGCTGGGGGCTTCAGGGGAGGGCTCAGGGCAGTGGCTCTTTCACTAACCAATATGTCATTATTTCTGTACTGGAACAACCAGCCCGCTGCACCCATGAGTGGCGGCTAAATATCGGTACCTGTGGTTGTCCATTAAAATCACCCCTGGGTGTCTCCTGCTCTTAAGGCAGCTGGGGCAGGTTAAGTGGGACAGCTTGGTGTGTACCTGACATGTATAAGCTGTGTCACAATCCAAAGGGCCTTGATCAGTATCCAGCTGCCTGTCATGTGCACAGGGTCAATAAAATTCAGATGGCTGATACAACCCTGAAAAGAGCCCAAAGCATCGTCTTGCCTGCACCATAGTCCACCTACAAAAGTCAACAGACTCTCTGGCAAAATGCTGCCTTGGACAATGGGGCTGAAGGGCCCCGGGCAGAGAGAAGGAGTCTCTTAGCCTGTGGTGACCGCTCAGTTCACTCACCTCTCACGGAGTGGGGACATCTTGCTTGGTGTTGGGTTAACTTGCTGCTGGTCCTCTGTTCGTTGGTGGCTTTGCCCTCTGTGTTGGCCCCGGTGGATCGATTGCTCTTTTTCCCATGGTGATCGTGGTGACCTCCTCTCCAGGCTCTGCTTGGTGGGCTTCTGGTGTGGCTCCCGCCCTGTGTGTGTCTGTCTCTCTGTGTCCTGCCAGTGGTTTTACCCTATGGTAGGTTACGTCATGCTGTTCTACCACAGGGTAGAACCACGGACAGGATACCGGGGCACCCTCTGCATCGAAGGACTCCTCGTCTGCCTGGCCACAAACAGCCCAGCAGCCAGGGACTGGCCCCGTTGGGGGTGTCCCCCTGCTGGTTTAGCTGAAGCCCAAAAGGACTCTGAATTCTGGTTTGAGGCTTGTACCTAGGGTGCAAAGAGATGCTAAGGTGTGGGTGTTGGTTCAGATGAATGTGTGGAAGTACGAGAAAGGTCTGATAATGGGGTCTGGGGTGAGGGGAGGGCAGAGTGCAAGGGAAGTCAGACACCTGCAGTGGGAGTGAGGTTTCTAATCTAAGACAACATGGATTGCAGAGTTCATGCGGCAGGAGTTAGGAATGCATTGTCATGTATTTATAGTACGCTGCCTGCTCAGGTGGGGTGGAAGCAGGGAGGCTGCTATTCACACAGCACCTTTGCAGGATTTAGAAAAAGATGCCCTTTCTCAAGACACTTCCATATTGGGAAATGGTCTCACTATCCTGGCTTTATGAGGAAAAAAACAGCTTGGCTGCTAGCTGCAGGAAAATTATTGCAATAAATGTGCAAATCTGTGATATTTTACCATAGTACCCTTGTGTAGTACACAGCCTGCACAACTGTGCATGGTGGCCCAGGGTGCAAGGAACCCCACTGCCATTAAGATGCTCCGGAGATCAGATGTAAAGTGCTGGAACGCACCACCTGGGAGCCGACATGCACGCACGCACGCACGTTTTCCTTCCTGAGCGTCATCCTTGCTTGCCCTGGGTCTGACCCCCACCCCTGTTCACTGCAGGGGTTACCTGCTGTTACTACAGGGCAGCCCAGGTGCTGACCCCAGTGGGCTCAACTCCCCAGGACACGTCTCTCCAGAGTAGCTGAAACGACCACAGAGGAGAGTCGCATCTCCAGTGCGGGTGTGCAGGGAAGGGTCGGCCAGTCCTGTTTTTCTCTCTTCTCTCACAGAGAGTGGTTTTTCCTCCTGTCCCACGAGGTGCTCAACCCCATGTATTGTTTATTTGAATACGCTGGGAAGAACAATTACTGCCTGCAGATCAACCCTGCCTCCTCCATCAACCCCGACCACCTCACCTACTTCCGCTTCATTGGCAGATTCATTGCCATGGTAAGAGTCGTTGTGTGAGACCTCCAGGGAGGGTGGCATCCGAGGCGCCAGACCCCGCACACCAACGGCAGCCCCACCCTCATCCTCACAGAACTCCTCACTAAACATGCAGAGAGCTAGAGAGAGTTCTGGAGCTGGTTCAGAGTGCTCTCAGTGCCCACCCCGGGGTGTCAAAGGTTTTCTATATGTTGATCTTGGAGGACTTGTCAAGCAAAAGCCCAGAGTCCGTGGGTCACGGGCTTCACTGAACACAAGTGCTGTGTTGAGGGTGTTGGGGTGACGGGCTAAGCACTACCATAACTGCCCACCTGCTGCCCGTCCTGGGGATGCCACTGTCTGTCAAGAGCCCAGGGTGGGGGCATTTGGGAGTGTCCTTCGGGGACAGTCTGGCTCTGCCAGGGGATGTGAAGTCTGCACTAGCGTAGACCAGAACCTTTGTAGGGAAGGGGGTTTCATGCATTATCTGTATTTATCTTGAAATAGGAACAGTGTGAACGGGGTGGGGGGGTCATGTCACATGCATCCTGTCGAGTGTCTCGTGAGTGTGGAGGACCAGGACTGAGGACGGGGAGTCATGGAGCCACAGTCCCACTGCCATATTTGGTAGTTTGAGATGTTTCACTGCCAGTTTTCCTTTGCTTCGCCCTGTTCCCCTCTCAGGAGGACCCAAGAGCCATGACTAAATATGTCCCTTCCCCTGGTCTGGAAGTTTTGGCCAAGGTGTTGGGCTCAGGAAGTGGGCACATTTTTCCCAGGTCTAGAGACCCGCCTGGCCCAGCAGCCGCCAGGCCAGGCCAGTAGAACCCCAGACTATTACTCACCACTGGCCCGCCAGCTCTCCGTCCGCGGCGTCTGCGTTATTTTTGGCTGCCTGTGCTGCTGCTCCGAGCGTCAGTGAGTCAGGGCTGCACCTGGAGCTGTGCGGACCAGACTTCTCTGTGCCTGTGAGCACATCCTTGCGAGAGCAGGGAGCCAGCAGGCAGGTGTGCTGGGCAGGCAGCGGCCCGGAGGAGAGTCCTGAACAGGCCGGCTCTGCTCGGCCCCTGTGGTCTGTAGGCAAGATAAGAGTCTCAAGGTCCCAGTCAGGACAAAGAGTGCTGCTTATTTCCCAGACCCTCCCTTTGGGCCCCTGGGGTAGCTGGATACTGAGGCGCTCCGAGGGATGGAGGGCTGCTGACAGTAACCAGGCTTTGGTTCAGAGCATCCTGGAGCCTGCCTCCAGAACACCAAACCTCTGCTGTGTCTCTTCCTTCCACAGGCTCTATACCATGGAAAGTTCATTGACACAGGCTTCACCCTCCCTTTCTACAAGCGGATGCTCAACAAGAGACCAACCCTCAAAGACCTGGAATCCATCGACCCCGAATTCTACAACTCTATCATCTGGATCAAGTGAGTCCCCTCGCTTGCCCCACGTTGGGAGGAGGGGGATCTCTGGTTGGAGATTAGGTACCCACGGCCTTTATTTTCTCTGCCATAGTGGCCCCTGAGCTGTATAAGTGCTTGTGGAGATGCACAGCTTCTAGGTCCCCCATGGGCGGCTCCGGAATTCCCCTGGCATCAGGGAGAGGGCCTGTGCCACGGTTCCAGGTTCTGGGCCACCTGTGAGTCCTCGTGTCCCATGGGCACTGACAGTAAATGATGGAGCAGGATGGAGGGAAGATCCTTCTAAGACGGACACCTTCCCTCTGTGCTCTTGTGCCCCCAGAGAGAACAACCTAGAAGAGTGTGGCCTAGAGCTGTACTTCATCCAGGACATGGAGATTTTGGGCAAGGTGACAACCCATGAGCTGAAGGAAGGTGGTGAGAGCATCCGCGTGACAGAGGAGAACAAGGAGGAGTACATCATGTGAGTCTCAAGTGCTGGGAGGCGGGTGGGGGTGCAGCAGACACACACCCGGCTGCAGAGGAAGGATTTCCCGCTCTTGTTTCTGGGTGCCCTCTTCAGCCAGGCCCCATGCGTGGCCCATAGGTCACCAGGAATTGCAAAAACCTCCCATTATGCATGGGCTTTATTTTTATTTTTTGTTAATCCTCACCCAAGGATATTTTTCCATTGATTTTTAGAGTGGAAGGGAGGGAGGGAGAGAGAGAGGTGGCCTCCCACATGACCCCGACCAGGGCCGGGGATCGAACCTGCAACCCAGGTAGTTGCCCTTGATGGGGAATTGAACCCTAGACCCTTCCGTCCTCGGGCTGAGCCACACTGGCCGGGCTTGCATGGCCTTTAGAGGGCTGCCCGTGGCTGGCCGCACTGACCAGAGCTGGGGGAGCCAGAGCCCAAAGCCTGTTACAGCTCCTCTTTGCTCTCTTTTTTCCCACGTGGTGGACTTCAAGACTGCAGGGCTGACTTTCTGTGAAGAGTCTTGAAACTTAGACATCTTTCTCCTAACCAAAAGGATTTCTGTGTCCTGTGTGCTTAAATCCACTGTCTCACGTGCGTGCACGCATTCACCCGTGCACGTTCTTCAGGTGTCTGGTTTCATCCGTTAACGTCCATGTGTCTGAGGCTGTCAGCAACAGTAGGAGGAGAGGTGGCGGTGATTTCAGACTCATGAATCTCCGGGTTGCTGTGAGGTTTGAGAGGTTCTGCTCTGGCTGCTGCCGGAAGTCGAGTCTCAGCAGATCCCTCTCGGGCTCCACCGACAGCTGGTCCTTGGTTTTAGGCTGCTGACTGACTGGCGTTTCACCCGGGGTGTGGAAGAGCAGACCAAAGCCTTCCTGGACGGCTTCAACGAGGTGGCCCCCCTGGAGTGGTTGCGCTACTTTGATGAGAAAGAGCTGGAGGTGAGAGCTGAGGTGGTTGGGTCCCTGAGCCCCTGCCTCTGGGGTGATCCTGCCCTTTGATAGCCTCACTGTACCCACAGAAACTCCCAGTAAAACCCCACACTCCCCGGGACTGTGGCAGCAGGTGAATAACTTTGATTTGGGTCCTCACACCCACCCCTCCCTGCGTCCATGTTCAAGATCTGTGTTATCCGTGTGATTAAAACTGCCAGCAGAAATGGCTGGCAGTGTCTGGGGTGGGTCCATCTGCTGGTGAGCGGGCGAGGCGCTGGTGGGGCAGCACCGCGCAGCTGACACCTTCCCCTGCAGCTGATGCTGTGCGGCATGCAGGAGATAGACATGAACGACTGGCAGAAGAACACCATCTACCGTCACTACACCAAGAACAGCAAGCAGATCCAGTGGTTCTGGCAGGTGGGTCCTGCCAGGGCAGGGCAGGGTCTTGGCGGGGCTGTTACTGTAGCCCACCAAAGGAAACGAGACCTGCTCAGACCTCAAGCCCAAGGGCCCTTATTGTGTTATCACCTCCCCCATCTCTGACGCTCTCCTTGCCTCCCCCCACCATTTGCAAAGGAGAGAAGCCCAGTCTTGGGACACATGGAGTGTGGCAGCTGGGCCGTGGCCAGTGCATTTGACTGGAGTGTTGGTGGTCAGCTGGGGTCCACTGTAAACACTGGTGTGCTGTAGGGGGGCCCGCACAGGGAGGAAGGCGCCCGTAGGTCACGTGCTTTCCTCCAGCCAGGTAGGGCAGGGGGGCGAACACTGGATGCAGAGAAACAGAATGAGCTCGTCTTCCTGTATAGAGTGTGTAGGTCTTGTCACTGTGAAGTGTAGCAAACACACAAAAAGAGAATATATATATATATTTTGGTTGAGGTGAAATTCACATATAAAATTCACCATGTTAAGCATTTTAAGGTGTACGATTCAGTGGCTTTTCACAGTATTGTGCAACCATCACGACTGACTAATTCCAGAACAGTTCATCTCCCCCACCCCCCAAGAATCCCGGTACCTATTAAGCAGTCACCCCCATTTTTTAGTATATTTTTAAAAGTAGAACTTGGAGGGCAAGAGAATTCCTGGCCCAAGGTGTTCCTGAGACAGAGATGTCCCATGGACTGGTGGGAATGTTCTATAAACACAACCTCTTCGAGGGAGCAGCTTTGGGGTTTCCCAGGTTGGTGGCTGTGAGCCCCGGCCATCCAAGCTTTATGCTCTCAGCTCCAAAGATGAGAGTGTGGTGGGGGAGCTGGGCCGGGGTCACCGGCTGCTTGCCTTTGGGGTTGCAGGTGGTGAAGGAGATGGACAACGAGAAGTGCATCCGGCTGTTGCAGTTTGTTACAGGGACCTGCCGCCTGCCTGTTGGGGGATTTGCTGAACTCATTGGTGCGTCTTCCCTTGCCCTGCTGGCACCCTTGGGTGGGGGTGAGATAGCTCAAAGGGAGGTGAGACCTAGTGTCTTCCTGGAAGCAAGTCAGTGGGAGGGGCAAGAGCTGTGGCCTACGCCTCCTGGGGCTGAGCTCTCTGTGGGTAGAGCCAGAGGGTCCTGCCTTAGGAAGGGACAGTCCTGTTATATAAGATGCATTTTTTTGGGTAACAGGTAGCAATGGACCACAGAAGTTTTGCATCGACAAGGTTGGCAAGGAAACCTGGCTGCCCAGAAGTCACACCTGGTGAGCCTGCTGGTTTTACTGGGATGTGGCTGGAACCTCACAGACCTGATGAGCCCCTAAGGGCAGCCTAGTGGACAGGGCAACTTTGGGGCCTTGACTCTGGCAACTTTTGCATGGCTCTGGGGTGTTGGGTTGGAGGGGAGGGGCTGTGATATGCCCAGCCACCTTTGTCTGGGCCTCTGATCCTTTGGGAGTTGTGGCAGCAGGTATGCACCCTGATGGTCATACCAGGTATTAAATATTTAAACACTTATATTCTAGTAGGCAAAGAGCTGCTGCCCCAGGTGCCCTCTTACCCAATTCCCCATTTCCCAGCTGCCCGTCCTCTCCTACCCCTATGGCCCAGGAACCTGAAGCATTAAGGCCCAACAGACCAGGGTTCTTGACGTCCCTGTGCCGGCGTCTTGCCATCTGCTTGGTGTGGTCGAGCCACAGTCGTGTGAATGCTTTTAACCCTCCTCGGCCAGCAGCCCTGACCTTCCCATGCTGACTGTACTCCACCCCTCTCCCAACAGTTTCAACCGTCTGGATCTCCCACCATACAAGAGCTATGAACAACTGAAAGAGAAGCTGCTGTACGCTATTGAGGAGACCGAGGGCTTTGGACAGGAGTAACTGAGGCTGCCCCTCCCATGCCCCCGCACACCTGTAGTCACAAATCCTTCCTGCCTGAGAGGCTGCTGGCCGCAGTCCCTGGGAAGCCCCCGCAGATGGTGGCCCGGCGTGGGACCACACTGTCATCAGGCTGCTGGCAGCAAAGCCTGACCTCAAGGGGCCCTGCCCACCCCTCCCTCCTACCCAGTGGTGGCAGCCTGGAATAAAGCCCCCTGGTCACCTTAGCCCTGTCACCCATTGCAGTCTGGAGGGCTGACCCTCTGCAAAGCTCACTGAGCTCCCTTCTCCCCTAAAGCCAGCCCTCGGTATGCGTGAGTGTGCAGGGGAGGGTGCCCGTGCTGAAGGGCTGCAGCACAAGCCCCGGGCCTCCTGGGCTAATTAGGCAAGAAGGAGACTGGCCACTCGGGGTAGCTGTCTGGGCTGAGAAGGCTCAGCATCTTAGCCAGTAAAAGAGGTTCTGTTTTAAGTAGAACCTGTCCAGTGATCTGTGTGAAATGAAGGTCTGAGAGAGGCGCTCTTCCCACACCCGGAGCTCTGAATGAGGCTGCTCGCTTCCTTCCCCTGCAGGCTCTGGCCATGGCGGTGGAGCAGCAGGCGCCTCTCTCCACGCAGGCTGGCCGGTTCGCGCTTCCCAGCCCGTCAAGGGCTGTGCCAGCTGCTTGGATGTCAGTGGGATGGAAGTAGCAGACTCAGACTTCCTCTTCCCTTTACATAAACTTGAAGCGTTTTGTGTGTCGGGTTGCTTCGTGTTTTGTTGCTGGTTTGCCGCTGTCACTTTCCGTCGAGGAGCTGGTGCACCAAGTGTTGCTAGGACCTTGAGGGACCCAGCACCGTTGGTCCAAGAATTTCCCAAACAGCTGCTTCGCTTAGGAACCAGCTTGGCGGTTCTGTGAGCTCAGGCAAGCTTGACTTCACAGTGGCCTCATCCCCGAACCTTGACAGAGAGGCAAGGGGACGGTGCCCTGAGTGCCACCCCACCTTGCCACTTTGATAGGAAAGACTCCCTTTGCTAGATGTAGTCACCAGGCTGTAGACCTCCAGGTGGGTGGGTCAGTCCCCTGTTGAGAATGAAGTGTGCCCCGCCACCCTAGCGCGTGTTCCTTCTGCCCAGAAGCGAGGCTTCGTCTGCACACGGGAAACCGTGCTCGTGGAAGCCGCTGAGGGGCCCTGAGCTGCTGCACACATCTGACTTGATTTCCGGAGCCCCCGCTGGGCTCCATCATGGGCAGTCTGCCATGTATGACATCTTCAAGGTGAACATGTTCCTCAGGGATGCTGGAGCCATGGTTGTCATGAGCTCCCCGATCCAGCCCCCTGGGTCTAGCACTGAACACCAGCTGCAGACTAGCTCCAGCTTCCCGAGACCCCGGGCAGGCCCTCAGGCGGCTCATGGCCTTCAGAGGGTAGTTTCATGTTCCCAGATCTGTGTCCTTTCCCCGAGCCTGTGGAGGGACAGCCCATGTCTGCTGTGCGGGCTGCGCTGATTGAGCGGCTCAGCTCATTGCAGCTCAGCCCTTTTCTTCCCTCGAGTCTGCTGCGCTTCCCTGCAGAGACTCGCCACGTCGGGTTGGATGCGAGCTGCCGTGCGGAGTTTGGAGACCTTGGGCTCACGTGTGTTCAGAGTGTGTTCATGTGTGTGTACATGCGTGTATATAACAGGTGTCTACGGAATGTCCTTTGGTAGCTCTGGGTTGGCCATCAGATTGTTTTGTAATGCCCAGCCCCTTGCCTTGATATTGCCAGTTTCTTGTGCAATAAAAGTCAGCAGCTATGGGTGGTGGTGGTTTGTCGTCTCCAAAATCACTGTCTCAAGTGAGAGGCCTCTGGGCCCCACAGGCCCTCCAGGTCTGGAAGCTCCATGGGGCAGAAGTTCCATGACCTTGCTGGTTTTGAGAAGCATGTGCGTCACTAACCAAGACAGCACACTTCTGATGGGTGGCTAAGTCCTGGTCCAGGGGTCACCGGCTTCAGCCCTTGGTCAGTTGCTTCACTGCCCCCTTTTGGCGTCCTCAGCCTCCCCTTGACAGGCCTGGGTTTCTCTGAACAGTTGCTGTGGGGCCAGAACACCCAGCAGGTGAGGCTGCAGGTTGGACAGGCTGTGGAAACAAGCTCCTGGGACAGCATTCTGGGCAGTTAGTTATTCCAGAAACATTTCGTGGTGTTTCTCAAGTTCCACGATGATCTGGAGTTCCCGGTCAGACAGGGCTGTCCACCTACCTTTTAGAGTACTTCAGAGTTCAGATGGGGCAAGTTACCAAGCTGATGGGTCTCAATGCATTTGACACAGAAATGACTTGGCCAGGGATCGAGCCTTGCCCTGATTGTGCTCCTCGGGGAGGCAGAGATGTCCAGAGGGGCTCCTTCCTGGATCCGTCAGCTGAATTCACTGTCCTGGCGCCCAGCTTCAAAGCCTCTTTCCACTTGACAGGGCACTTTGAGAAAAATACTGACCAAAGTCCACATGTTATACAGACATCTCAATAAATTCAAGTAAGACACGCGTAAGTGGAAATTGTTCTCCTTGCTGTTATCCCTAGAGGTAACTGCTGTTCAGCTTGCCGTGGTCCTTCCAGACTACTTTATGTGCATATACAAATCATATACACATATAATTTATAAACAGGCTAAAAATGAGCTCTTGTATGTTGAACAACTCACTTGCCTCGTGAAATGAGCCATCAGGGACACCGTTCCATGTTGGTCCACATACCTCTGATTGACTCTTCCCTGAGTGATGTTCCATAGTGTGGTGTTTCTGTAATACACCTGTCTTTGTCCTGACAGGCGTGGTCGTTGTGTCCATCGGTTTGCTGGTGGCTGCAAAGCTTCTTCGCCAGCTTAGCAGGGGGCAGGACCCCTTGTCACCCCGTGGGTGAACTGAATCTGGGAGCTCCCCTGTCTGTCCTCCCAGCTCTCTGTTCCCTTTTCCATCTTTTAACTCTGGGCATCTGTCCTTTTACACAATCAGTGTTTTTGTTTTTGGTTTTTGAACACTTATTTACTGTGTGTGTAACCATAATTTTTTTGAAGGCTTATTTGAAAAGTAACAAGAACATTTAGATTACTGTGATCATATAAATACTGTCTACTCCAGAAATAATTAGTATCAAGTCGGACAGCTAGTTCTTCCTCACAAGCTCTTTCACCCTGGAGCTTCGCATTCCCTCTCTTTGCTTTTATTATATCCTCAGTTTTTTTTCTTACTCTGAAGTGTTTCAAGTGAAACTAGTTGGCAGGAAGTATACCTACCCCTACACACTGTAATAAGTTCCTGATACAGTTAGCCAAAATGAAGAGAAGATATGTCTCCCTTTGTCACCCCAGGTCCCCAGTGGGTCTCCCATGTGCCAGTAAAACTTTACATAAGGTGGGATCTCACTGGGTCTGGAAAAACCCAGTTCTAGCTTCCCCACTGCCCTTCGATATCAGGGCTCACTTCACCCTTCTAGAAAACCCTTCTGACAATCTATGTGCTTCCATTTAGAGAAATGCTTACCAGTAGGAGGCTCTCCTGGGTCTTGAGCCAAACTCAGCATCAACAAGGCCCCGGCCTCATCGTGGGGAAGAAAATTGAGTCAGTGCCCAGAGTTATTACCTTAGCTCATTCACCTACAGTCTACCTCTTTTTAAAATTTTAAAATTTTTATTATTTTTATTTTTTCAGTCCACCTCTTGAATCCAATTTTAAACACCGTTTTTCTAGGTGCCTCTGATTCTGAGGTTGGTTCAAGTCCCACAGTCGAGCTCACTTTCCTGTAGTCCACGCTGCATGCGTCAGGCACCACTTGGCTGACTCAGATCCCAGATCCGAGCGTGTGACTTTTCATTGGCTGTTTTCCATTATTTGCAGCCTTTGAACATCAACATGGACTCAGGGCCTAACTCCAAATCAGCTGGTCCCAGTGGCAATGATCTTTGTTTTCTTTTTGATGCTCGTTACAGTTTTGGTCCCTTCCATTTGATTCTGTGTGTCGCTGGGTATCTTTGATGGTCTGCCTGATACTCTGTTCCCAATTTTAGTTCCATTGCCCCAAACACAGAGTCAACTCCTCCACTAGGAGCCCTATTTTTTTTTTTTGTATAAAATAGCATTAGAAACCAAGATCGGCCCTGTCAAGATGGCACAGTGAATTCATGATTTGATCAACCTCTGCTCCAAACACATAATAAAGACACTTGGGAAAAAAAAAAAAAAAAGCAAAAGGACTGGTTCAAAACCAGGATAAATAATTTCATGGGTCAGAAACAGAACAAAATACAAAACATTGAGCAAGACTGAAGCTGTGGGTCTGCTGCACCCAGAGCCCGGCAGTGGTGGCTGGAAGTTCAGCTGCTGGGGGTGAGCGGTCTAAATATGCTCCTTATGGGGGTGGGCCCCAGCCCACTGCTCCCTCCCGTTTCCTGGAAGCAGGCCAACCAGCAAACCAAACCAAACCTGCTGCCGTGCACCTGGCTGTGGCTTTGAGAAGCGTGGAGGCCTGAGGAGGCAGAGACTCATCAAGCCAACCCACCCCAGGGGCTCTGGCCTGGATCTGGGATAGTCCTAGGTCACCCGAGGCCAGGCTCCCACACTGCCATTCAAAGGTCAGGCTCTGGAATGGATGCCCATCAGGACAGGAGGAGGCAGCTGCAGAACCATTAGGCAGACGGAGAAGGAGCGAAATTTTGTTCTTGACTCAAAATTTTTGTCTCTCCACATTTCAGAGAAAGAGATACGTGGATGTCTTGCCTGCTGGTGTTTGCTGTAAAGGGTGGCAAATGGGCTTTTTCACTGGGGCCCTAAATGTCACTATTCAGGGGTCTTTTCTCTGGGGTGACTGGTTTTTCCAAAGATGAATCCTCTGCTCCCACCTGAGGGGAAGACTATACCTGAGGCAGGTACACCTACCTGTAGGCTTCCTGAAAATAAGCCGCAGGAAGGAGCTGAGGTGCTTGGACTCCCAGCCACTGACCTGACCTTTTCTCTCTCTTTTCAGCCCTTACCTCCCCCCAGCCTTCTGCTCCGACGTGGGTCCTGAAGCCTTGAGCTCCACTTGACCTCTGCCTCCTGCAGCTGGGAGAGGGGAGGCAGCCAGGCTATGACCGGCTTGGGGAGGACCTGGGTGTCCATCCCCTCTGCATAGAAATTTCACCACCCCCATTCTTAGCTCTCCTCCTACCCTCCTGCTGCCCCCAAGAGTTTCTCCAGGGACTTGCTCATCTCCTAGGTTAAGACTTCTGCTTGGTCAGTTACACTCCTCCACCCTCCCACCGTTGAAAACTTTGTTGTGTCCTTGTCCATCACTGAACCCTGGAGGTGGTTAATCTGCTATCCCCCTTTCCTTTGACAGGTCTGCATGGGGGGCAGAGGAGGGGCAGCTTGTTGCTGGCAGTCTGCATAGAGGTTCCAAAGGGGCCTTGACTGTTGTTATATTGATTTTCAGTTAATCTGTCCGTGTTTACCCCATGCCAGTAACTTTACCCGTCTCAAGCCTGAGCCTTTCCCAGGTTCTGCAGGGATCACCAGAACCCTCCTTGGCTGACTCCTTCCAGTGAGTTCTTGGCTGTGGCTCCTGCTACTGGCCACTCCTACTTTCCTCTTTCCAGAAACATGTTGAAGTCCCTTGTCCACCCCTCAGATGCTACCTCTTAAATGGGCCAAATGGCCCAGGCAGAATGGGACATCTTTTACATTCATTGACTGTCATTTTAATGGGGTCTTGGGAGGGAGAAAAGATAAATTCTACGTGTAGGAATTGAGTTTTTGCCAATCAGCCACGATGAAGCCCACTGCTCCTTCCTTCTCTGACACTGACTCGGTTCCTCATTCAAGGTTTGCTTTGGTTTGTTTTGTTATTTCCAAAGCCAATGGTGGCAATAGATAGTCCTATTTATAAACAAGAGGGATGTTTCACCTCTGCATTTTCTACTAACATTGTCTTTATTCTAAGACATTAATTAGGCACTGAGATTAAAAAAGAAAACACACTGTAGCCTCTTATGGATTTATGGATAACCCTGGTGAATTCTTGTTCCTGTCTGTGAGAGGCAGCGTTCTCATGTGCCACCCCCATGACCCCCTCATGGTGTTCACACCCTCCTGGTGTCACCTCTCCCTTTGAGTGGGGCTGGGCTAATGATTTGCTTCCAACCAATAGAATTTGGCAAACGTGATGGGCTGTCACTTCTGTGATTAAATTACAAAAGATTGTGACTTTCTACTTGCGAGCTAACGTTCCATTACCTTCTGGGCTCGTGCACTTTGATGAAGCAAGCTGCCCTGTTAGAGAGGCCCATGTGGCAAGGGCCTGTGGGCAGCTTCCTGTCAACAGCCAGTGAGGAACTGAAGCCCTCAGTCCAGCAGCCCGTGAGGAGTTGAATCATGTGCTTGGAACCTGAGATGACTGCAGCCCAGCTGACTCCTTGATTGCCACCTGTGAACGTCCCTGAGTGGAGGATGCAGCTAGGCTGTGCCGGGCTCCTGACCCACTGAAACTGTGAGGTAATAATGTGTGTTAAGTTGCTGAAGTTTATGGTGATTTGTTACACAGCGATAACTAATACACTATCCTAGGTCAGAAGAAATGTTCTTGGATTAGCATCTCTCCCATGCTCTGGGTTCTGAGCGTGGCCACGGTTTTTAATAAACGAAAGGGCCATGGCATGAAGATTATCTGTAGATCAAACATCACACTAACCGGGAATATAGGCAGAAAGGTACTAGTATCACTCTTGTTCCTTTTCTTGGGGAAAGAAAATACTGGGAAATGGGAGGAATTTCCATCCTTGCCCCCAGACCACAGCCTGACATCATTTGCCCAGCAGCACTAATGGTCTCGGCGGCCTTGGGTCTGGCCCAGCCTGCGACTGTGGCACTCTGCCTCGAGATGTCATTAGTGCTTATCTGGGCCTCCAGCCAAACCCAGTTGGCAAGAGTCATGTCCAGTCTCTCAAGGACAATTTTGGGTCCGTTTCCTGTGTAATTACAGGGTGAACAGCAGAGTAGGCGGTGCCATTACAGCAGGAAATTAGCCTGAAGGATGGCTTTTGCAGCTCCAGGACTCCAGCTGAGGTTGGCTCCAGGGGCACAATTCCCGTCTCTGTAGCAGCCTCCCCCATGAGCATCTGGGCTCTGGGGGGCCCTGGGTTTGGAAGCATTATTTCTTCTGGGAGAGAATTCATTTCACCCTTCAACTTTTGGATTTTTCAGTCACGGTTGTTTGGCAACTCCTTGTAACTGGCTCACATTGGTAGGGAGAAGTAGCTTATGCATTACACCTTGGCTCTCATCCCATCACTGCTCTCCAACAGGGGCCCACCCGAGGGGGATCCGTTGGTGCCACTGGGTAATAGAAGCCCTTGGATAAATATGTTTTTCCAGCTTTGTTTACATATAATTGACATATTATGTTGAATAAATTTAAGGTATACAATATGACAATTTGATACATGTATATATTGATAAATGATTGTCACAATAAGGTTAGTTAACACATCATCAACTCTCAAAATTGCCATTTTGTTGTGGTGAGAACATTTAAGATCTCCTCCCTCAGCAACTTTCAAGTATGTAGTACAGCACTGTTAACTGGTCACCATATGTACCCTGGATGAATATGACAGAAGAATGTGGAAAAGTAGAATGGGGTGAAGGGGTCTACTTTATTTTATTTTATTTTTAGTTCAGGGTGTGGTTTAATGAGTAGGACCACAGTTCTATATTTTGCTTAGAGTTACATGAGAATGTAGTTATCAGTTCTTACATTTATAGAACATTTTTTTTGTCTTTTCAAATTCATTTTTATTCAGTCCTTTTTATTTAAGCATGCTTCAATATATTTGTGATAAATGAAAGTACATATAAACTTTCCAGAATATCTCTGGCACTATGGAATTATATTAATAATACTTTTCTAAAAAACTTTTTTTCTTTATTGATTTTAAAGAGAGAGGAAGGGAGAGAGAGAGAGAAACATCGATGAGAGAGAATATCGATTGGCCACTTCCTGCATGCCCCCCACTGGGGATCGGGCCCATAACCTGGGCATGTTCCCTGACCAAGAATCGAACCGGTGGTCTCTTGATGCATGGGTCGACACTCAACCACTTAGCCACACCGGCTGGACTTAATAACACTTTTTTTTTTTTAATCCTCACCTGAGGATATTTTTCCATTTATCTTCAGATAGAGTGGGAGGGAGAGAGAGGGAGAGAGGGGGATAGAGAGAGAGAAAAATCGATATGAGAGGGACACATCGACTGGTTGCCTCCCTCACACCAACCAGGGCTGGGGACAAACTGTAACCGAGGTACGTGCCCTTGACCAGAATCAAACCCGCGACTCTTTGGTCCACGGGTGGACGCTCTAAACCACTGAGCCAAACTGGCCAGGGCAATAACACTTTTAATGTCATTTATTTGACATGGGATCTGATTATACCATTGAAGACCTAATTCCTCTGATACTCACACAGGGATTACAAACAACTGAATTGGGGAAACATCCCCAAAACTAGGAACAGTTATTTTAAAATTCAATGGTAGAATTCACAGTTTTAAAATGGTACAGTTCACAGTTCTTCCTCTTCAGGAATTGTTAAGTCTTGTTTGAGAGGAAATTTATATATTCATGATAAATTAGAAAGCAATTTGGAAGCAATCTATAAAATTTATAGAGAACTTCAGCCTGTATGTGTCATTCTTTTTTTTTTTTTTAATTTTTAAATTAAATTTACTGGGATGACATTGGTTAATAAGATTATATAGGTTTCAAGTATAGATTTCTATGATACATCATCTGTATATTGCATTGTGCCCACCACCCAAAGTCAGATCATCTCCTGTCACCATATAGTTTCATTCTTTTGCATGTGGCTTCCCAATTTTCCCAGCACCATTTATTGAAGAAGCTTTCCTTTCTCCATTGTGTGTTTTTGGCTCCTTTGCCCAAAATTATTTGCCCCTATATGTGTGGTTTTATTTTTGTGCTCTCAATTCTGTTCCATTGATCTGTTTGTCTGTTTTTCTGCAAATACCATGCTATTTTGATTATCGTTGCTCTGTAGTATAATTTGAAGTCAGGTAGTGTGATACCTCTGGCTTTATTCTTTTTTCTCATGATTGCTTTGGCTATTTGGGTCTTTTGTGGTTCCATGCAAATCTGATTATTTTTGTTCTATTTCTTTAAAAAATGACATTGGCCCTGGCCGGTTTGGCTCAGCGGTTAGAGCGTTGTTGGCCTGTGGTCTGGAGAGACCTGGGTTCGGTTCCCGCTAAGGGCATGTGCCTCGGTTGCAGTTTGTCCCCGGCCCTGGTTGGTCGTGCTGGTGGCAGCCACTCGATGTGTCCCTTTCACGTCGATGTTTCTCTCTCTCTCTCTTCCTCTCTCTCCCTCCCACTCTATCTGAACAAAAAATGAAAAAATGTCCTCGGGTGAGGATAAAAAAACAAAAACAAAAATAAAAAATGACATTGGGCCCTGTCCAGTTTGGCTCAGCGGTTAGAACACTGGCCCATGGACCAATGAGTTGTGGGTTCGATTCCGGTCAAGGGCATGTTACTTGGTTGCGGTTCATCCCCGGTCCTGGTTGGTGTCGTGTGGGAGGCAACCAGTCAATGTATTTCTCTTACATTGATGTTTCTCTCTCTCCCCCTCTCTTCCTCTCTCTCCCTCCCACTCTATCTGAACAAAAATGGAAAAATAGCCTTGGGTGAGGATTTAAAAATAATAATAATAAACAAACAAACAATAAACAAATAAATAAAATGACACTAGGCCCAGCCGGTGTGGCTCAATGGATTGAGCCTCATCCCATGGACTGAGAGGTCCTGGTTTGATTCCTGGTCAGGGCACATGCCTGGGTTGGAGGCTCGATCCCCCATAGGGGGCATGCAGGAGGCAGCAGATCAATGTTTCTCTCTCTTTCTCCCTTCCTCTCTCTCTAAAAAATCAATAAAAACATATTTAAAATAAATAAATAAATAAATACGTTGGGATTTTTATGGGGATTGCATTAAATCTGTATATTGCTTTGGGTAATATGGACATTTTAATTTTTTTTTTTTAAATCCTCACCCGAGGACATTTTTCCATTTTTTGTTCAGATAGAGTGGGCGGGAGAGAGAGGAAGAGAGAGAGAAAGAAACATTGGCGTGAAAGGGACACATCGAGTGGCTGCCCCCAGCTATGTGTCTCTGGTGTGAGAATAGAATATGGAGGAGAGGGCAAGTGAGAAGGTAAGTGGGAATTAATTGCAGGTAGGCAACCCTTGTAACAGAACAGAAGAAATAGATGACTGTTGAATGTAGGCGGGGCAGTGGTAATGCAGAGGGCAGATGTCAGAGACGGTCCACATGGTAGGACAAAGAGGTGGCTGAATATAGAGGCTGAAGGTGAGCAGGTGACCAGTATGACTCCCAAATTCTGGGTGAGTGGGTAGGATAGGGAATAAAGAGGAGGAACAAGTTTGGAATTAGAGGTATCAAATAGATTGAGAATTAAAAAAAATATATATATATATATATATATATATATATATATATATATATGATAGGTTGAGTAAGATGCAGCTTCAAAGGAAAATGAGAAAAAGGGGCCAAGAGGGTCCAAGAGAAGCAGGGGCGAGTGCCATGACAGAAGCCCTTTTCAGAGGTCAAGTCAGCAAGGTCAGGGCTGAGAAGGGTCAACTGGATTGGCAAAGTGGAAGCCATTGGTGACTTTGGTGAGCGCTGATAGTGGAGTGCTGGGGGAAGATGGCAGATTGCATAAGATTAAAGAAATGTCTGAAGGATAAACACAGGTGCTATTTGCTAAAGTCAACTGGGAAAGGACAGAGGAAGGGCTACAGTGGAGGATGCAGAATGTAGGGCTGTGAGATGGGAGGGAACTGAGTCTTTCTTTATATGCTGAAAGGTCAGAGGTAGGGATGAAGTCAGGGCTGAAAATGAGAAAAGAGATATAGATGAACTAAGGATCTTGGTTATTTTGGTTAAAAGATTAACTAATTATGTTATTATTGATCAGACTTTAGCTGTACATATAGATAGAGGTTAGGCATGCGTGTTAAGCTGCAGAGAAGGAAGACATTTTGTGGAGTATAATAGACATGAATGTATGAAAAGAGATCTTCAGCTAGGAAAGGACTTCTTAAATACAATCTATAAAGTGGTAACCATAAGGCAAAAAGATTGATGGGTTTGTCTACATCAAAATAAAGATTCTCTAACTTCCATGTGTGCAGGAGGGCGTCTTCAAAACACAGATTTGGCTCAGCGGTTAGAGCATCGGCCCGCGGACCAGAGTCCCAGGTTTGGTTCCCGCTAAGGGCATGTACTTCGGTTGCAGTTTGTCCTTGGCCCCGGTTGGTGTCGTGTGGGTGGCAGCCAGTTGATGTGTCTCTCTCACATTGATGTTTCTCTCTCTCTCTCTCTTCCCCCCTCTCTCCCTCCTGCTCTATCTGAAGATAAATGCAAAAATGTCCTCAGGTGAGGACAAATAAAGGACAAAACAAAACAAAACAGATTCTGATGCAGTAGGCAAATTGTATAAATTTACAGTGACATAAATTATATCTAAAAAGGTTAATACTGAAAATGCATCATATCCTAATTATTTTACTATCCTGTGTGTTCTTGTGGTATTTTTATCTATTGTATCCATATTTAGGTAATACTGTACAGTGCATCTTTCCCAGGTCATGTTGCTATATTGAAATTAGCCCTGGTCGTTTACACCAGGGAAATTGGCAAAGGCTACAAATCAACCCTTTCCCCCTCTTTTTTGGAGAACTGGTTGTTACATATTTACTAGCATACCACTGAAAATTGTCTTTAAAGCAATCAATAGTGGTATCAGCAGTGGGAAAATCAAAGCATGAGCC
Source organism: Tadarida brasiliensis (assembly GCA_030848825.1). NCBI lineage: Eukaryota > Metazoa > Chordata > Mammalia > Chiroptera > Molossidae > Tadarida > Tadarida brasiliensis. The sequence goes on along the minus strand of CM061276.1, from coordinate 33,086,449 downwards.
ATCACAGGGCAGAGAAAACCTTGTATATTCATTGCCCAAGCAGTAGTGTGGGCGGAGCACAGGAAAACCTCCATATAAGGTACTCATTCGGGCGAGGGGGTGTCCATTAAAGCTGAAAGTCCGTTATATAATAAAGTAGGTTTTCCAAATGCGTATGTTAAAAAATTGACAAATTAGTTTACCTGTTTTTACTTATGGAGACACATTTGTGTAATTAAAATTAAGCATGTATAAAAATTTAATTTCACAGAAAAGTTTTCTGTATTTCTGTAATTTTAAATTTATACTGAATAGGTCTAGTTAAATGCGTGCATTCACCAGTCACCCCTCGTAAACAAATGCACACGGCTGAGGTGTGGTTTAGCACACGTGGGAACATTGGTCCCCACATGTTAAAACTGCTGCAGAGCCCAGCCAGGGTGGCTCAGTGGTTGAGCATTGAGCTATGCACCAAGAGGTCGCCGGTTCGATTTCTGGTCAGGGCACATGCCCAGGTTGTGGGCCTGATCCCCAGTGGGGGGCATGCAAGAGGCAGCCAATCGATGTTCTCTCTGATCAATGTTTCTCTCTCTCTTTCCCTATCCCTTCCTCTCTCTCTAAAGTCAATAAAGAAAAAAACAAAACAAAAAAACTGCTGCAGAAAGTCATGCCATGTGAAAACAGAACCAATACCGAGTATAATGCGTTGTGATCACGAGCTAATCATTCCCTAAACATTGTTTAGTAGCGGTGACTCTTGGATTTAAATATGTAGACTATAGTTGTAGAAATGTAATATTTATGTCGGTGAAATTACTACAGTGTTTTTTTCCAAATTACTAGTGTTTGTGGCCTATTTGCTAAAATTTGCTAAAAATAACAGTGAATTAATAACAAAAAAATACCCTGTTAATTTAATTATGAGCAAATCTTGATTAAAAGCATTTTTAAATTAACAAGGTGTTAATTTTCACTTTTGACGTACTGTCCGGAAATTCTGTCTGTCAAATCTGAAGTACGTTAAATCTTAAGTCCTTTAAATTGAGGTCCAAAAAATCGAGGGTTTACTGTATAACTAGGGTTGGGGTGTGGCAACTGCACCCGTGCAACTGCAGCTTCCTTCAGAATCTTGCCTGGATGGCTGCAGCCCAAAGCAGAAGTGTTGGGAAGTAACTTCGGGGGAAGATTTCCCAATTCTCTGTTGAACTGTATCAGAAGGTTCTCTTGCTGAGATGAGATTGGTCAATGGTGCCATCTAGTGTTGAAGAACAGATTGGCTCAAAAGAGGAAAGCTTAAAGATTTCTCTTGACTTAGGCCCTGGAAACATATTAACTTTCATAGTTTTTCTTCCTTTCTTTTATTTATTTTTTCTTTATTGATTTTAGAGAGAGAGGAAAGGAGAGGGAGAGAGAGATAGAAACATCGATGAGAGAGAACAATTGGCCGCCTCCTGCATGCCCCCCACTGGGGATTTGGCCCACAACCTGGGCATGTGCCCTGAGCGGGAATCGAACCGGTGACCTCTTGGTGCATGGGTCGATTGATGCTCAACCACTGAGCCACACCAGCCGGGCTCTTTTCTTCTATTTTCTTTCCTCACTTCTATTACCTTTTCTGAGTCACTTTCTCTTTCTACCTACTCCCCAACAAGAATAGCCATTAAATATTTTTAAAGATCTCAAGTCTGGGCAAATATAGATGCCAATGGCATGGGGATATGCAAATCAGCACTTGCCTATATTATGTACAATTTGGAGTGAATTTGTTTAGGGAAGTTGTAGCAATCTTTTCTTGTGGGTCACATAAATAAAATATTCTCTGCCTTCCCAACATGCCCCATCTCTTTCCCATTTCCTGGGATGGGGCAGGTGAAGTAGTGTTGTTAGGATGTTGTGTCTCACACAACCCTCATTCATTCGCAAGTCTTATTTTGGATTTGTAGATATTTTTGTAGGAAAAGGACAGAATAAAAGGCTTGTTTATAACTTCCCAGTAAATGGGATATTTCATTATTTTATGAGGGCCTGTGTTAAGTCATTTATTTGAAGTGAAAGTAATTGTATATGGTTGAGTTCTCACACCTGAAGTGTTCTCTAGAAATTGGAGTGAGATTCCAGGGTTGCTAATTCCTGCTGGAATGGCTCACTTTGCGTCTAGTACATTGTTGAAGTAATATGGTAGCCTCTTAGTAAGATTACTTCCCTTTTATCCCTTTTGTGATTAATGGTCCAAGCAAAATTAAATATCATTTAAGTAATTAGTTGGCCCAAAGCTGTCATTTCATTCTGATAGTTTCCATCTTTACATTAAGAACTAACTTAAAAGTTCAGGGAGATTTCAGATGTTACCAGACAAAACCACTAATGAATAAATACCACCGTCTCTGTAACATGTGTAGCAGAAGCCTAACCTCTGGAACAAGTCATTCTGAAGTCTTTGGCAGTGGAAGTGAATGTTACAGCTACAGATATGATCCAGACTTGGGATCAGACTTCTTCCTTTTTCGGTGTTTACAAAGCAACAAAAACAGCGGAGAAATGGCCAGGCTGTATAAATGCAAGGTTTCATTTTAGGTGAGGGCCATGGGTTTTACAGTCAAGTCAGCTGCTATTTGTATAAGGAAGATTTCCATCATGGCCTTATGGTGCTAACCCTTACATAGGATGGCAGCAATTTTGCCTTAGAAAATGAGCCTAAGTGACTCTAGAGGCTATAAGCTATTTTCGTTAGAAGTAGGAGCTGAAGATCCTGTTAGGAAGGTAGAAGTCAATTTTGCCCACATGTGGGTCAAACTATTAAATATAACAAGGCCTGGGTATTCAAATGTTCTTAGATGCTCAATAAACATTCCAATTTATCAAGTGGTGGCAAACTGAAAAGCCTGTGGCATTAGACCCTGGAAAACTTTTAAAGTCCAAACTGTACTACTGAAGGCAGACCTGTGGTCTGATTGCCACCTGACCCTGACATAAAGGACCCAGTTCTTGGGATGACATTCTCATTCCTTTGCCTGCCTAAAGCCTCAGAACCATTGCATGCTGGCTCTTTCCTGCCCACTTCCCTGGAGAGTTAATGGTCCAGATTTTCTTTCTCACATCAGTCTGTTGTGAACATGGAAACAAAATCACTAAAGCTTCAACACTCCTGTGATGTATTTCAGATTTCTTTCTGTTAGAGATGCACAACCATCCTGATTTCTGACTGTTGTAACTAACTTGGTTGTCTGTAGTTCTTCCTTTACCATCCCTTTTTATCTCAGAATCTTAATGAACCTTGAAGTAAATGCTCATGTGGGCAGGCTTCTATTTATGTAAAATAAAAGCTCAGTTATACATCATATTTTTGACTAAAATTTCCACTAACTAGCTCTTTGGCAGGTCTATGTAATAAAAATTGATAACTTTGAAGCATAACATTGTGAAGTGGTTTCTGAGATCAAATTGACTCAGTTGTAGTGCTATTTTATTGTGTTCTTAAATTTTTGAACATTGACAACCCAGATGGTACATGAGAGAACTTTAAGGAGGTTCTAACTGCTCAAGAAAGGAAATTTATATCCAAGTGACTATTGTATGTCAAATGACCAAGTACCTTATTTATTTATTTCAAGAGGAGCCCTGAGCACTTCTTTTGGGGGAACTTCATTCCATCCTCAGTAACATCACCATTAACCTTGTGGTCTGATGTACCCAGACCCATTGCAGTAAGTAACTGAGTGTCCCTTAGGGCCTTCACAGATGAGGGATGTGAGGCACAAACTGGGACCTAGGTCTTCTAGGCCCAGCTGAGAACTCTCCTTGCTATAGCAGGCTGCTTTTTAAAGGAATGAGATTCTCTTTCTTGAAAGATTCCAAGTCTAAAATAATTGTTTAAGGCAGCTTCAATTAAAGACTATTTTGGCTGCTTCTGAATACAACAGATTGCCACTCACAGAGTCAAAAACGACTAGAACACAAGACTTAAAAACCAAGCCATTTAATTGTGTCTTTGAAGGTAAACAATACATGGAGCTAGATCCCAAGCCCCGAAAATGCCAGAGCTACAGGTCCAAAAGTCCCGTGGTGTAGTATTCTCAGCGGAGTTCAGAAGGGTCAGAACTCGAGGTGTTCGAGGCAGAGCACTCTTGGAATTCACGCATTCCATTGAGCAAGTTTGCAAACTGCCAGAAACAGACCCCAAAAGTCTTTTGAGATGGGGAAAATTCAACTCCTGGTTTTACAGATAAAAGAATGAACAGTACCAAAAACGTTTACTTCTCTTCACTTTTGTCACACAATCTGAAGCCTGAGTTGTCACATTCCCAATTCATAGCAGCTTTCGCCGCAGTTTAGGTATGAGATCAGTCTCTCTATCCATTCACTTCCATGTAATGCCACGGCAAGAGTGACCTGAGGCAGAGAGCTCTTATCAGTACAGCTTTTTAACAAGCACTTAAAATGAAAAGAACCCTCTGGCGGCACACAAGTTAGTTTATAAGATTTTAATTTACAAATTAAAAAGCTACATGTTTTATTTTTTCTCCTTTTTCTCTTCTTTCTTTACATCACTCTTTTCCTTATCCTTCTCTTTATCATCTTTTCTATCCTTTTTGCTCTCTTCTTTTTCCTGACCTTCTTTCTTCTCTGCATCCCGGTTGGCAATCTTGTTGTTGATGAGGTTGTGCAGGGCGACCACAGAACGGATCAGGGAGGCCAAATACACCACGACCATCTGGTCATTGGTCTTCAGGTAAAAGGCCTTGACAAACTCTTGCAGGCTGACGTCTGGCAGCAGGTTGAAGACGTCCTGCAGCTGGTAGATAATTTGGTGGTTGATGGGAAGCTTGCCCGTGGCCACTTTCTCTAGGTAGCTCTTGATATCGAGAAGCTTGGAGTTCAGTCCCTTCAAACCATGCACCTGGTTTGTGATCCGCTGGGAAAGAGTGCCCACAGTAGTGTCTTTGATGTCTCTGTAATAACCCACAAGAAAGGGCAGGAAAAAGCATCAGTGTACTTCCTGTATTAGCTCACTGGTTCTCACATTCAAAGGAAACACCTAGCTTTGTGGGGAGGGGCAAGTTTTCAAAAGAAAAATGTTACTTGTCCATTTTACAAAGATCTGAGTATAAATTGCCTTAATTTTGTTTTCATTGGGAGGCATATGTTTTCTTTTTCTCATCACAGGGCATTTTCAAAAGAAAAGAGAGAGCTAAAATGAAACTTTTTTCACTTTAAAACCCATCCCAAGTAGATTCTCTGCATAAAACTGGCTGGCTACATTCACTGAAAAGGACGTATCTTGAAAGAGCACATGCCTATACTTAGTTCACACGTCTGTTCCGGTCCCAGTCAGCGTTACAGTTTCCATACAAGGTGTACGTCCACAAAGACATAAATCATAACTCAGGACACTTTAGATGATCCAGGCCTAGGTCTCTGTACTCCTGATAAACTCCCTTACACCGAGCAGCCTCTTGGGCTGCTTATGATTCTGAAGCCAGCCTAAGTCTCACCGTAACAAGTGCTCGACTCCCACTTCTTCAGCTTCCTCCGCTCCAATTTCACTGGTCACGTGCTCAAATGTTTTTGAGGTTGGAGTTCCATCCTGGGAGAGGAGGCTTAACTATAGTTATTTGCTTACAAACAAATGGGCTCGTTTCTTTCCACACCTTGATTCCTCTGTTTTAAGTCAAATAACTTCATGGATATGTTATACTGGGTTTTCCATGGCAAGGGTGGGTAAGGTTTGCTTTGAAAGCTTAGTCTTTTTCTTTCTTCTTTTTTTAAAAAAATATGTTTTTATTGATTTTTTATTTTTATTTATTTTTTTATCCTCACCCAAGGACATTTTTCCATTTTTTGTTCAGATACAGTGGGAGGGAGAGAGAGAGAGAGAGAAATATCGATGTGAAAGGGACACATCGAGTGGCTGCCACCCACATGACCCAACCAGGGTGGGGACAAACTGCAACCGAGGTACGCGCCCTTAGCAGGAACCGAACCCGGGTCTCTCTGGACCGCAGGCCGATGCTCTAACTGCTGAGCCAAACTGGGGATGGACACTCAGGGAAGTCTGGATTAGATTGATTTTTAAAGTACACAGTTCTTTCTAGAAAAGGCAATATACAGAATATCTGTATTTGAGGCAAGCTTATGTCAGAAATGTAACTTTTAACCATCTATTGTCCCTTGGATCAAGTAATACCAGAGCACCAAAATGATACAGTCAGAACAACTGGGTTTCTGGTGGCCTGCATTTATCAAAGGATCTGCCTGGGGGGTGTGGTTCACAGCATCACCTAGTGACTTCCTGATGGGACTCAGGAGAGAATTTCCTCAGATCTAGTGCTAGAAGAGGCTGTAAATGTCTTGTAAAGGCTATATATAGCCAGATTGCCTGAGTTCAAAATCTGGCTCTGCTATGTATGTGACAAGGGAGCTGTAGGACTTTGAATAAGTCACTTAACTTCTACCTAGCAGTATTAACCCTAGCTGTTGTTATTTTATCCAGGATACTGTGAATCCTGCCAATGCAATTTTCTTCCTGGCTTTGTTTGCTAGGATGGTGAGCCTTTAATGATCTTGAGGACGTCACGGCATGCCTTTTCAGGTACTAGTTTTCCCCTGGCTTCATCTTATAAGTGACCCGTATGTCCCTCTATCCACTATTTAAAAATTTTGCTTCATTGGTGTGTGTACACACATACATGCATAAGCGTAAGCTGCCTCAGATTCCTTTTTGAAAGAGGCAGGGTAAAGATTAACTTAAAAACAACTGTATCAAGAGAAGAATGAAAGCCTTATGGCAACTAGACAATAAATTGAGATCTAAGCTCCCTGGTAGCAAGGCAAAAAGAGTAACAGGAAGATAGAGCTCAGTGTAAGGACCATTTACAGAAAGCTAACCTAAAATATCTTTTCCCAGATTAAAAACCGAATATAAGAATAAATACTACATATCTAAATCTAAAGACAGATTTTAATCTATCCTTCAGGCTTTTGACTCTGGCAATTCAAGATTAAGCTATCTGCACACTGTAAGTGCAAATTATTTATGCTCTTAACAAAACACATTTTTACCTCAAATCCGATCCTAGAGTTGGAGTTCAATTTTCCTGGAAATAGAGTGAGGATATATTCTGGTAGCTCTTTATGTCTACACCTAAAGCATAAGCTAATGAACCCAAGAGTAGGTACTGGATGCAGTGGCTGAGTATTTAGGTGTCAAATCAGACAGATGGGTCTGGCTCCAGGCAGCTCTGACCTACTCTATTTGAAAACCTATGCTCTAGTCAATAGGGGTTGAAAATCTTCAAGGAGAAAGGAATATTTGTCCAGTGGAAAGGGCCTTAGAGTAAGGCTAAGCTTACCAGGCCCTGCATTTACTTTGCTGTGAACACCTCTGGGCAATCATTTGACTACTTTGGGCCTCAATTTCACTGTAAAAGGGGACTTTAGATTTCTATGGTGATCTCATTTCTAAAATGTGGCCATTCAAACACTCAAAGGGAAAAACCGTAATATCAAAGTGTTAACAGAAACCAACAACCTTTTTTTGTTATAAACAGGTAAAGAATTTGTTGACTTAAAACAGAAAACAACAATAACAAAAAACCCACCCCAAAACAACTGCCTAATAAGTAGCAAATCTATTTTAGGCTAATAGCAAAATGACTTACATCATGAACTTCTTCCACTGAAATATATGCTTCTGTGGGCAGTCCTAGGTCCTTTGGCTTCACATCAATGATGACTAATACCTTGTAGAAAAACACATCTTAGCAAACCACCTCATACTGAGTATATAGAAGTAACTGCAGCCATTCTTCTGATTATGAGTACTGAATGAATTTCATTCAACTAGACATGAGCCAGAATTTTACATTCAAATTACCTCATCATTTGCTCTATTCTCCAGAGGTTACTGATCAAGCACAAGGAAATCAGAGTTAAAATAGTCAACCTAGCCCCACCACTTACGAGACCTTACTAACCATTTTAAACCTGTTTTCTCATTGTAAACAGGATAACAGCCTCATACAGTTACTGAGAGGATTAAGGAAGATAACTTATATATACCTAGCACTTAGTGGGTGTTTACTGTTACTTATTAAATATATTGGGCTATTGTATACTACCTAAAACACTACAAATTAACACAAGCTTACAGAGAAAAAGTAGTAAAATGATTTTCTATCCAAATCTTTCCTAGGATGCTCTTACTTAAGTAAACTGGCAAAGACTATCATTCAAGAGTTTTAAAGATAAGAGTGCACTCACTGAGTTAGGGCAGTATCTTTTCATGAGTTCATTGATGGCGATGTCATTCTTGTGTAGTTTAGGGCCTGTGTGGTACCACCCAACTATTCTTTCTCTGGCTGGGAAGGGAAAAAAAATTAAGTGGGTTTGAATTGTGATATAAAGATCCATGTAATTCCCTCAGAAAGGGTAAGAACTCTAGTTGTTATATTCTCTACCTGTTTTAGAATTTAAGACATCTATTTAAATTTTCTTGTTCTTTATTGCTTTTAGAGAGAGGAAGGGAGAGGGAGAGAGAGAGAGAGAGAGAAACATCAATTGGCCGCCTCCTGCATGCCCCCCACTGGGGACTGTGCCCACAACCTGGGCACGTGCCCTGACTGAGAATCGAAGCCGCGGCCTCTTGGTGCACGGGTCGACACTCAACCACTGAGCCACACTGGCCGGGCTAAGATATCTATTTTAAACCTTGATTTATAAAATGTAAAACTCAAAGAATTCTCAGAAAACAAGCAGCAAGGGAAATCCAGAGACATCCACATCTCAGACTAGTTTAAGAGACCAGTCAAACATGAAAGCAACCAGAAAATAATTCTAAGGCAATATATAAATGCAGGTTCATGTCACATAGACTACAACTGTGAGTGTTGCAGGAATAAACATTCCCACAGCAATGTGGTTGCTGTAATGAAATAAAATGAAAATGATACACATGACAGAGAGACATATTTATTCTGGTAGCACTAAAGCTCTAGGGGCAGGTGGAGTTTATATGATAGTTCTTCGCTTTTCTGCTGCAGAGAGGGCTAGCTCTCTCCCCTCAAACTTAGGTAGTCTTAAATTGCTATTCAATTCTCATTTATTCTACCTCATTCTTCTACTACCATCAGTCTTAATGAAGTCTAGCTAAGGAAAGGGCCCTTGACATTAAACAAAGAAAAGGGAATACTTAAAAAAGAAAAAATGCTGCACACACACAGATATGTAAATTAATGCCACAACACCTTCTTAAAAAAACCAAAAAAAAAAAAAACCACATACAACAAAAAACAAACAAAACAAAACAAAACAAGACATACCATTGACCTTTTTAAACATTCCATACATGTTTTCCAAATAATCATGGTCTAAAAACCAGACAGAATCATCTTTGTCATCTTCATCAAAAGGGACTAAAGAGGAAAAAAAAAAGGTAAGATTTAGTTTAGGGTGCCAGGTAGAACTCTAGAGCACAGGTTAGTCAGATACTCCTAGGTTAGATCTGATCCACGTAGGTGGCTTGTCCAACAAAGTATTAAAATTATTTTTGAATTGCTCTCATTAAAAAATGGGAGGTTTCACATAAAAATCCAGGCTTCCACCTTCTCTTGAGAAATCAGAAAACCTGCCAACAACTGGCTAGAGCCAGACAGAAGCTGAACCCTTTAAAAAGGACATGCTAAAAGCCTCATCACTTCCTAATGTTTCCCATTTGGCAAATCACATTACTATCTGGTCCTTTTAGACATTGGAGTTAGTTACCTCTAGTCCAGGGGTCATGCCAACAATTATTTTGTTCTTTGTTTTGTCCCTTTAATCATAAAATACATTGACATATTCTTGTAAAGATTCATGAAACAGAATAAAAGGGTAATGGTCTCCAACTCCCCCATGCTAACCCATAACCATGGTTAATAGTGCATGGATTAACAAACTACATCAACTATTTTTATAGTTTTACTAGACCACAGCCACTCATCTGTCTACATACTGTCATAGTTGCTTTCCTGCTGCAATAGCAGAGCTGGGCAGTTGCAATGGAGACTGTATGGCCCACATATTTAAAATATTTACTACCCACTTTTTTTTTTATCCTCACCTGAGGAGATTTTTGTATTTATCTTGAGATAGAGCAGGAGGGAGAGAGAGACACACATCGATGTGAGAGAGACACATCGACTGGTCGCCACCCACATGACCCCAGCCAGGGCTGGGGATGAACTGCAACCGAGGTACGTGCCCTTAGTGGGAACCGAACCCGGGCCTCTCTGATCCACAGGCTGATGCTCTAACCGCTGAGCCAAACCGGCCAGGGCTCTACTACCCATTTTTGTGTGTAGCCTTTAGCCTCCCTTTTTATACCACAGCAATTCTTAACTAGAATCCTGGGTTGCAGTAAAAAAAAATGGAAAACACAAAAAGTTTCTTTCTTTTTATTTTAAAGTTAATTGACATTTTAACCATGCTCAGAAAATGTAAAATTTGTCTTTACCTGCAAAACTGTTGGATACATCGAGTACTTTCTTTTGCCATGACCCCAAAAGCACACCAACAACACGCTTCTGGTTTCCAACCTTGCCTATTCTGAATGAGAAAGCAGAGGTCAGTCTATAGGCACACAGAGGATGTGCCAACAATTAGATACTCAATAGGAAATATTAATGGTACAGATACAATTGAGTAAGTTTACCTGGAAACTAATCCCACTAAACAAATGTAATAGAGTTAGGTTACTCCTTAATATTAAATTCTAATAAATATAGTAATTCATGAACTTTATACACTGGCAGTTTTTACTCACTGTTAACTGCAAAGCAATATAAGCTTGGAAAAAATCTCAAACTTTACACAAATTTAAAATGGAGAAAACAAAAACTCCCCCAATCTCAAGAGTTTCAAAGTGTTATTTGGTTGATGTTTGAAAAACATATTTATGTTACCACATTTAACTTTATTTTTTTCTTTGCAGCTTACCTTTCTCCTTTAAACTTTCCTCATCTTCTCTATCCTTGAATCTTTTCAGGAATAAAGATGCTAAAGTAAAACCAGTTTTATGGTCCAGTTTGATAACTGCTCTCTGGTACATCTATTCCATGTCGACAAGCCCCACCAGATGTTATAATTCTTTGAACCAGCTTGGGGCTTAGAAAGTGCTTCTGACCCAGAGGCATGTGTATGTCATTTGTGGTCTTTTTGAATGGCTTAATTAGGAAAAAGTCAGAAGTGAGCTGGTGACTAATCATGCTGAGAGCAGGACTTAATGAGAAAGACTTTACTTCAGAATTTCTATCTCCATATCAAACCTCAGGGATTCTGTCATAAAGGAGCTACAAGTGTAGCAAGTGAAACAAGCACAATACAACTCTATGTTCAAAGGAAAGACAAAAGCCACTGTGAAATGAACTATGATTCCTCAACAGTTGCTGGTTTCACATTGATTTAACTGAATCATATGGTTTGGCAAATTTATAAATGATTACTAAATTTGGTGTTTGTATCAAACAAAGTTAAGGATTTTGTATTCTGGTGGTTCTGATTGTTTGGAAATCTTAAACACTGAGTTTGCACACTTCAAAGTTAATATCTATGCTTACTGGCTTTTCTTTTGGTCTACAAAAATCATTTGTCTTTTATAAAACTCTACATTCGTTATCTGACACAGCAGCTAGTAGTGTTTGTTGAGTTTACTGAACAGAATTGAAATAGTGACTACCCCATTAGCACCCCTAGTATGCTATGGGAGAAAAATAGTAATTACTGTACAGTGGGAAAGCAAGCATATCTTGTTAGGCTGAGGGTCCTACAAAGCAATGGAAGTGAACTGGGGGCCCTAAACCTCAAAGTCTCGAGTTTGTTTTTGGCTCTGGTTGAAGTAGTTGTACAAAGAAGATGCTAGAGAGTAAATGGGCACTTAAAAACTCTGACTAGATGCCCTGGCTGGTTTGGCCTCGCAGTTAGAGCATCCGCCTGTGGACCACAGAGTGCAGGTTCGATTCTGGTCAAGGGCATGTGCCTTAGTTATGGTTGGGTTCCCGCCCTGGTTGGGGTCCAGCGGGAAGCAACCAATCGGTGTGTCTCTCTCACACTCACACTCTGTCTGAAAATAAATGGAAAAATATCTATGGGTGAGGATTTAAAAACAAAACAAAAAAACCCTCTGACTGGACAGCAGATGCTCCCAACTGGGTCTTTACATTGGCCAATTCAAGTAATTATCTTGTAAAACTTATGAACACGTGTAACAGGTCCAGCGGGATGAACAACCTGAAAACAAGCAAGGGAAGGCGGGAGAAACATCTGGGGATGTTTCCTTATCTTATTCATTAACGCCCAAGTCTCCAACTGACCTCACTTTTCAAAGAAAATCTTGACACCTCATCTCCGTCTTCTGGTATCGTTAAACCAGATTCCTGGTTAGACACTTTCACAAGTTAACAACACAGCTCTTCCAGGGAGCCCTTCAGGATAATGAGAGCAGAATTTCGGCGACAGCCTTCTAAGGCACCGAAGCTAGTGTCTGAAGGGCTTTCCTACGAGACACCGAGTCTGCTAGGTAAAAAGGGGCGGGTGGGGTGACAGATGGGCATGAGGCTTGGGGGATCCGGGCCAATGGAAGGTTGCCTCATACTCCAGCAGCCGACTGGGGCAAAGTAATGGGCGGCCCAGGCCCCGGAGTGCCGGCCGGGGCGGGAGGGCCGATGCTGGGTGACTTGGGCTTCCCGAATCGAGGATGGTCTAGGACCCTCGGCGAGGCAGGGCCGCCCTCCTACCATCAGCGCTCAGGCGGCCGCTGCGCCTTTCCCAGAGCGCCCGTGACTCAGCAGTGAAGGTGCCGCCGGCCCCACTGACCGCCCCGCGCCGCCCGCTCACCGGTTAAAATGATCCACCACACTGAGCAGCACCAGGGGGTGGACCACCACCTTCTGCACCGCCAACTCCGGCATCGTGACACACCTCGCCCGCCAGGTTCCGCTCCCTGCGACCCGCAAACACAGGCAGCCACAGCAGCAGGCACTCTCGCAAATCCTCCAGGCCCAGCTCCTCCCCTTCCGGTCCGGCGGGCGCCGCGCGGCTCCTTCTTCCGCTCCCAGAGTGCCGCGCGCGTCGTGCCGGGGCGGACGCTCCCGCTGCCTGAGGAGGGGAAGTGCCGGAGGAAGGCGGGACCTGCCTTGAGTCACTGGCTACGCGTTTCCCTGGTTTTGAGAGCTAAAGGGACGCTGAAGACTGATCGAGGCTGACTTCCTGGTATTTGGCCCTCACCGTTCTCTGCAGTGGCTTTTCGCCTCAGTGCCCTCTCAGCTCCCTCTCATCCTCCCCCACCCCCATCCGAAGACTAGGAAAAAAATACTAAGGAAAAGTGTAAATAGTAGTAACTGATATTGGCACCATCCAGAAAGTGTTCACTTTTGCTTCAAGTCGACATCCAGAATTTCTTAGAAGAATGAACTTTAAATCTCTAGCATTAAGGAGCGCCCTTATAGTATATTTGGTGATTTATCTCATCCTCATTTTATTGTCGGGGAATAATTCCCTTAATCTTTGCTGTGGACACTTTGCAAACAACCAGCCTGTGTTTATATTTTCCACCTGTCTTTATGTTACCGTTTAACTAGGGCTAGAAGAACGCAATTTGTGCCTAGAGTCACACCATTCAGGCTGGTTTTCAAATAAAAACTTAGGACAGTGTTGAAGAAAAGATGGAAATAAAGAAACATGTTTTGATATTTAGCTAGGAAAGAGAAAAAAGAAGACTAAATGTGGAAATGTAGGCGACGTAGAAAGAGGCCAATTAATTAAAATCCATACAAATTTATATTTCTGTCTAATTTTAAGTTGCTGTTTCTCCAAACAAAAACAATACTTCAGTAACTTGAATTGTTCACTAGTTGTTTATCCTGTCTTTAAACACCTTATGCCTTCCTTATAATCAAGATCTGACCTCACTGAAGAAAGACCGGGAGACTTTTGCTCTCTTAGCCTGCTTCCAGGGTAATCAGGGAGCTTTTGATACTATTTCTGGGTCCTACCCATCCTCTTCTTTCTACTTTTGGGAGCACTACTTTGGCTTTTCCTCATTCCTTTTAATATTTTTTGATTTGGCTATCAGATGATTGCTGCTACTTAAGATAACAGAACTTTGAGATTAAGAAAATTTAAGCCAGCCTCATTGTGTGTTGTGTTAAAGCATGCTTGCTGGCATTTAGTGCCTCAAAGTAGACATTCTTGTTTCATCTCTTATATGATGTTATTCCTCACATGGTAGACATGCTATATTAAAGAAAGAGCTTGGAAAGATATTTCTCCCTAATTTTGTAGTTAAAGATTTAATAGCTGTCAGAAGATCAAAGATTGATTGTGATTTTTCTTGTGTGTCAAGTAAGGCTTAAGAACTGGAGTTTAAAAGAAGCATTTTTTTAGATTAAAATATATAGTTTAATAAAGAAGATGACTTGGAATCATAAGGAATGTATTTTCCATGTTGCCCTAGTTTTTTTTTTTTTTTTTTTTTAATGGAACCTGGTACTGTAGCCACTACTGGGGGCTCAGTTCATTCAGAGGAATGCAGGAGGAGATATAAGAAATCTCTTGTTCATTGAATTCTGGACTTAACTTTAAAGGGAGAGCATAAGGACAATACATTTTCCTTTCCTTTGATCATCTTTTTTTTTTAATGTTAAATTCGTTTCCCAGATTTATTGAGATGTAATTGACATATAATATTGTGTAAGTTTAAGGTGTACAACATGATGATTTGATGCACATATATGTTGTAAAATGGTTACTACAATAAGATTAGTTAACAATTCCATCACGTAACATAATTGCCCTTTTTTTTTTTTGGTGGTGGTGAGAACATTTAAGATCTATCTAATCAACTTTCAAGTATATAAAACAATATTATTAACTTTAGTCACCATATTGTTCATTAGATCCCCATCTTATAACTGGAATTTTGTACCCTTTGACCAACATCTCCCTGTTTCCCCCAACCCTAGCCTCTGGGCAACGACTGTTCTCTATTTTTGTGAGTTTGGCTCTATTCAGATTTTATATACAGTGAGTGGTTGGCAAAAATAGGTTAACAATTGTGAGTATGCAAAACAGTTTACTTTTGTATTATTATTTATTAACGTATTATTTTCCATATGAACAACTGTAAACTTACCTTTGCCCACCTGTGTATAAGTGAGATCATAAAGTATTTATCTTTCTATCTCACTTACTTCACTTAGCATAATGCCCTCACTGCTGGGGTCCAGCCTCGGCAGGTCCAGGGGTTCCCAAAGGTGTGGACGGAGTTGGCGAGAGAGAGAGAGAGAGAGAGAGAGAGAGAGAGAGAGAGAGAGAGAGAGAGAGAACGCAACGTGGGAGACAGAAAATCCTTGATCTTACTTCTGCTTAGTCTTAATGCTTCTCCTTCTCCTTCTGCCCCAGACTAGCAGAGCCTTTTATTATGTATATCGATCCACAGGTTACATTGTTTCCCCCAAACCTTTTAGGCAAAAAAGTACAGACATTCTTTTGGTTGTTTACCCAACTCTTATGTATATTACATGTTAATTACTAACTATCTCCACCCTTCATCCAGACATCCTCTTAAAACTCCTGACCTTTCCTCCTATCTAAGATCCTTTTAAGCTTCCACATTTCTGTCCTAAATCTTATTTTCTTGCTTTTCTTCCTGTAATCTTTTCTACCATTTACATCATTAGTCATCTATATGTTACTTCTATAATAATTTCTAACAGACAGCTAACAGATAGAGAAAGCAAAGATTAGTCTCCTTCAGTTGCCATCCTGCATTTTTATTTTCCCATTTACTTTATATCTTCAGTCACTGTTCTTCGTGATTCCTGCCACGCAGTGAATCCACTTCTCCAGGGACAATGTCAAACCGTGGAGCTCACCCGGGACTGTGTCAAACCGTGGTGGTCCTCGTATCTCCAGGGACTGTGTCAAACCATGGAGCTCACCCGGGACTGTGTCAAACCGTGGTGGTCCTCGTATCTCCAGGGACTGTGTCAAACCATGGAGCTCACCCGGGACTATGTCAAACCGTGGTGGTTGCTGTTCCAGTGACACTGCTCCCAACACCTCACGGTTCATCTATGTTGTCACAAATGGCAGGATTTCCTTCCTTTTTTTTTTAGGATTTCCTTTTTATGGCTGAATAATATTTTATATTTTCTTACCTAGTCATCCGTTGATGGACACTTAGGTTATATACAAGTCTTGGCCATTACGCATAACGCTACAATGAACATGGGGTAAAGACTTCTCTTTGAGAGAATGATTTCATTTTCTTTGAATATATACCCAGAAGAGGGTTTGCTGGATCACATGGTAGTTCTGTTTTTAGTTTTTGAGGAATCTTCACAATCTTCTCTGTAGTGGCTGTCCCAATTTACATTCCCACCAATAGTGCACAGGATTCCCTTTTTTCCACATCCTTGCCAATCTTATCCCCTGTCTTTTATTTTTTAATATGTTTTTTATTGATTTTTTAGAGAGAGAGAAAGGGAGAAGGAGAGATAGAAACATCGATGAGAGAGAAATATTGATCAGCTGCCTCCTGCATGCCCCCTACTGGGGATGGAGCCCTCAACCTGGGCATGTGCCATGACCGGGAATTGAAACGGTGACCTCTTGGTGAATGAGATGAGGCTCAATCCACTGAGCCACGCCAGCAAGCCTCCTGTCTTTTTTTAAATAGTCATTCTAACAGGTGTGAGGTGATATCTCATTGTGGTTTTGATTTGCATTTTCCTGATGATTAGTGATGCTGAGCATTTTTTCATGTACCTGTTGGCCATTTGTAAGTCTTTGGAAAAATGTCTATTCAGGTCCTCTGCCCAGTTTTTTTTTTTTTAAATCCTCACCCGAGGATATTTTTCTATTTATCTTCAGATAGATTGAGAGGGAGGGAGGGAAGGAGAGAGAGAGAGAGAGAGAGAAACATTGATGTGAAAGAGACACATCAACCAGGGCTGGGGACAAACTGCAACTGAGGTACGAGCCCTTGACTGGAATCGAATCTGCAACTCATTGGTCCGCGGGCTAACACTCGTTAACTGCTGAGCCAAACCGGCCAGGGCTCCTCTGCCCATTTTTTAATCAGTTTTTTTATATTAACTTCTCATTAGGTATATACAGTTTATAGATTCTCACATTGTTTATGTTATATTTTCATTTTGTTGATCACTTATTTTACTGTGCAGAAGCTTATTAGTTTGGTATAGTCACACTTGTTTATTTTTGCTTTTGTTGCTTACATTTTTTTTTTTTTTTTATCCTCACCCGAGGACATTTTTTTCACTTTTTATTCAGATAGAGTGGGAGGGAGAGAGAGGAAGAGAGAGAGAGAAACATCGATGTGAAAGTGACACATCGAGTGGCTGCCACCTGCACAACCAACCAGGGCCGGGGACAAACTGCAACCGAAGTACATGCCCTTAGCGGGAACCGAACCCGGGTCTCTCTGCACCGCAGGCCGACGCTCTTACCGCTGAGCCAAACCGGCCAGGGCTATTGCTTACATTTTTGGTGTCATATCCAAAAAATTGTTGCCAAGACCAATGTCAATGAGCTATTTTCCCTATGTTTTCTTCTAGGAATTTTATAATTTCAGGTTTTACTTTAAAGTCTTTAATCCATTTCAAGTTAATTTTTGTGTGATGTAAGATAAGGATCCAGTTTCATTTGTTTACATGTGGGCATCCCGTTTTCCCAGCACCATTTATTGAAGATACTATCCTTGGTTCCCCTGTGAAATATTAGTTGACCATATATGTGTAGATTTATTTCTGGTCTCTCTTCTGTTCCATTGGTCTATGTGTCTGTTTTTATGCCAGTATCATACTGTTTTTTAAAAAAGTATTTTTATTGATTTTTAGAGAGGAAGGGAGAGGGAGAGAGGGAAACATTGATGTGAGAGCGAAACATGCATGCCCCCACCAGGGATTGAGCCTGAAACCCCGGCATGTGCCCTGAATGGAAATCGAACTGGCAACCTTTTGGTGCTTGGGACGACACCCAACCAACTGAGCCACACCAGCCGTGGCAGTATCATACTGTTTTGATTACTATAGCTTTGTAATGAAGTTTGAAATCAGGAAGTACGATGCCTTCAGCTTTGATGATCTTGCTTAAGATTGCTTTGGCTAATTGGGGTCTTTGTGGTTCACACAAATTTTAGGATTGTTTTTTCTATTTCTGTGAAAATTGTCATTGAAATTTTGGTAGAGATTACATTGAAGCTATAGATGGCTTTGGTTGGTATGGGCATTTTAACAATATTAATTCTTTCAATTTATGAACCTGGAGTATCTTTTCATTTATTTGTGTCTTCTTCAATTTCTTTCATTAGTGCCTTATAATTTTCAGTGTAAGGTCTTTCACCTACTTGACTAAATTTATTTCTAAGTATTTTATTATTTTTGATGCTATTGTAAATGGGATTGTATTTTGTTTCTTTTTCTTGTTAGTGTGGATTCATGTGATTGCAGGGGCTACCTGTAGGTGTGTGCAGCCTGACCATTCTTTATTGCTAGTAGGGGAACCCTACTCTACCCAGCTGAAACACAAAGGGAAATTATTGTCTTATGTAACAGGCAAGTTCAAGGGCCTTGCTGGCTCCAGGGTCTCAAATTGTGTTTCTCTGTCTACCTTTAAGCATCCTTCCATGTTCTGGCTCCATCTTAAGATCAGTTTTCTCCTAATGACAGGGAAACATATTGATGGCCACAGATAATCATAATTTTAAATCTTTAAAGGAAGGGAGACCTTGAACTTCAAATCTTTATTTATGAAATTGGATTGGCCTTTCTAGGACTGGATGCCATCCCAGAACTAACCACTGTGCCCAGGGGCAGGGAATTCTCTAAATGTCCAGTTTGGGATCAGTTTTGGGAAGGGGCAATTGTGATAGATCAGCTCACTAGGCTCACATGGAGTGTGGAAGGAAAAAGAGGATGTTGTAACCAGAAGGGAGACTTGAATGCTGGGCAGGCAAAAACAAGTCTATCCTGTGATATAAAGAGTTGAGCATAGTTCTTGGAACATGGTAAGAACTCAGTAGTCTTAGACATGATTATTATTAGAGTGTAGGGTCATCATAATTATATTTTATAACATATTATAAGAATTTTGTATTTTTACTGCCTGGTGTTTCTATTTTAAGCAATCCAGCAGTACAAGAGTTGAGATTCGTCTTTTGTGTTTACTGAGTATTTTTTTATCTTTATCTTTTGCCTCAGGTTTTTTAGTTTATGAAAATGTGTTTTTTAAAATTCCTATTTCTAAATGTATTTATGATCATTTTGATTTTTCAAATGGCTAACTGTTGCAGATTTGATTAGTTTAAGAGAGGTTTTCCATGTCTTGTGCTTTCCACAAGTGATGGCTCTATGTGTCAGTCCTGGATACCTGCATGGTTGTTATTCCTCTTGTCATTGTCATATTTCATTTAACTGCAAATTAAAGAGAACTAAACAAAATTACAGCAATTTCTAGTTTATATCCAGGAAATAGAACTCTCCACAGGAACCTTTGCATGGTACAAATATGTTAGAAAACCATTTTCCATTGTGCTTTGAAAGCCTGTAAGGAGGCCACAGTGGAGCACAGTTTACTTCTCTTGGATGAAGCCCAGAGAGACTGTGGTGTGCAGCCTGTAGGAAATCTCCCATCTGAAGAGTTAATTTTCTTTCAGGATCAGTGTTAGGGGCTGTTGCGATTAAAACAAGACACTTTTAAGATTGGTAGGGGAACACTTACAACAGTTGACTATAAAAGAAAACCCAGGAGCCCAGATTCAGCCCTGGGAGCTACTTTTGTTTGAGCCTCAGACCTTTATTTTGAATTTACCTCTTCCTTCAATTACACAGGCTTTCAACTTTAATAAAAAAGAATTCAGTAAATTAATATAATAAACAACTATTTTCATCTCTTTAATGTTTTAAAATGTCTTGAAGGCCACTTCTCACTTTTGTCTTTTGTTTCCATTCTGATTCTTTTCAGAGCCACTCTTCCCACCCCCTTTATTGATTTTAGAGAGAGGAAGGGGGAAGGAGAGAGAGATAAAAACATTGGTGAGAGAGAACATCGATTGGTTGCCTCCTGCATGGCCCCCCCACTGGGGATTGGGTCCTCAACCCGGGAATTGTTGACATGTGCCCTGACTAGGAATCAAACCAGTGACCTCTTGGTGCATGGGTTGATGCTCAACCACTGAGCCACACCGGCTGGGCTCAGGGCCACTCTTAATGGTTGGGTAAAACGAGACATTTTTTCTTCTTAATTTTACCTGACTTTTAGATGCAGATTGATGAATGTACCATCAAAACTAGCACAAGGTTTGGAGACAGATGAAACTTTTCATCTTTTTAAGGAGAGATATTTTTTCTTTCCTTATTTATTTTCTTCAAGATAGTAAATAAAAGTAACATTTACTATTAATTTGAAAAGCTGGAGTAATAATATTAAATAACTGCTGTTAGAAGGAAAAATAATTAACCATAATCCTAATCTCAAGCAAAGCACTTATTTTAGTTTTTACGTACCTTCCAGTTTTGGGCACATGCACACATCTTTAGTTGAAGTTTTTATTTATTTATTAATTTATTTTTGTTGCAGATGTTTCTCCTTTTTCCCCCATTGACATCCTCCTCCCGATCCCCTCCCCCCCCCACAGCATTGTTGTCTATGTCCATTGGTTATGCATATATGCATATAAGTTCTTTGGTTTATCTCCCCCCCCCCCCCCCCAGGTTTGTACTCGAAGTTTTTTTAATCCTCACCCGAGGATATTTTTCTATTTATCTTCAGATAGAGTGGCAGAAAGAGAGAGAGAGAGAAACATGGATGTGAAAGAGACACATCAGCCGGCTGCCTCCCACACGACCCCGACCAGGGCTGGGGACGAACTGCAACTGAGGTATATGCCCTTGATCGGAATCGAACCCGAGACTCATTGGTCCGTGGGCCGACACTAACCACTGAGCCAAACTGGCCAGGGCTGTAGTCGAAGTTTTAATGCAACTAGAAAAACTATGGAGGAGGAATTTAAAGCATGTTGGATCAATTTGAAGTTGGTATACTTTATGTTTTAAGAATAGAGCAAGGCTTGTCAACAGTAAACTGGAATGTTTTACTTTCTCAAGAACAGCAAAGGGCAAAAGTCTTTAAAAAATCAGTACACTGCTCACATAATATAAGAAATTTTCTTCTTTTTGACATGGAAGTTGGAAGAGAAGTAAGAGTTAACCTGGGCTTGTGGTAGTGCTTCACTATCACTGACATCCTCTCAAGTCTTCCAAATATCTGCAGTTTGTTCCTTATCTCAGTAGTCATATTCACATGCTGTGCCTAATTTTGGCTTTCACCAAGGTTATTGCAGGTGCCTCTTACCTGCCTCTACCCAGGACTTCAAGCCATCTTCTACACTGCTGACATTCCCCCTTGCCCCCCACAATGTGACTTCCTTAAAATCATTCAAAACCTTTCCAGTGCCTCTGGGATGAAATCTGGACTTTATTATTATTTTTTTATCCTCACCCGAGGACACTTTTCCATTTTTTTGTTCAGATAGAGTGGGAGGGAGAGAGAGAAACATTGATGTGAAAGGGACACATCGAGTGGCTGCCTCCCGCACCACCAACCAGGGCCGGGCCGGGGACAAATCGCAACCGAGGGTACGTGCCCCTCGCGGGAACAGAACCCGGGTCTCTCTGGACCGCAGGCTGACACTCTAACCGTTGAGCAAAACCGGCCAGGGCTAAAATCTGGACTTTAGAAAGCTACCCGAGACTCTTCCCAACCTGGCCTTAACCAACCCATCAGAGCCTCATCTCCTGCTGTTCTCACTTCCTGCCAAACCAACCTGAGACTCTAACATTTCAGCTTTTTCCAACAATTTGCTTTTCTCTGTGCTCATCTAGTTCCTGCTCTGTGAGGTGCCTTTGACTGCCTTATACACAAGGATAAATTCTAGGTCTCTCTCAGAGATCCCACTCAGAAGGTCATCTCTTCTGTTCAAGTTTTCCTTGCCTTTCCTAGGCAGTGCTAGTCCATCCTCTAGGTCCCTACAGCAATTTGTGTATATTTCTCGTATAGTGCTCATTATTCAGGATAGTAATGGTTCATTTGACATGTGTTTCTTCTTATCCTAGAGTATACATGAAGGCCAGGACTATAGGTTACTTATTTAGAGCCTGCATCTAGCAAGTCAGACAGTTGTTAACTGTATTGTAACTTGGGTAGTATGTTATGCAGTACATCCATAATGTGTTGGTCAGCGATCTTTCAGCATGCAAAAATTAACAGTATTCTCTGTAATTTTCTATTTTGTTTATTTCCACCTTAAAACAAAATCAAACGCACATACAAGAGTTTCATTAAAAACTCATATAGACTCTCTTTGATTAAAAATTTCTCTTGTCAGTGCATATGATTTTGTATATATCCATTGTTTCAAATATAATGAAATGTGAGTGAAAAAATATATGGGCTATTATTAATGAATATATTCAAAACCAAAATGGTATGTACTGAGGTAGCTGTAATTTTTCGAAAGGTACTATGTACAGTTTCTGGTTAGTGTCAGATAACCTCTTCATTTCTCTCTTAATACCTTTTATCATAATTTCTGAAGCTCCCCTTTGTAGTTCCGGTTAAAAGTCCTGAGGCAAGCTCTTCAGAACTCTAACACCTGCTTAGGGGCTGAACTGGCAGGGGGAGAAATTGAAAAGCAGTAAAGAGTCTTTTCAATAAAGTACTTAGCATTTTAAATAGTAGGTGTTTGAAAAAAAAAAAGGTATAATAGTATTGGAAACTCTCACACCACCTCACACAGGGAGTGGAATGTGAAGCTGGTTAGTGGATTCATACTTTGAGTTTTCAAAAACCTTTATTTGCAAAGACAGTTTAAACTTTATTTTGATCAAATTAAACTACTTTCTCTTTTAAAATATAAAACCCTTTTCCTTCTGACATCAAGGAGAAGGATTCAAGGCTTTTGGAATCTTATTTTAAGACACCAAAAAACCGTAGGATAATGGTTAGAAAATTAGTAAGGGAGTTTTGAAATAATTAAATTTTGGTTCTCATTTGCTATTTGATATTGACTGTAAAGTACCATGTTCCAGGTTAATGGCAAAGTTTTTGAAAGGTGCATGTGTTTTTAACCCTTAATGATTTTGTGTTATTCCCATGAATTTCTGGAGCCTTTTAAGTTGTGGTGGGCTTTTTGAGGTCACATCTTTTAATTTTTTATCTTTCTGTTCTGTAACTGGGAGTAAATTGTTTGATTTGTTTTTCCAGCAGAGGGAGACATCTGACCATGAACGTGGTATTGCTACTTGCCAAGAGGGTTCTGTAGCCCTTTTTATCAATATACATAAAAAACTCAATGTTCAAATTAACTAGTTCAATAAGTAATTTAGCTCATTGATTTTTGGGCATATCCTAAGTGCCATTACAAGCTACGGATATTTTAAATGCCATTACCTAATAGAAGGAATGTTTTAAGCACCTTTTATTGATTTTATTACTGCTTTATTTTGCTGTCTTGGTTTAAAATCATTTTAACCACTCCGTAATCAAGAAGAAATATATCGTTGGTGAAATACAGTCAATTTCCTAAAAACCTTTGACATCGTTAAATAAGGAATTACAGTTGTTAAATCATGTCAGGCAATAACTGAAGGACAGAAGAGATATAAAATTTGGAGCAGTGGGCCAGCATACCAGTAAGCCATACTGACCTCTAACATTCAGATTCTGCATGTGACAGTCACACTTCAGGTTTGCTATGATTTTTACATCAGCAAGAAAGATTTAAAATCTTAGGTAGCAAGGAAGGTGAAAGAATGATAGCAAAGTGTGATCTAGGGGCAATTATAGTGCTTTTTAATGACTTCTTGTGAGTTTGGTTGAAATTATTCTCTAAGCAATTTAAAAATTTCATTTGCTTTTCTTGCAAGATTATAGTGTATTGCTATTCTGCATAAGAAGGAACTAGTGTTCATAAGGTTTTTTTGTTTGTTTGATTTTTTACCACTTCTTTCTTCTGCTCATTTGATTTTATATTAGCCATATTACTGAGCTGATCAGCTGGTAGACAGACAAGGAATATGGTCCATACACTGCTTAATCAAAGAGGTACAGAAGTGGGTAGTGAGCACTGAAGCTCGATACAAGCCTGCTAATGAGTTGATTGCATTGACATTTGATATAATTCAACTGTAGAGTGGCAAATATCAATACCTGTATATGATTTGGCAGATGGTTGTTGAACTGTGATTAGAAGTTTAGAATGATTCCCGGTAAAAGACCACCTGGCAGTAACCCAAGAACAGAGAACTGAGTTTTCCCCATTAAATGGAATAGGTCCAGAAAGTCAAGTGTTTTGATCATTAATAGAATCTTTCCCTTTCTTTTAGCAAATGTTAGCTTCAGAGGAAATTGATAATTATGCATAGGTCTATTAACTGATCTTAGATAAAGCTCTTTTCATTCCTTCAAATGAGCTTATATCTATAGTTGTGGCAATTATTCACTGGCAAGGAAAGAAAACTAGTTAAATGCTGAGAGGTGTCATTTCAAATAAATCAGGAATGCTGGAAGCATTTTTGTACAATTAATGTATTAATTTGAGGCTGAAAACCAGATTCAGTTTTAACATTATTATTTTATAAATGATGTAAATAAGTTATAATATGAAATAATTTAAGCTATATTGAGTATCTATTATATACAATACACTCTTGTAGGTGTTTAAAATATAAAGAATGCTAACATGATGTCTTCTTTTCCCTCAGCGAGGGAAGTGTGGTGAATGGACAGGTGCAATGAACATCCTATGGAAGGGTTGGCATAATGATCAGGAGCTGTGGCAGCATAGAGAGGAGTAATGGGTTCCTTTGTGGGAAGAGAAAGGGCCATGGAAGGCCTTATGGAGGTGTCACTTAAAATAGATTTTGAATAGTTGAAGATGAACATTCAGAAGTAGAGAGACTAACAATATAGTATAAAAGCTTTATATATATATATATATATATATATATATATGCTTTATGTATATATACAGGCTTTACTTTTTAGAGAAGTTTTAGGTTCACAGCAAAATTAAGCGGGAAGTACAGAGAATTCCCATATGCCCCCTGACCCCACACACACACAGCCTCCCCCACTGTCAACATCCTGCATCAGAGTGGTACATTTGTTACAATTGATGAACTTAATGTTGACATGTCATTATCACCCAGAGTTCATAGTTTACATTACTGCTCACTCTTAGTGTTGTATATTCTATGGGTTTTGACATATGTATAATAACATATATCCCTCCTTACAGTATCAAATAGAATAATTTCACTTTCTTAAAATTCTCTGTGTTCTACTGATTCAGCTCTCCATTCTTCCCAACCCCTGGCAACCACTGATCTTTTTACTATCTCCATAATATAAAAGCTTTTGAAAAATTTGAAATGTTTAATATACATTATGTGTGTGTGATGTATAAAGAACAATGAAATAAATAAAATATGTTCACTTTCCATCTGAGATACAGAATATTACTAATATTGTTGAAGCCCTGGTATGTTCCTCCCCAACTGCTCCCTTCTGCCCTGCCAGTCCTTCCGGTTATTTAATATTCTTATACCTAGTTGGAAAGCACACAAAATCCTGGATCTCTTAAGATCTACAAACCCCTTATTTTTATCTTTGGTTAGATCCATGCTAGATGAAGTGAAGGATTGGGTTGATGTTTGTCTAGTGAATTCAAATTACGTGGAAAGCTATTTCTTTTGGTGAAGAGGAAGTTACATTTCTGGGTAAATGATTGTCAATATAATTTGAAATAGGAAATAGTCTGATTTATTAAAAATATAGCTTCTGCTTCATTTTGAGTTTTATAGGCCTTTCTTTTCTAGCCCAATATATCTAGATTGAATGACTAAGCGAATTCCAGTACATTATAGGAGTTCCATATTTGGCTATGGAGACTCATATAGAATTTTCATGTGTGTAGACTTCTAAGTCATCATGGAATACTTATCTTTAAATTTAACAAGTATCTTCAGAATTACTTTTTAATTTGGCTGATGTCCATGCTCTTTCCCCCCATTTTCATTTTCTAGTTTCATTGGATTTAATAGGTGATTTAATTTTATATTAGAGGCAATGGTATGTTGAAAAGTGGAACTCTGTAGGATACAAACAATGTTCTTCCACTCCCTGTCAGATCCACTCTTTGGGCCAGTTCTTTGCCTGCATCTGAATGAAATCTCAGATACATCCCTTTAGCTTTTCCAGACACTCTTAGGTTAAAGAAATATACTCTGGTTACTTCTAGTCATAAGGACAGTCTAAATTAGTAATTAAAATAACTTTCCCAAACTTTATTAAAGTTTAAACCATTCTTGCTCAGCTTGGTATTGTTTCAGGTTGAGAAGCCCATATTAGGAGGTGGGGAAGACTTGATTTATTTCCCCTCCTGCTGTTTCTCTTCCCCACCCATCCCACACCAGGTTAGAGAAGGGGCAAGGGACAGGAAAGTCTTCCTTGGCAGTCCTGATCTACTTGCTGTTGGTGTTCCCTGGGGTTGGCAGATGCTCAGCTCTGACTCTTGAGATGCACTCTCCTGGGTTCCCAGTCTGGGACTGGCAGACTGCAGGTCACATGCCTCTCTTCTGGCTGTATTCCAGCCTATTTTTACTGAGGTACTCTGACCCTTTTGGATTGGGATCTCTTAAAATGACCCCCTGACTGCCTCTCTTTTACCTAAGGGCCAACCATACAATTGCCGTGGGGATTAAATTAACTAACATATGTAAAGCACTCTTCTTCCTGGCACATATTTGTGGAATAAATTAATGAGTGCTTTCTTTACTAGGTTCCTTCTCTGTGGGGCACTTTGCAAATGGTTTATAAATCTTACCATATACCAATCCTATGGATAGATTTAAAGGGACTCCCATATGTTAGGTTATTTTCAAGGTCACAAAGCTAGAAAGTGGCTGACCTTGGATTTGTACCAGCTCGGTTTAACACTGGAGTTTCTGGTCCTTTGAACTATGGTCCACTGCCTTCTGAAGCAGCCTGGCTTGGGTCTTAATGTCCTAAACCCCAGGAAATCAAGTTAATACCCATGGATCATAGTGCCCATTCTACCTCATCAGCCTCTTAAATGTCAAGTGTGTTATAAAACTACAGAGATACTCTCTTGGATACTTTTTCTTGACCACACCTATGTGAATACATTTGGACAGATCTGACTTCCTCGGCATGAATTCTTTATCTGACTTGGGCCAGATTTCTACTGGTGAACTCAATGAGAGATTTAAGGAAATTCATCCTGATAATCCAGACAGAACCTGGGTTTTTCTTCCACAGAAATGCCTCAGTATTTCATAGGAATTGATAGCACACATGGAGTTCTAGACCTCATGGAATAATTTCTGAGAGTATGGAGATGGCAATGGAGAGGTAACCACACATCTGTCTTCTACATCCAGTGCTGCAAAAACTGATAACCAAGTCTGAGCTACTTAAAGTCTTTTGTGTCAACTTCCCCAGATGACTTCCAGGGTGACCTGTGCAGATTGGAAATCTTAACAGAAAGACCTGGAAGAATATGGATCCTTGTTCATTCTTGGGATGATGGATTAAAAAAAACTGCTTTGGAAAGAATTGGCAAGAGTTAGCCTAGGATAAAGCAAACCATAGAAAAGAAACAAAACCACTGGAACATTAGTTCTAATTTGTGTCAGTAAAATGTCATTTAATGAAATCCTAATGATAAAGTCGGATCCTGGATATACACTGCTATGAAATGTATACTTAATCAGAATGCTCTAAAAACCTACATTAGAATTAGCTATTGTCTAGTCCCTTTAATTTTATGCCTACCAAGCTGCAAACTGCTGCAAGTAGATAATTTAAAAGTCCAATTTTTTTTTTTTATCCTCACCCGAAGACATTTTTTGCATTTATCCTCAGATAGAGCGGGAGGGAGAGAGGAAAGAAGAGAAAAAGAGAGAAACATTGATGTGAGAGAGACGCATCGAGTGGTCGCCACCCACACGACCCCAACTGGGGCCGTGGACAAACTGCAACCGAGGTACGTGCCCTTAGCGGGAACTGAACCTGGGACTCTCCTGTCCGCAGGCCAACTCTCTAACCGCTGAGCAAAACTGACCAGGGCTAAAAGTCCAATTTTTATTTTCTCTTATTGCTTGGGGCAAAGTGGAGTTAACCCCAGATTGTAAACTGGTCATTTTCTGGTGTATAGATAGTTATTCAGCCAATTTATATGGATTACTAATTCTTTCTGCTGTGGAGACATTGTCAGAGGAAAATGCATTCAAAGTTCTTATTTTGTGGACTGTAAAATGTGAGGTCTTATGAGAAGAATACCAACTCTAGCCAATCCTGTTTTTGGCTCTCTGGAGAACTTAGCAATAATCAGGAAAAGACATTTTTTGCTTTTTATGCCTCAGCTTCCTCTGCAAGAAAGTACAAATAATAAAACCTGCCCTTTAAGATTTTGTGAGTCTGTTGTGGCAAAATATTTTAAGCTCCTTGGAGAAAAAGGCTGTTCAGTGAGGTAGCTTTGTTATTCCTTTTAACGTCAATTATATTCTGAAATCTGATTTCAGAATTCAGGATCCCAGGACCTATGATTGATCTGGCAGCTGATCGATTCAGTGGAATTTAGAGTTCTCTTTCTCGACACTGAACCAAAATTTGCGTTGGCTAAAAGAGGTAAAGCATACAATTATGGTCAGAGATGTAATAATAAATCTTTCATAACAACCTGCTTCCCACCACATATCTTTTCTGGTATTTATCTGAATATCCATCTTATAAAAACTAGAAGAGATTGTAATTTCAGTAGCACCAGGAACTCTGTGAGTATATGAAGCCATTTAAACTATGATCTGTTTTTATTTTTCCAATGTGCATGTCTGAAAGGTTTTCTTTCTTTTTGTTTCCAAAATTAAAAAAAGGAAACAAACAGTTAAAAGTATGGAAGTTCTACGTGTGCTGCTTTTTCTACACCTTGAGGACTAGCAAAATCTTTAATATGAGACTTTATTTGTACAAAGCAAAACTTCAAAACCACTCAAAAGCTTTTCTTATTAACTGCTGTCAGTCCTGTGATTTACAGAGGCAATAAAGAACTAGAGGGGGCACATTTATCATGGAGTTCAGCACACCAGGAGCCATTTTCTCCAGCGGTAAAGGCAAGTGATAAAACGAATTCTTTTGTTCTATAACCAAGACACATTCTCTGTTCCCTGTTCTCTAAACTTGGGCATGCCAGGTTTCTCTGGTGGCAACTTGGCACCACCTCATCCACACTTAATGATATATTGTTAACATGAAAACATTGATGGTACACCTGGAACACCTGGCTGTGAACAGTGCTGTGTGTTTATCTTCAACACACAGTAGTTAGCTGTGAACCTATCTGTAGTATTAATTCACAGTTTACTTTGAACAATACTATCTGTGTGTGTGTGCTTTCTTTTGTTTCAGAGCGGGGAGGAGGGAATGTTAAATAATGTAGATTTTGTTTGTTTAATAAAGAGCATACTATTTGGATTTTGAATCACACTTTTCTTGTATCAAAGACTGCCTCATCTGAATTTTGATGCTGAAAAGCAAAACCAGTTCCAGTACATATTTTTTCAATTCACTTTGTATTTGATTTTGTGTTTTAGGCAGGCAGGTATGATATGTAGAGACACTTTTAAGCTGTCTCTGAGCATTGATTATACATTTGGGGGTTTTTGAAATGAATCTGTCAGACTTTGAGCTAAGCAGGACATAAAAGCTACAACAGTTTTTCTGTTTGGGAGACTTAAACAGGAACATTTAAAAATATTCTATGATCAAATATACTATCATCCAATAGTATCTATTAAGCACTCACTTCTGTATGACAATGTGTTGGGCATAAAGATTACTGGGAAAAAGGTCAATGACTCAGAACCAGAGATAGTGGTAGTGTTTATACTTATGGAAAAATGAACACAAATGTTAAATTTGAATGTTATTCCTAATGGAGGAAGTTATGTAGTTAATTTAGTTTATGAACAAGACAAAGACACTCAAGTAAAATCTCTTGGCATTTTCCAACTATACAATCATTAACTGTGCTCCTTATTGGTATGTTAATGAAGAACAATATGTTCAAAAGACAGTAAGGCAGAGGATATGAAAAACCCAGGAAAAATAATTCAGGTCAGATACTTTTGTGACTTGTTGACCATTCTTACAAACTCAGTTGCGAAGGTATTTAGAATATCATTATGTGGGAGTTTCATTTATCCATCCATTCTTTGTAATGTATAATTTAGTGGTTAAAGTTATTCTCTTGCTTCTGTCACTATCAGTTTCTTTTCTCAGGAAGGGGAATAAGTCCTTCTGTCAGTAATTTGGCAAAAATGCTGAAAAGCACATTATCCCTGTTGGAGAGAAAGCAAACCACCTCTGGTATGTGAGGAACTGGCAGGCTTCATTGAAAGAGGTGAGCCCAACAAGAAGCTTCCCGTGAGAGATGGTTTTTTATTATCTGAGAGATACTGACCATTAGACGATCTTCTTCTTTTTTTGTTTGTTAATCTTCACCCGAGGATATTTTTCCATTGATTTTTAGAGAAAGTGGAAGGGAGGGAGGGAAAGAGAGAGAAACATCGATATGAGAGAGACACATCGATTGGTTGCCTCCCACACAACCCTGACAGGGGCCAGATATCAAACCTGCAACCCAGGTACGTGCCCTTGACTGGAATCGAACCCATGACCCTTTGGTCCACGGGCCAATGCTCTAACCACTGAGCCAAACAAGCGAGGGCTAGATGTACTTCTTGAATCCACCTAACATTTTCTTGGAGCAAAGTTATACACACACCCCCGCCCCCCCCCCCCCAAACAAATTCATTGGTCTGAACAGCAATTTTCAACCTTTTTCATCTCATGGCACACATAAACTAATTACTAAAGTTCTGTGGCATACCAAAGAATATGTTTTTTGCTGATCTGACAAAAAGAAATGGTTATAATTTTGATTTATTCACACCAGACGGTTATTGTTATGTTGACAATTGTCATTTTTTAAATTTGACAATCTAAAGAAAAAGAGGTCAGTGCTCTTGACTGGTCGAAAAATCACTGGTCTAGAAGATATAGGATGGAGAAGGAAAAACAGCAATTATTTGAATAAAGAAATCATATCTTTTCTGTACTTTATGTAGTTTGTGGACTTGGGAAGAGACCACATCTGTCTGGAGGATGGTGGGAAGTTGAACACTGATTCATGGTGTGCTTCTTGTAGTATTTCTTTAACCAAGAATGAGCAGCTGTTGGGTAGCATAGAAAGCATTGTTACTAACCTGAGCATATGGAAGCCTGAAGCTTTGGCTAATTTGGATGTCTGGGTACCACTGCAGAAAGACCGCCATAATTGTTTGCTATGATTTTAGGCCCATACTTCACTGTTGGAAGGAAAAACTTTTTACAGAGGCTTACTTTTTTATATGGCTTTGAAGGGAATTGCAGTTTATTTCTGACACTTATTGTATTGTAAAATCTCTAGTCTCTGATATTTAAAGGTGGAAACTTTTAACTTTCTCTCTTTAAAAAAAAACACACACAACTCTAGGGACTTTTTAGTACTATAGCTTCTCAAATAATCCTAAGCCTTTGAAAAATGAAATACTTCATTTTATGAACCAGTTTTGGGGTCAGTTTTTCCCCCTAAAATGTATGCTTTTATGTTGGGTAGTTTAAAGACCAGCTGTTAACTGAAACCAACTGTCAACGAAGTTGCATAAAGTTGTGTTTCCTATTAGTCTTGTATCTTTCCTATTAGTCATTTATGAAAGGATACAGGAACATCTAAGAGAACTCTGAGCAAAAATTGAAAAAACAGATGTTGAAACTATACTGGCTTGATGGTTTGCTATTTTTTTTTTTTAAATAAAAAAGGAGCTTAATAATTATTAGTGGATGATGAAATAAGGCTTGTATTGCTAACTTATCACAAAATTCTTCATAGTAGCTTACATTTGAAAATTGGTGTTTTACTAGAATTTCAGAGAATTAAAAAAAATGAATTAAAGTTTATGCCTGGGAGCACCATGAAGGAGGAACCTGACATTTTCAATAGTTGGGCATGTATGAGCCTCTAAAGGTGTGTTTATTATGTTGTCATGGTGAGCAGTGAATTAAAAAAAAATAACAAGACCACTCTTTGGGTAGTTGTGACTTATTGGTGGTTATCTTTACAAGAGTTCCATGCTGACTTAAGTAAAGATCTTCAGGGAAAAAAAACACCAAACTTTATTTTTCAAATAAATTCAGCTAAGAGCCTACAGGCTTCCATGACACTGCACTGAATTATTATTAATGTGCACTGCTGTGAGAATAATGCTTGCTGCTGTTTAACAATAACCCCGTCCTCTGGAATTTCAGGAAAGTGGTAGGAAAACGAGAGGCAGATTTAAGTGCTGCTCCTGAATTAAACGTGCTGGTTGACGGGCACAACATTTTTATCGTTACTTGTGCAGGGGAGTGTAGAAAGAGACCGTTATTTGGGGTCAGGTCACATGTGGGACTGGTGAAGTTATTCAAGAGGCATTTTTGGCAAGGAAGGGCATTACTCCTGGCCAGGAGAAGGTTTGTTCAACCTATTGCCTTTACTTTGGATGCCCCATTTCCATCCTTCTCCTGAGGGTTATGTGTGGTATTTCTTGAAGACAGAGATATGATCTTTTAAGAGTCTTCCTCGCTGACTTTAGGAGTCTATTATCAAATCAAATATTGGGAACATCATTGCTCATTAGTGTTTTTAAATTGGATGTTTAGTAGATTTGCTGTAAGTTTATTATTATGGTTATAGGTACATTTCCAAACATAGATTTTGCTATTTCCAGTAGTCTTTCTTCTTCCATCTCTTTTCTCCCCACACCCCTACTTTCTAGCTATGCCAAACTGTTTCCTAGTCTCCAGATATGCCCTCTAATATTTTGCCTCTTGAGTGCCTAATATCTTGTGTACCTTTGCTCATGCTGTCCTCGTGGAATACTCTTATACCAACCCCTGTGCATTTTATAAGGTCCAGGTCACATTTTATCACTTCAGAGAATGGTTTCTAAATCCCTGCATGTACTTCCATGGAATAAACTTTCCCCTTCCTCTCCTGCTGTACTCTGTATGCTACAGTGTATTCTTTATTAAGTTAATTGTGAATGCTCCTCCATTCCATCCATGGATGGTGGGCCCTGGAAGTTAGGGGCAGTGTGATTCTTACCTTTGTATCCTGCATTTGGTCAGGTATAGCATCTCATGTGATTGTATAAGGTAGGTAGGAGATAAATCTTCAGCAATTGGAATTCAGTCATAGGTGATTGCAGATCCCTTATAACAAGACAATCACTGGGTCCAGAAACTATTAGTCATTTAATTGTAATTCTAGTGGATGCAGTTTAAATTTATTTTATTAGAGAGGACTCATGGCCATTAGGGTGAAAGGTGTCACTGAATGGTGAGGTTGGTGAGGTTCCTTCTGTTGTGCAGTGGGTCCTTCTTCCCCTTGTGCCTTTGCAGGTGCCATCTAAGTGCACTTCCAGATGAGGTGAAGAACCTTAACAGTCTGAAAGCTGTATTTTAGAAAACATTTAAAATACTCATCTAAGGTGCATTTGGTACATTTTTTTCAACTACTCCTTAATTTTTCACAAATTCATAGGGATCTAGAGATCACCTAAAGCCACCACCTCGCCTAGACCTTCCTCATTGTGTCTGCTTCAGCACATCGATGACATGGAGATTGCTGCTCAGACCATTCAAGGAAAGGAAGGGGTAAAAAGTATCTTCCTCTAGTTGCTTCCCCATAGTTGTAGTTACTTTTCCTATTTAATTTTCTCTTTTGTAGAATAAATATTTCTATATCTCTCCATCACACGAAACTGGCTCCCCATACAGTGCAGCCAATTGAGATGGACACCTCATCAAAGTCAGTCACTCCACTGGCTGGCCAGTGACCTATCCAATTTACTCTCTCTGGAATCTGACACAGAGACATAAACCGTAGCCAGTTAGCTGTAGGGAGCTGAGCTAAAGAGCCATATGGGTAGAGGCCTGAGTCAGCACCACGGCAAGCCACAGTCAGATGAAAGCTGAAGTTGTGGTGGAGCACAAATCACAAGTAAGAGAAAGCTTGGTGTAGAGGGAATGGAGCAGAGCCAAATGGAGAGAACAGACTCATGCAATCCCGGAGAGAGATGGAGAGAGGGGCTGTCTCAGTTCCCAAAGGTGGGGCCTCATAGGAACTGGAACTGGGAAGCCTTTTGCCAATGGCATTTGCCATATTGGTGTGTGGAATATGAGAGAGAATGCAGTGGTTACTCAACAGGCAACAGTGGTTAAGATAATGAATGCTGGTATGAGACTGCCAGGGTTTGGGTCCTATCTCTGTCACTTAATACTGTGTGACTTTGGGTAGTTACTCTTTCTGTGGGCCTTAGTTTCTTCATATGTAGAATGGGCACAATAGTAAGTCTACATTATAGGGTTGTTGAGGGATGAAACTAATGTGTGTAAAGCATTTCACTTGAAAGAGTGCTTGGTCCCCCCAAATGTTAGTCATTACTATTATTAATAATAATAATAGTTGTACTTGTTTTAGTGTCTGAGAAAGTATTCAGGCTGTATTTCTGAGAGAAAGTGAAATATAGTAATTCAGATGGTAGACTCTAGAGTCTACCTACCTGCCTGGTTTCACGTTACACCATTTTCAGCTGTATGACACAAGTTGTATAAGCTTCTGTGCCTTGGTTTCTTTATTTATCAAATAGGGACAATAGTAGTACCTATTGCATAGAATTTCTATGAATATTAAATGAATGAATTAATGTGTTAAATGTTTAGAAAAGAATTTGTATAGAAAGGATCTCAATAAATATTATTATTATTACCTCTTGTGACTTTATTATTTTTAATTTTTTCTTTATTGATTTTAGAGAGAGAGGAAGGGAGAGGGAGAGAGAGAGAAACATCAATGAGAGAGAATATTGACTGGCCACCTCCTGCATGCCCCCCACTGGGGATTTGGCCCACAACCTGGGCATGTGCCCTGACTGGGAACGGAACCAGTGACCTCTTGGTGCATGGGTTGATGCTCAACCACTGAGCCACACTGGCCGGGCTATATCTTGTGACTTTAGCATGTCTTTGGGTTCTCATTAAGACATATTATCTTGCCCTGGCCAGTGTGGCTCAGTGTTTAGAGCATCAGCCTGTGCACCAAAGGGTTGTGGATTCAATTCCCAGTTGAGGGCACATATCTGGTTTTCAGGTTCAATCCTCAGCCCCAGGGTGCACAGGGATCGATGTGTCTCTCTCACATCAATGTTTCTCTTTCTTCCCCTCCCCCTCCCTCCTCCCTCCCTTTCATTCTCTCTTAAAAAAAAAAAAAAACTCAATGGAAAAAATATCCTTGGGTGAAGATTAACAAACAAAAGACACATTATCTTTATGAAGCTATAGGAAACCTGAATATATTTACTTGGATGAAACGACATCTCATTTTTCTCTAGGGGTATCATAATCTCTCTGATGGTCATCTCCAACCAATGTAGGGCTTCACTAGGAATCTCTGAGGTAAAGCTTGGAGATATCTAGAAGGCAGTAGAAAGTGTGGCTTTGGAGTTTAGAAAGAGGTATAGAATAAAGGTATAATTTTGAATGGATATAGCACAGGTCATGGGAAAGGACAAGATTGTCTTGGGAGAATGTTCAGAATGAAGAGAGAAAAGGCTTGGAACAGATGAACATGAGCCAGCAGATCCTACTCAGTGTAGTCAGACAATCGATGCTGATAGTGAACATAATTGCAAACATACTATCTGTCAGACATTGCTCTATGTTCTTTTATATATTCATTTAATCTTTTCAACAACTTTTAGGTAGATATTACTGTATTCTCACTTTACAGATGGGAAAATTGAGATACAGAGAAGTTAAATAATTTTCCCAAGGCCACAAAAATCATAAAGCCAGAAAAATTTGAACTAGAAAATCTATTCTAAATCTTAGAATTTTTAAAAATTGATTTTAGAGAGAGGTGAAGGGAGAAGGAGAGAGAGAGAAACATTGATGTGAGAGAAAAACATCGATCAGTTGCCTCCCATATGCCCCCTAACCGGGGATCAAACCTGCAACCTGGATATGTGCCCTGACCAGGAATCAAACCCATAACATTTTTGTATACAGGACAATGCTCCAACCAACTGAGACACCAACCAGGGCTAAATCTTGTAATCTTAATGATTATAACAAATGGCCTCCAAGGGGGAGTAGAAGAAAAATCAGAATAAGTAAAGACTAAGAAGTTGTCTCTGTTGGTATTTAGATTGTGATGTTTTCTATTTTGGTTTATTTCTTTATTAATAACTGTTTCAAACCAACAACACGATGTTCTTTAGCAATAGCAACTTCAGAAGCTAAACCACTGTGAATTGAGAAATGAAAGTGTGTTGGTCAGTTTTTGCTGCAATAATAATGCATAACAAGCAACCCCAAGATGTCAGTGGTTTACAGTTATAAACACTATTTCTTGTTCATGGATCTGTGGTTTGTTCTGCTTCATGCTACAGGATGGGTTAGGTCTGACCCATGCGTGTATTAACTTGCTATGGCTGCCATAAGTAAAGACTGTGGACGAAGTGGCCTAAACACCAGGAATTAATTTTCTTACAGTTCTGGAGTCAGTAGTCCAAGATCAAGATGTCAGAAAGTTTGGTTTCTTTTGCAGTATCTTTCCTTGGTTTGCAGATGGCTGCATCTTGTATGTTCTCACTGTGTCCTTTCCTCTGTGTGGGAGCATCCCTGGTTTCTCTTTGTGTGTCCAAATTTCCTCTTCTTATTAGGATACCAGTCAGATTGGAGTAGGGCCCACCCTAAGGACCTCATTTAACTTAATCATCTCTTTAAAGATCTGTCTTCAAATGCGGACATGTTTTGAGGTCCTGGGGGTTAGGACTTGAACATATGAATTTTGGGGAACAAAATTCAGCCTATATAAATGTGTCCCTTCATTCTGCAGCTAAGTGGGGCAGAAACACAGGATGCCTATTAAAAAGCCTCAGCTCGGAACTGGCACATTGTCCCTCCTGTCTACATTCCATTGTTTAAAACCAGTCACACGACCAAGCCCAAAGTCAGTGGGATGGGAAACTATATTCCATCCACAACAGAGCCAGGGGATGAATGGGAGGGAAGGGAACATGGAGGACAAACAACACAACCCACTACAGAGTGATAGCAAGTATTTTTGAAGAAGTTTTGTTAAAGGAAGTAGATGGGGTCCTGGCTGAGTAGTTCAGTTTGTTGGAGCTTTGATTCCTGGTCAGAGCACATACCTAGGTTGCAGGTTCGATCCCTAGTTGGGACACGTACGGGAGGCAACTGGTCGATGTTTCTCTCTCGCATCCATGTTCCTCTCTCTCTCTCTCCATTCCTGTCTCTCTAAAATCAATAAAAACACATGAGGATTACAAATAATAATAAAAAGGAAGTAGATGGATAGTAGCTAGTTAGGGACACCTAGTCTCACAAACATGTAAATGGTGTGTAACAGACAGGTTTCATTAACCATCTCAGAACAAACCTGCTGATGGCATGAAATGGAACAGGAATGTCCTTCTCCTCCAGCCATACTTGGCTCCTGGACGATCTCTAAATGCCCTCTCTTTGTCCACATTGTTGTTTCTGCTGAATGCCTTTCTCCATTTTTCTTTTCCTGGATAGCTGCTATTCATCCTTCAAGACTCAGTTCAAAAGTCACTTTCTCTATGATGCTTCTGTTTCCCTGAGGCAAAGCAGATACTTCCTTTTCTGTTTTAGCTTTTATTACTTTTTAAATTATAACTTTGTGTAACTCACATTTCAACTTTTCTCCTGTCCTTTGGGTCCAGCATCATCACAATCAGTGTATGCCCTGGGCCCATGAGGATGCCAGGTTCAGCAGTGGTATGGGCTCGCAAATCACCAGGACAAAACCCCAAATGATAACCACCACCATTTACCTACTACACAGAAACAAAAACCAATAGTAGAAATTCAAGTTCACTTAAATAAAAGTCTTAGAAGTTGATTTTGGAGGGGGGATGGAAGAAGGGTTTACATGATAATCAAAGGCAAATAGCTACAGAAATCCCTTCTAGACATTTCTGTTCTCACCTCAAATTTTTTCTTGGCCATTAGGGATTCTTTTACTGCCCAGCACTGCCCAGTCCCTCTGGCTCTTGCATTTGTACAATGCCACTCACATAGAATATGATATATGTGCTGCCCCCTGGACTTGTGTATTGTGGCCCTGGGCCAGTTGGGTCTTCTCTCTTGCACATCTGTCCTCACCCTTGGGACCCTTGCTTGCCGTTCTGTTACGCAGAACCATTCAGCTTGTTTCATTTAGTCCTCCAGCTGCATAGTGGTGCTCAACCCAGAAGAGGGAAAACAAGATACCTTGACTTTAGAAGGAGTTTTAGTGACAATTTGTGGTTATTTTAGGGTGCCCTTTGGTGGACCTATCCCTTAAGGGCTCATAAAGGCATTTTTCAAACCAAGGTGATGTCCTCTTATGAGAAATTTCTACTGTAGCTCTTAGGATGCAGCAGTTTTCTCCGTGTCACCACACCTGTTCACTTGACTGTTTCCTTGTTAGATTATGATATTCTTTAAGGCAGGAATTTTGCTCTATTCACTTTTGTATTCCAAAATCCTTGACAGTCCCTGAAGCATAATGAGGGCTTCAAAAGTGTTGCCCGAATACCTGTTCTTTATTTTAAATTATAATCCGGAAGCCAATGGAATGTGAATCAGAAACTAGTAAATATGTCTCCACATTCCCAGGACTGAACTACAATTGTTATTGTATTGAGCCTGAACCTGAACTAAATTTAAACAAAGCTTCTTGATATTTTCATATCAAGAATGGCTTGAACCAGAGATAAACTGCAACACTGCTGAACCCAAAGTGGAACTAATCTGAAAAACATACTGGTTTATGCTCTAGTTATGTAGTAAGATACTTGGACATTCTATGAATATGAAATTGCCATTTTGTTGACAATGGATCTAAATATATTAACTCAGGTGAGATCACAGGACCTCCTATAAGATCTTCTTACCTAAAGGAAATTACTACAGGGCTTGCCAAAATATTGTGGATAGTCTTATCTCTCTCTCTTCCCTCCTTCCTGTCCTTCACTTCATTCATTCATTCATTCATTCATTCATTCATTCATTCATACATTCACTCATTCATTAATTCATTCCATGATTCTTTGCCTTATTGCCAAAGCCCATTATAGAATAAGATGAAAATCAATTACGAAATCAGGAGATGGGAGCAGGAGATTTTGTGGGGGAGAGGGAATGTAGGAAAGCAAATAAATATAGGAAAAAATAAAATGAAACTAGGAAAACCTTTGTATCTAAACATGTGCCCAAAAGTTTTACTCATTTTGTTAAATGATATTATAAACTTTAATAAAGTTAAAATAGAATATTTGGAAGCAATGACAGTTAAACTGGATCTGATAAAGTTGGGTGAATTGTGAGAGAAAACCATTTGCATTTAAATTTTACCAACTTTATTTTTCCTTCCTGATTTGTGAAGAATTCACATTGGTTTACCATTCAAAACATATTCTTCAGTTATTTGAATTCCCTTGCTAGGGAAACTAAAATCCAGTGCATAATTTCAAAGTTGTGTGCTTTAATTTGGCTATAGGGATCAGTCTATAAGAAAACATTTCTTAAAAGTGTTTTCTTTCTGCCCGACTGGTGTAGCTCAGTGGTTGAGCGTCAACCCATGCACCAAGAGATCGCTGGTTTGGTTCCCAGTCACAGCACATGCCCAGGTTGTAGGCCAAATCCCTAGTGGGGGGCATGCAGGAGGCGGCCAATTGATGTTCTCTCTCACTGATGTTTCTATCTCTCTCTCCCTCTCCCTTCCTCTCTCTCTAAAATCAATAGAGAAAAAAAAAGTGTTTTCTTTCTCTTAAAAATAATATGAATGGCTTCAAATAGTCTTACATTATGATGAAATGCCACACTGTCTTTTCTGTTCTCACAATCTGGTAATAGCTCCTTTACTTTTCTCATGATTTTATTAGAATTTGGAAAAGGTTAATTAATTATCCACTGATCTTAGTGGAAGATTAAAAAATATATAATATTACAAAACATACCAAGTAGGGTATGAGGGTAACACCACAAGGGGGTACTATAATTTTATCAAATTTGTCCTGGTGAGTTGACTCAGAAGGTGAAATGATTAGAGTGTGCAGAGTTAATTTTAATATGCTAATACATCACAGCAAGTTGGGAAGTTAAATTAAATGATACAATTAATATACTTTTATGGGAAGTAGAAAGACTTAGTAAGGTCATTTGTAGATTATATTAGAGCTACATTTAGACTTACTGGATTTAAAATTTAGCATTCTTAAAAGAAAGTAGCAGATGTCTGTCGTATGCATTTTAGTGACCTTTAAATAAAGAAGTGAATGTCTAATTGTGTGGATTTTGATCTGGGTTCTTAAAATAAATTAACTCTCTGGTCTGCTCTCTAAATACAGCTAGGATCAAGCCTTTAGATATTAATTTCCTTAGTGTTGCAATATAGAAAATGTTGCAGTATGTTAATCCTGGAAGGGATTTTTTCAAAAGGACATTTAATCATAGAAGACTTTAGTTTCTTAATGTGCCTCTGAAAGTGATTCTGCAATTTTGCTTGGTAATAAACTTGAGTGGCTTGTAGTGCCTCTTGGTTGGACAGTTCTCTTTTATTCAAACTGAGTTATTTGAAGGTGCTTATATAGCCAAAGGAATTTTTTTTAAGGTAACATCCTGGTATTCTATGTGTTTATGTGCTAATTTTAGCAGATGTTGCTCATTTGCTGGGTATTTGAAATAAACTAGATTCAACTATGTGGAAGAGCAATTACATGTTTACAGACTACAAATAGAATTGCAAGGTATTCTGTCTTTTGTCACATACTTACCCAGTGGTATGTTGGGCCAATATTTAGTATTGTGCTAGGATTAAATGAAATATTGTGTAAACTGCTTATTCATAGTAGCTGGGGCAATGTTGAGGCAACCCAGAGCCTTAGGGCTGCTGGAGGCCTCCTTGGCTTTGCCGTGTGGCTCTCAGATCTCACTGCAAAATGCAAGATTAGAGCCCGGCCGGAGTGGCTCACTGGTTGAGTGTTGACCCATGCACCAAAAGGTCGCCGGTTTGATTCCTGGTCAGGGCACATGCCCAGGTTGTGGGCCAAATCCCCAGGGTGGGGCATGCAGGAGACAGCCAATCAGTATTCTCTCTCATCGATGTTTCGATTTCTCTCTCCCTCTCCATTCCTCTCTCTCTAAAATCAATAAAGAAAAAAAACTTAAAAAAAAAGCAAGATTAGAAAATGTTAGAATTTAGTGGCTAAAAAGCACAGCTATTTTTCTTGACATTCTTCTATTCAATAAAGTAAGCAATCTAACTTTTAAGAATTTGTGCTTTACTCCCTCACAGGGCTAAATACAGCTATTTTTTATTAAAAAAAAAAAAAGCAACCTATAAACCTTTTGAGGTCTCTTAAATTATCCTATTCTTGTTCATGACTGTCCAAGGACATGATTTAGTAAAGGATTGTTTTCTTTCTTTTTCCCTTCTTTCTTTTAGAAAGATTTTTTTAATTGATTTTTTTTAGAGAGAGAGAGAAACATCCATCAGCTGCCTCCTACACGCCCCCTACCTGGGACCTGGTCATGTGCCCTGACCAGGAATCGAACCAGCAACCTTTCAGTGCACGGGACTATACCCTACCAACGGAGACACACTGGCCAAGCCTTTTCCTTTCCTGTTGCCATCAAGGGGGCCTTATTAACCTGAAGGCCCTGATTTGCCTCCACCTTTAGAATGATTCTGATTGAGCAATGGCAGCTGTTTTATAAGATTTTTTGTTGGGGGTGGTGGTATCACACACATCTTGGCTGTCAGTCCTCATGCTTATTTCTCAAATCCTTTGTGTAAATTCAGTCTCTATTGTAGTTTGTACTGTCTCGCGTTCATTTCCCTGTTCTCTGCGCCTAATTTCCTAATGCCAATATGTGACATTTCAGAATCTGACCTGTATTTGTCCATCTTCCCTTCTGTTCTGCCTGGTGCTGGTAATAGTTGACTTGACTGGAACACTCTTAGTTCCCAGTGTTACTAAACTTTGAGCCATGAGAATCAGTCTCTTCTTTCTGAACTGTGATGTATTAGGCTTAATATAAATGTATCTTTATAGCTAATGAAGATATAGATTACAAAACAGCATGTACAGGAGCAACTCATTTTTACAAAAATAATACCTGTTACTGTTATGAGGTCCCTTTTTAACTGAGTGGTTCTTAGGAGGAAATGAACTGAGAATTAAATTCCTTCTTCTTTTTTTTCCCAACTTATCTTTATTGTTGAATGTATTACAGATGTTCCTCATTTTTCCCCTATTGACCCCCTCCTCCCCACTCCCACCTCCCTCCTGCCTTTCCCCACACTGTTGTCTGTGTCCATTGGTTATGCATATATGCATAGAAGTTCTTTGGTTTATTTCTTCCCACCCCCTTACCCCTCTTCCCTTTGAGGTTTGTCAGTCTAACAACTAATTTGTACTTCTTAATCCCTTCACCTTTTTCATCCATTCCTCCAACCAACAAAATGTTCTCTCTATATGTGAGAATGTTTCTGTTCTGCTTGTTCATGTTGTTTGTAGATTCAATTGTCAATAGATATGCATTTATTGACATTTTCTTTGTTCATATTTTTGTTCTTCTTTTTCTTCAAGAAGACCCTTCAACATTTCATATAATAATGGTTTGGTGGTGATGAACTCCTTTAGCTTTTCCTTGTCTGGGAAACTCTTTCTATGGCCATCGATTCTGAATGACAGCTTTGCAGGATAGAGTAATCTTGGTTGTAGGTTCTTGCTTTTCATCACTCTGAATA
The DNA here is from genome assembly GCA_030848825.1 of Tadarida brasiliensis. Lineage (NCBI taxonomy): Eukaryota > Metazoa > Chordata > Mammalia > Chiroptera > Molossidae > Tadarida > Tadarida brasiliensis. The sequence continues at coordinate 33,043,410 of CM061276.1, read as the reverse complement.
TTTCTTGCCACTCCCTTCTGGCCTGCAAAGTTTCTTTTGAGAAATCAGCTGACAGTCTTATAGGAACTCCCTTGTAGGTAACTAACTGCTTTTCTCTTGCTGCTTTTAAGATTCTCTCTTTGTCTTGAACCTTTTGCATTTTGATTATGATGTGTCTTGATGTGGGCTTCTCGGGGTTCATCTTGTTTGGGACTCTCTGTGCGTCCTGGACTTGTATGTCTGTTTCCTTCACCAAGTTAGGGGAGTTTTCTTTCATTATTGTTTCAAATAGGTTTTCAATTTCTTGCTCTCTCTTCTCCTTCTGGCTCCTCCATGATGCGAATGTTGGTATGCTTGAAGTTATCCCAGAGGCTCCTTACACTATCCTCATTTTTTTGGATTCTTTTTTCTGTTCTGATTGGGTGTTTTTTGCTTCCTTATATTTCAAATCGATGGTTTGCTTCTTGGCTTTACCTACTCTACTATTGAATCTGTGTAAATTATTCTTTATTTCAGTTAGTGCCTCCTTCATTTCTGACTGGTCCTTAGTGAGGGCTCTTGAGGCCCTCACTAAGTTCATTGAAGTTCTCACTAAGTTCATTGAACATCCTTATAAGCAGTGTTTTGAACTCAGCATCTGTTAGATTGCTTATCTCCATTTCATTTAGTTCTTTTCCTGGAGTTTTGTTCTGTTCTTTCATTTGGGACATGTTTCTTTGTCTCCTCATTTTGGCTGCCTCCCTGTGTTTGTTTCTATGTATTATGTAGGGCTGCTATGTCTCCTGGGCTTGTAGGGTGGCCTATTGTAATAGGTGTCCTGTAGGGTCCAGTGGCACAGCCTCCCTGGTCTCCCAGCTGGGCCCTAGAGGTGCACCCCTCATGTGGACTTTACACCCTTCTGTTGTAATTGAGTTTTGATTACTGTTGGCACATCAACGAGAGGGTTTTACTCAGGCTGATCAGCTGCAACGACTGCCCACTATTCACTGACCTCTGACTACCTTGGAGGATCAGCTGTGCAGGGGCCCACCACACAGAGCAAGACTTACTTCAGTAGGGCTCTGGTACCCACTGAGTCCATTCCTTGAGTGTGTCACTTGTGGAGGTGGTTGGGTGGTGGTGCTTCGACGTGATCTGAAGCTGTTCACTGGGTGTGCTGGCTCTGGGGCCAGGTCAGCCACTGCCTGTGTTCTACCCAGGGCCACCAGGCATAAGCTACAAAGCGGTAGGCAGATGGTTTCTTCTTGTGCTGGGTTTGGAGGTGCCCAGGAAAAGCCAAGTTGTGAATCAAGGCTGGCTGCTTCTAGTGCCAGGCGTGAGGCCACTTAACGAGAGGTATGGGGCTAGCTGAGAACTGAGACCAGATGCTGCTTGTTTGAAAGAATTTAAACAATTCTGAAGCAGGATCCAAGACACGCCATTCCTATGGTAAAGCCTTTGGAAACAACTTGGGTGGGCCTGAAAGTTGGGTGGGGCAGGGCCTCAGGGAATCACCAGGGCAGGGCAAACAGTGTGAGCCAGGTTGCTGGAGTCCCAGATATGGCTGCCATCTGCCAGTCTCTTTGGGGAAGGGCTCACCAAAGGAACAAAGGCCTCTAACAGCGCATCTGTCCAGGAGAAAGCTGCCTCTCCAGCCCTTGCCCCAATGCCAAACAACTCAGTTCTTCTCCGTATGTCTCTGGTGCCTTTCGAGCTGCCTCCCCAATGCTGGAGCTCAGAGGGAGCAGGTTGGAGCATGTCCGAGTAAATCTGTGTGTGGGCCCTTTAAGAGGAGCTGCCTGGGGCTCCAGAAGCCTCAGCCTCCCTCAGCCTCAGTTCCCGCTGGTTTTACAGCCAGAAGTTATGGGGACTTCTCTTCCTGGCACTGGAACCCTGAGCTGGCAGCCTGGTGTGGGATGGGGACCCCTCAATCCTCAGGGAGGACCTTCACAGCTGAGGTATCCCCCTGATTTTTATCCACCACAGGTGTGGGACCAGCCAGTCCGTACCTTTGCCCCTACCAGTCTCTATGTGGCCTCTTCTTTAATTTCGTGGTTGTAGGACTTCCATTCAGCTTGATTTCAGGCAGTTCTGAATGATGGTTGTTCTGTAGTTTAGTTGTAATTTTGATGTGGTTGTGGGAGGAGGCGAAACCGCGTTTACCTACTCTGCCATCTTGATCGGAAGGCCCTAAATTCCTTCTTCTGATGGAAGATGGAGTCGAAGATAAGAGGCCCCTGTGGAAAACAGGCTTTTGCTTATGAATGGCAGAATTTTAAGTGCTGATGTGGAAATTAAACTGCAGGTACCATGGTGGCAGGAATTGGTTCTTTTTTGCTCACTACTGTTACCCCAGAGCCTAGCATGGTGCCTGTCACATGATAAGCTCATAAGAAATATTTGCTGAATGAATGAAATGAAGAGCTGGGTCCTGAGCACTCAGTGGTACTGTTGCATGACCCATCCATCCTGTTCAGATGACCTGGTCCCTTGGCTTTTCCAGAACAAGAACCTTTGACAATAACCTGCAGCATCATGTTTGGGCCCCAGAGGATCACTAGCATGTCATCTGAAACTAAACATATTTTTTGACAAAATATTCATACAGGTCTCTGGCATCACTTTTTCTAAACAAAAAGACTTCTTTTCTGAAAGGACCTGACATTACTTGATCAGCCCTGAAGATGGGTTGTGGGGATTGGGATAAACTGTTTCACCTTGCCCTCCAGCTACTTTGGGGACCAACTGGCACAGAGTAAGTGTCCAACACATATTTGCTTCCTGGGATAAGAGAGTCTTTGGAGTAAAAGGGTAATTGGTTCTGGCCAGGTTTGATTCCTGGCCAAGAGCACGTACCTGGGTTGCAGGTTTTATCCCCAGCCCTGGTCGGGGCATGGGCGGGAGGCACCTAATCTGTGTGTCTCTCTCACATCGATGTTTCTTTCTCTCTCCCCACCCCCCCTTCCCTTCCACTCTATCTAAAAATCAATGGAAAAAATATCCTCAGGTGAGGATAAACAAAACAAAACAAAATGGTAATCAATGGGTTAGGTAGGGCCTGGGCAGGCAGAGGGTGATGGGGTCAGCATCACAAGGCCAGAGGAGGGACACCTCTTTTGGAATCTCCTAAGTCAGAAACTAGGTTCTTCCCTACCCTCCTCTGCCACATTCAAATGGACTTCATGAACAAAGGTATTTACTTCCTAAATAGCTCAAGGTGTAGTCCCTTGTCTTTTTCAACTACTGCTGTCTTGTTTAAGGCTCTCTCTTCACAGCGTACATTACTGTAACATGGTAAAGAGATGTATTAGAATACTGTAATACAGCAAAAGGCTGTTCTGGACTATTGTAATGTGGTAAAGTGCCGTTCTTGTCTACTCTAACAATTGTCCTTCCTTTCCTCCTTGAAGCCTGCTTCAACCGCATGTGGACCCTGCTGCCAAGGTGAACTAAAATGCAAATTTGATCACGCCTATTCCCTGTTTAAAAAAATCCCACTGTGACTCCCCATTGCTTCCAGGATAAAATCCCAATACTTTAGCCTGGAATCCAAGGTTCTTTGTCATCTGGAATATGCCTACTTGTTCAGCTTCATCTATTACAACTCCTCCTATCATACCCTCAATACCAGCGATGTATCCTGGAACTTACCAGCTCTTTTATCGCTCGTCCCATTACTGTGTAGTTTCCTGTCTTGAGATCTCCTTTCCCTCAATTCTGTGCCTCTATACTCAGTTGTGTTAATGAGATCTTGATGGTGGATGCCATCTTTCCTTGGTGCCAGAGTTACATTATATCTAATCCTTCTATGGTCGGAGACAGCCTGCCTGCTTCTTTTAGTTTCAAATCCTGTGTCTTGTTTTGGGACATTTTACAGTGTTTCTTGTTTTCTTTAAAAATTTGGTGATTTTTATGATTTACTTAAGAAGTAATATTTCTAAATACCATTGTAATTTATATCAAAAATCTTGATCATACAGTAAAAATCACAGAGATAATTTCTACCAAGTTAGAGGCTGTTCTCTCACATTCATTGTCAAGAGACAGCCTATTTTATTTTAGAATGTTCTTAAGGGTAAGAAGATGAGGCTTTTATGGGGTGAAGAAAATGGAAAGAAGGGAGGATGGGTGGAAAGAGAGTGATTATTTAAAAACACTTAAATGTCAAATATACTCACTGGATAACTTTTTACTTATATTCAGACTTTTTATTTGATGCCAATTTCTGGGAATAGGAATACAAATAAAATACCTGTTTTTGAATTTCTGTGGAGTTTTGATAAATATCACAAGGTTATTCTTAATTATCTGTGTGAAGCTTTAATTAGAAGAACATACATATATTTTTGAAGCAGAAAATTCATAGGAATGAAAAATACTTCAGATAATTCTCAATTTCTATTTAGCAAGATCTTATACTAGCAGAAATAATTAGAGAGATAAAGTCTAACCGGCACTAGTAAATTTGACTAAAAGCCAAGAACAGCACAGCCAGGACACTTATGTTCATGTTTAAATTACTCAAGTGCTTAATTGTATAATTTCAGTTTCAATTACCAAATGCCCTTACTTTTAAAATTAGTCCTTTGAGTATTAGCTGCATGATGTTGTTATTAAAGTTGAAAATCTGCTATAACAGTTTAGAGGGTTATTGCAAAGTTGTTGGCATATGCCTTGTTTAATAAATAAGTTTAATTGTGCATGTAATCTGGTAATTTAATAATGATGAATTATTTTTTTTACAGAAATGTAGAAGATTATTTTTTTCTTAGGGTAAAACAAAATTACTTTTTAAGATTTATTTTCTAGAGGAAATATTATACTATAAAAATTCCTAAGATACCTTTGATACCATATATATGACTGTAAATAGTGAGACTTAATGGAGATTTTTTTTTTACTTAAAACCCCCTCCCATATAAATGAGGTTGAGAGTAGGGAAATGAAGTTCAATTAACAAGGAAGTGATGTTTACATTTAATGCTTTCTCAGTTTGTCTTATTCTTAGAATACTGAAAGTATGAATAAATAGTCCATAGAGTAGATTAGTATATTTTACTCCATGAGGCACTTTCCCCATTTGGATATGAACTCATAGCTGCTATTAATGTTAATGAGCTTCACTAGTCAAGAAAGTCCCTTGAGCTCATCCTGAATTACCTTGGGCAAAACCATCTGATTGGCATTATATTGTTCATACTTCCATCAGCTATAGTTGTCTCTATTGAATTATAGAAGGGGAAGAAAAACCAATTGTTTTACACCTATGCCTCAGAATAAGAAATTTCAGAATTATAGAATTCAAATATATTTTATTTTCTAAATTATATTGGCCTCTCAGTTGATTCTTAGATGAAGTCTGTATCAGGAAGGGTTGCTTTATTGATCCTTGCCTTCATCTGATGGGTGAAGAAATGGAGGGACAAAATGTTTCTTCACCATTTGTAAAAGATTACACAACTAATGATAGAGAGGGCTAAATCCAACGCCAATGAAAAAAAATTGATAGATTACTTGATTTGTTTTGACACATTGAGAGGAGATTAAGGGTGTTTTCAGAAAAATTGCGTATAAGTTGGTGATGGGCTCATAGAATATTAAGCAGCTAAAAAAAATAAGTATTACCTCTAGGGAAAATAATAAGTTGTAATAGAAAAGAAATGAAATAAGTTACACTATGAGGCTCAGTTGTAAATAATAGTTACATGATTATGTTAATTTAAACACTGATCATTGATTTAACAAAAAATCTGATACAACTGTGTTGGGAAGCTGAGGTAAGAGGAATTGTGTGTGTGCATTGTGGTAAGTGGGTGGGTGGAGAGTGGTATAAAGGTGATAAATCCTCATTTTCTACAATAAGGAGATGATTAGCATATTAATTAAAATACAGATGTAGAAATTAGAAGAAAGAGCTGAAAGAATTGAAAGTGTTGGTCTCTGGGGAATTGGAGTTTGGGGTGTGTGGGGGTTCAAAAATATGCCTACAAATTCTTAATACTCCTCTTTTTAGGAGGTAAGCTAGTATCTCCTTTCCTCAAGTGTGGGCTGGACTTAATAACTCATTTAATGAACAGAATAAAGCAGAGTAATAGTATGTGACTTCTCAGCTTAGATCATAAAAGTTATTGGGACTCTCTTATATCACTAGCTTTGGGTAAAATCAGCTACCATGTTGTAAGGAGACTGAAGCAGTCAGAGAGACAGGTCTACACAGTGAGGAACATGTAGATGCAGTAGCAAGGAGCTCAAGGTCAAGAGTCTGAGGTAGTGGCTGTGCATGGGTCTATGTCATTTAGTAGTAAACTGAGTGATCATTTTTTTAAGATGGAAAATGGAGACTCTCATATCCTGAAGCACATATTCTGAAAATTGCACTCTAAAATATTTTAACTTCTTAAAAAACACTTTTTTTCTTTATTGATTTTTAGAGAGAGAGAGGAAGAGAGAAGGAGAGAGAGACAGAAACATCGATGAGTGAGAACATCGACTGGCTGCCTCCTGCATGCCCCCACTGGGGATTGGGCCCACAATCTGAGCATGTGCCCCTGCTGGGAATCGAGCTGGCCACCTCTTGGTGCATGAGTCGACACTCAATCACTGAGCCACACTGACTGGGCTAAAATATTTTAACTTCTTGGTTGTCCCTATAAATCTTGGATGGTGAGCAACTCGAAATGGACCTTGTTATGATTTCTAAAATTAAAATAAAGCAGATTCTTTAAATGTTCTCAGAAAATGTTATATGGCCTCCTAGGATTTCATTAATTATTTAATTAGTTAAGTAATTGGTTCTGTTTATTTAAAAATATTGGATAACTACTCCCAGCACCAAGATCAATACAGTTTATTTTTCTCCTACAAAGTGAATTTATTACTATGCACCCTTTCTTGAAGGGAGTGGCCATTTGGTGTTTTAATTTTATGGATGGAGGTGGGTATCTTCTATTAGGCTCTTCCCTTTGGAAAGGCCCTAGGCCTGGTCTTCTGTCCCTCACACACCACTGCATTACAGTCTAAGCAGATGGTCAAGGTCTAAAGGGTTTCGCCGGACAAAGGCTGATTTTGGCACTTGCTGTATTTCTGGATTCCAGTTTCTACTTTGCTTCTGGTCTTTGGGGTGCCCTTATTTTCCTATCAGTTCAGTTATGCATTAGAGTTTATTTGAAATTATTATACCTAGCATTTTTAGTTGTTTGCAGTAGGAGAGTTACTCAGAAACTCTTGTCTGTTCTATTGGCAAAGGAGTCTGATTTAGGTAGGGCAATCAATATCTGTTTACAGGTGGTCTGTGATGAACAGTGGAAAAACAGATTTTATACTTGCGATGAAGAAGCTCAGGAAAAACTACTCATAACCAGCTGAGGCAGGCACTGTTGACACTCCCACCCATATTCTATCAGCCCACCTGTGTTTGCCTACAGCTAAGGTCAGTCCTGGACATGGAGAACTAATTTCACATCCCCCTACTGAAGGCTTTCTCTGTAGGATCTGGGCTGGGCACAGGTGCAGCCTATAAGGGTGAAGTTATTCTGTGCTTAACCCTCAACCAATGAGGGGTGGGAGTTGGTAGATAAATGCCCGGTTTCCCAGCCCTCAGGTGTGTAGGTTCTGGGGCTTGTGCCATAGAGCGTCTCAGAGGGTCTTAGTAGGACTGTGCTCCGGGTATTTCTCAGGTAACCTTGTTGATGCACCTTGATATGGCTTTTTCTTTACCCCACTTCTTCACTGGTGCCTCTAGCACCATATCTCAAATCACTTCTCTGCAGCTTTATCTCAGGATCTGCTTTTTGGGGAACCCTAAGATGCCATCACATAGATACAAACTTTTAACCCTATATAATGGAATCAAACTCCATGGATTTTTAAGCCTCCATGTGAATTTTCCTTGTTAAAATATAGAAACAACTCTTTGAATTTAACTTTAAAAAAATTAGATTAACTTCTTGATATTTTGTATTGATTTGTGAAATGTGTTTTTGTAGATTATTCTCATTTAAAAATCCTAGAGGAGGCCTGGCTGGTTTGGCTCAGCAGTTAGAGCGTCGGCCCGTGGACCAGAGAGTCCCGGGTTCGGTTCCCGCTAAGGGCATGTACCTCGGTTGCAGTTTGTCCCCGACCCCGGTTGGGGTCGTGTGGGTGACAACCAGTCGATGTGTCTGTCTCACATTGATGTTTCTCTCTCTCTCTTCCTCCCTCTCTCCCTCCCACTCTATCTGAACATAAATGCAAAAATGTCCTCAGGTGAGGATAAAAAAATAAATAAAAATGCTAGAGGAAAAGGGCTGGTAAAGGTATCCTTTCTTTTGTCAGTTTTCTGATATTTTAATTTAATTTTTGTCTTTTAGAAAGTTTTAGAAATATTCCAAACTGTTCTATTAATTGACCTGGAAAATAAGTTATAAATCTGTCTGGAAATTTTAATAAATACAGAAGTGATAGCATAAGGTGA